>CAWUFW010015008.1:0-383306 GCA_963921515.1 Calotriton arnoldi
GGGCACACGTACAAAGCGGTACCAGGCGCACCTCAGCCCACCCTCTGTGGACAAGCTGGATCCTGTTGTGCGCCCGCCATGCCCCTTGACAAGGCACACACAGCCCCAGTCGACCAGGTGTAACCCCAACATAGTCAATCCGCACAGGCGATACAGGGCACGGGATGGCAGTGGAGCATGGTGTGTGAGAGGTCTCCTCGCGCTCCTCCTGGTCATATCACACAGGCAATAGAACCTCAACGTCTAGCATGGCACAAGTCAAATGGAAGTGTAGGGGGACGCACCACAGCACGAGCAGCACTGACGTCACGGGAGGTGGCTCGCACCATCCCATCCATTGCCCATCATACCAACCACGCCACATGCCATTGCGACTAAGTGCAAGCGCGTGCGCCACCACCCCCGAGCCCTCCCCAGAGAGGCCAAAGAGTGAATGTGTGGGCCATCAGCCACAGACGGACGCGGCCTGGCCGCAAGGGCAGCCACAGCCACTGGGTGTCGCAGGTGGCGGATCCGGAAGGCGAAGACTGTGATGCATAGTCCATGCAGGCCGGGTCTCCATTTGGGGCACCACGCAGGTGGACGGCGTCCCGCCACACATCATACCCTGAGACAGCCCACTCGTGCAACTGGACCCACACATACACTCCTTGCCCTCTCTGGTGCGAGCTTGGGGCTGCCTGTGCAAGCGCTAGCCTCGCAGGTGAGCATGCATATTGGGGGGCGAGGGGAGGACATGAGGGCTGGGGCGATGATGACTGTATCACTGTCAGTTAGTACAAGGGATGACCCAGATGTGGAAAGGAAGAGACGTGTCCCGTGTGTACTGCAACTAGTCGCCAATCCAACTACCCCCATGTCCGGAATGTAAGCCCGCACCTAGGCCCGCCCATCCGCCACATCGAACATACCACCAGCACGACAACCTTCCCATTCGAAACACTGACTGGGGGTGGCGACCAGTGAACAATCATGTGTAGCCTACCCACGCGTACATGTGGGCCCTCCATGATCCATGTCACCTGCGGCAAAGACATGACATGCGCAATGAGGGAAGTGAGGAGAGCGGCCCGCCCCACGCGCAGAAGGTGCATCAGCTCCACAGACCCAGCAGCGAGTCCAGCAGGGGTCACATGTGCAGGGGCAGCTGTGCCTGGTGTGAAGGCACATGCATATAGACAGCACATCGACCAATGTGTAGTCTGCCCACATCCACAGTCCATCATCATGCGGACATAGGAATTGAACACAGGGCAACACATATTAGTTGGTGCACCCACCGTGACCAACAATGCGCAATCATCGACGTACCCGCCCTGTGCATGGCCCCCACCCAACGGAGGCACATCCAGTGCCACCATCCCACACACACAAGCCTTCCACGGAACATGCTGTGTCCAATGGTCAGTACAGAGTCAGCGCCCATCTGGTGGATCCTGAACAGGAGACACATGCACACACATGCCAGCTCCCACTATGTACGTCTGCCACCTTGCACGTGCAATGCAACCTCTCACCTGTGACGTGTGACTGCAAGCACACAGCCGTCTTGGCATGGGGCTGTCAATGTGGACACCAGTCAATGTTTCGGGAGCTGTGATCCGTACAGTGCTGTACATAGGGTGCAGTGCTGACACCTACTACTGTCTCATATCCCCTCGTGCCACAGGTCCCACTTGTATTGGCCGCTCAGCCCGTGCCCACATCGTCGTCGTCGTGTGCCATACTCATCCAGCCTCGGAAGCAGTTCCATGCTCAGCAGACACTCATGTTGCCGTGGTGTTGCCGCTTGACGGATATGCAGTCAGTCCCCATCAGCACGCCCCGCAAGTCATTGGGGCCTAGATCCCCATGTGCATGCACATGGCAGTGGTATGTCTCACTTACCATTGCCATTGTTGGGAGACCTGTGGAAGTGTATTGTGGCCGTGCCGTCCCAGCTTGACAGCTGGGCTGTGGCTCATGTGCTTGCTCAGTCATGTCAGTGATGTGTATGCGAAATTGCTATGTGCCGTGTTGCTTTGACATGTGTCCTCTGCCATTTAACCCAGGCGGAGACCGAACATTGACCGCCCATACCAATTGCTGGCGGACATGGACGATACAGAGGTAATCAGGAAGTTTCGGCTGGACAGGCCAACTCTGCATCGACTGTGTGCCATGTTAGAGCCCCATCTCCGTCCCCGCAGGGTGTATCCGACTGCTGTCACCCCCACGGCTAAGGTGATGGCCGCCATGCATTTCTTCGCCACTGGGTCATTCCAGCACACAGTGGGCAGTGGAGGAGGGATGTCCCAGCCCATGTTCAGCAAGGTGCTGAGGGATGTACTGGCAGCCATGATGCTGTACCGGAACAGGTACATCAGATTCCCCAGGGCTCGTGAATTGGCGGCAGTGAAGGGTGCATTCTATGCCCTTGGCAGAATCCCACACGTCGTGGGAGCCATTGACTGCACTCATGTTGGCCTTGTTCCACCACAGGCCACTGAGCACCTGTACCGCAACAGGAAGCACACGCACTCCCTGAATGTGCAAGTGGTGTGCCTTGCGGACATGGTGATCACCCACGTGTGTGCCAAGTTTCCAGGCTCGGCCCATGACGCACACATAATGCGCAACAGCATCTTGCCACGACTGATGGCCAATCTGCAACAGGATCGTGCCTGTATTGTCGGTGAGTATGTGGAGTGGTGTAGCGTGCTGGTTGTGCGATGCTGTCCCCTGTCCAGTTGGAATTGCAACGGTTCTCTGTGTCCCTCACACCCAGGTGACTCTGCGTATCTGAATGGGGCATGGCTGCTCAGTCCATTGAGGAATCCTCGCACCCCAGCAGACGATCGATACAATGAGGCACATGGGAGGACCAGACGTGTGGTCGAGCGTACCTTTGGCCTCCTCAAGTCCAGGTTCAGGTGCCTGGACCGCACCGAGGGTGCACTGGCGTACTCCCCACAGAAGGTGTGCCAGATAGTGGTGGCGTGCTGCATCCTGCACAATCTGGCCATTCGGAAGCAGATCCCCCTCATTGTGGATGACGGAGATCAACCAGGGCCCCAGCCCGCAGACCAGGACAGCTCGAGTGAGGTGGACAGCGGAGAGGAGGAAGCTGGGAATGTGCGGCAGCAGCTCATCGCCCGCTACTTCACTTGACGGTGAGTGTCCATGTACGACGGATGATGTGTCTGTATCTGTGCAGGTGTGTGTGTGCTGTGTCAGGGTGGCCGTATGTTCACTGCGTGCAGTGTGTCAACGCTCCATGGCCAGGGTAGTATGCCACTGTTGGTGACTGTGGCATTGTGCCCTATTGCTCTGTGCGATGTGTGTACATTGCTTGTAGTTGTTGACATGTACTGTGTGATGGGTGTGTGACACACTCATTGAATGTGCTCCTGTTCTGTCTCCCACCCCTAGGTCCCTACAGGCCCTCCGGATTCCATTGCCATGCCACGCATCAGGTGCCTTTCCGCCCAAGGTGGCCGTTGTATTCCGTACAAATAAAACACAGGGCACAAACAGCAGTTAGTGAAAAAGGTGCATTTATTACAAACTGTGACATGTGATTGTGTGTAAGGTGATGACAAAAGTGGTGCGTGCAGTGACAATGAGCTGTCGGTCATGGCTGCGTGATGATCAGGGTGTACCCACTGGTTCTATGTCCATAGTCCAACACACACATGCCATCCAGATGGCTGTGTGGAGTGGGATCGTAGAGCAAGTCAATGCAGTGGCTGGTCAAGGAAGGCTGGCGGAAGGCTGGCTGGCTGCCTCACTTGCGACTGGAGCGTGCGAAGTCCTCCCGGGAGATCTGTTTCCTCTTCGGATGGCCCCTTCCACGTTTGGGAGGGGGTGTGTGGTGGCGACCTGCTGGTGGTGGGTGAGGTGTGCTCACTGGCTGTGGACGCAGGGGAAGTGGACACTGCTGCCCGAGCCTGCGCCCTAGCAGGTGGTGGCGGAGGTGGTGTTGCTGGCCTTGCCTGTGACCCCACCGCCACCACCAGCTGGCCCATGAGGTCCACGAGTTGGTCCATACGGGACACGAATTGGCCCATATGGGCGTCCATGGACCTCAGCACCCCCAGCACCTCCCGCGTGTCAGTAGCAGACCTGGCCCATTGTCCTTGGGCCTCTTCATAGGCCCCAAGGACTCTGGCCATTTGAGGCAGGGCATGGCTCCCAGGGGAGGCTGGCGTTTCCCTGACCCTGCTCCTCCTACCAGTCCTGCTGCCACCGGCCTGCCCACTAGCCACATTGCACACCACGGTCCTCGCTGTGGCTCCCAGGGTGGATCCAGTTGGCCGGGCCACCACCTGCGCTGGGGCTGGTGCCAGCGAAGACGTGGTGGTGGTGGAGGCGGTGGTGGTCGGTGCGGCGATGGTGGCGGTTGCGGCAGTGGTAGTGGCCGCAATGACCGTGGGTGTGGCCGCAACGACAGTGGCAGCAGGGGACTGGGACTGTTCAGCATCCCTGGATGATGGGTTGGTGGGTAGGAGGGGTCCTGGGGAGCGGCTGGGCCCTGCCACGCCAGATGGGCCAGCTTGGTGGTCCGTGTCCAAAGAGGAGGACAGATCCTCCAGATCCGTGTGTCCTCGTTGGGGGCTTGTAGGCTGGCTGTGCTGGCTGCTGTCTCCATCCCCAGCATCCAGCAGTTCGTCACCTGTGGAGAGAATGAGATTTGTTATTGTGTTGCACCTGGCGAAGTATGTATTAGTCGTCTGACATTGGCAGTTCGTGCAATCTCGTACATGGGTTTCCCGGAGGCGAGTGTGTGGCTGTGGCATCTGTAGTTGTGTGTGCTAGGCAATGGGACTGTGTGCTGTGCACATGTGGCATGGGACGGATTGGCCATGCCGATGGGTGTGTTGCTGTGCCCCTACTCATTGTGACTCTGGTGTATGCGGGCTCCTGGCCCATCCTGGGTCTGGTTTGTACTTTGCTTTTGGAGTTCATATGGAACGCTTAGGAACGCATATGGCAACATGGGGGCCATGCCCCAGATTCGCATTTGGGAGGGGATATGCTTTTGGGGTTCAAATGGAATGCTTAGGAACGCATATGGCAACATGGGGGCCATGCCCCAGATTCGCATTTGGGAGGGGATATGCTTTTGGGGTTCAAATGGAACGCTTAGGAACGCATATGGCAACATGGGGGCCATGCCCCAGATTCGCATTTGGGAGGGGATATGCTTTTGGGGTTCAAATGGAATGCTTAGGAACGCATATGGCAACATGGGGGCCATGCCCCAGATTCGCATTTGGGAGGGGATATGCTTTTGGGGTTCAAATGGAACGCTTAGGAACGCATATGGCAACATGGGGGCCATGCCCCAGATTCGCATTTGGGAGGGGATAAGCTTTTGGGGTTCAAATGGAACGCTTAGGAACGCATATGGCAACATGGGGGCCATGCCCCAGATTTGCATTTGGGAGGGGATATGCTTTTGGGGTACATGCTGTGAGCCATGGGTGCCGAACGTGACATGTGTTGTGGCTGCATGACAGTGCATGGTCTGAGGTGTGTGCATGCCTGACATGCCCTGCATATTTGCTGTCTGTTGTGGTTACTGGACATGGCATTGGACGCATCGTTATGGGTGAGTGATAGTTGTGTGCCAGCCAACGTATTGCAGTTGTCCCATCTCCTTGGTGTGCGTGCTGCCCTGTGCCATGTGCATCACTGCAGTGCTCGGGGGGGTGGCCCATGTTGTGTGTTGTTGCTCACAGTGTGTCGTGCGCTTAATTGACTTCTGGCACATGGTTGGTCATGGGCATGTGTCTTAGCGTGACTGCTGTATGTGTGGCAGCTGTGCGGATGACATGCCTTTCATGAGACTGGGGCTGACGGATGGGATGGATGGTATGTTGTATGTGCATGGTGTGTCTGTGAGTTTGATGGGTTCAGTGGTGTTCGTGTGCATTTCTGTTGTTCCGCTCTGTTGCGTCTAGTGTTGTTTGTCTTACATAGGCGTAGTTGTGGGGTGTGTGGTTGACAGGCAGTAGGGGCTACATGGACAGCACTTCAATGGTGTTTCGGTTGTGTGTGATGAGTTGCACAGTGGCTGCCATGTGGGACTATATTCAGTGTGGCTTGTGCATGCAGACGTGGCTCCTTGGGTGTTGCTATGTCTGTGATGGGTCATGTGGGGTGTGAGTCTGTTGTTCATGTCCGTGTGCACATTGTTCACTTGTTCGTGACGGTGGGCGGTGCTGCGTGTTCGTCTGCTACGTGACATGTCCCATGTGTTGGTGGTGTTATGGTCCTCATGCCTCCAGTAATCCAGCCCTGTCCAGTTTCCCACCTGCAAGTTGTTCGTGCGTGCACTGTACTGGATGCCACATGGCTCTAAGCGGGGGTGCTCCATGTTGCAGGTCTGTGGGGGTGGGGGGTGTAGTGGGTCGTGGGGGTGGCTGTACACCCACTGACACCGATTGCTGTGGACCGTGATGTCTGCCTTTCGGCTGTCGTTGTGCACTGCGGTGGCTGACACGTGGCTGTGGGGTGTGGGGGATGCTCCTCCTTGCTGTGCTGTGGGACTGGGGCCTGGTGTGTGTTGTACTTGGGCTGTCCACCGTCCCACCCACTGCACTTTGTGTTCCTGCCACTTACCTGTTACTTGTCGGTTAGTGCAGCTGTGGCGGACACATGGGTGTGGTGGGTGCTCGTTGTGGCGCTTCTGGCATATTTGGGGACCTGTTGGTGGTTACGTGGCTGGCTTAGTGTACACATGTCCCCACGCATCTTACAGTTGTTCGGTTTGGGCTGTGTGTGGTAGTGTCTGTTGCATGTGTGTGTGATGTGTTGTGTATTGTGTGCTGGACATGGGGGTGTTTGTCCCTGGGAGCTGTGGCATGGTAGTTGCGCATGTGAGTACATAGCGGTGTGCTGGTATACATTAGTTTGTACTTACCAGCCTCCACTCCCCCTGCTAATCCGGCGAGGATCTCCGGATGGATTACGACTCGCACCTTCTCCTCCCACGCTTTGAAGGTCTTAAAGAGCGCGGGATTCCCTCCGCCAGTGACGGCAGCCAGCTCTCTGTTTTTGCCCTCCTTCTTCTTGACCAGGCTTTTTACGTCATTCCAACGTTTGTTTATCTCGACTCTGTTCCTGGGCAGGGTCCCGACTGCATTGACCTGGTCTACGATCCGGTTCCACATTCTGTTTCTGGTGGCTAGTGGTGTGTGCTGGACCATGTTCCCATAGATTTGTGGGTACACCTTGATGATCTCGTCGACCATGACCGTCAGCTCCATGGGCGTGAACTTGGGCATCCTTTGTGGTGCCATGGTGTTTGTGGTGCTGGTGCGGTGTGTGTTGTGTAATGTGCAGGGGGTTTGTGGTGCCGGTGTTTGGTGGTGGTGGTGGTGGTGGTGGTGGTGGTGTTTGGTGGTGGTGGTGGTGGTGGTGGTGGTAGTGATGTGTGCGTTTCTGTGGTGTGCTGCTGTCCTTGCTGTGTCACTGTGTCCTCTCCTCTCCTCTCTGGTTTGCAATGTAGCAAGGGGTTGTGGTCTGTGGGAGTGCTGCTTTTGTACTCACCTATGTGGGTGTGTCCTCATGGTCTGTTGTTTTCAGGTGTGTTGTGTCTGGGGTTCTGGCCTTTGTATTTTTTGTTTGTCCGGGGGGTGTTTTCGGGATGTGTACTGTGCTTGTGTATTTGTGTGTGCCTTGCTGTGTGGACTTGTTGGCCATGTTGTGTGCTATTGGTTTTGTGTGCGGATGGTTTCTGTGCAGGTACGTTGGCGCCATGGCTTCTGCCGTGTCGATTCTCATCGGCGTTGTTTGCGCTGGCGGGCGGTATATATGTTGTTTTTCCGCGCTCATGGCGGTGCGATCGTAATTTCACGTGCGGTGTGTCGGCCGTGTGGGCGGGCGGTTTTGTGTTGTCGTGCGTGTTTCCGTCCGTGGCGGGCGGTTTGACTCCGACTCGGACGATGGCGGGCGGTATTTTGTGTGATTTTTCCGCCGATGGCGGTTTTCGGTTTGTGTACTCATAATGGCGTGGTCGGTGTTCAGGCGGTGTGTGCGGGCGGATTTTTGCCGCTTCCATGCCTGGCGGATTTTTTTACGCCGGGTATCGTAATGGGCCCCTAAGTTTTGTGCTTACTCTATTGCGGAATGTTTGGAATAGTTTTTCGTGTAGTTGTTTTTTGTTTTGTCTTCTCTCTCTCAAACGTTTGTTCTTCCTCCGTCCGTTATACGGTAAATTTTATGTTAATTATTTTATTGTTTTTATAGTGTTTGTTTAATTAGTTAGAGTTTTCTATTGGTTTGTGTTTATGTGTTTTAAATTTATTGGCTGAGATAGCTTTTTTGAATTTTTTAGCTGTTACCTTGTAATTCATTTAATGTTTATTATGTTTATTTATTGTTTGTTTTTATTTTGTTTATTGTTATTTAATTTTATATGTAGATAAATGTTTTATATTTTTTTCTTTATTATATATAATTGTTTATGTTCGTTACTTTCAATTTATTTTTTATATAATATTGCCTGGTTATTAATTTGTTTTTGTATATTTAATTTATTTGTTTAAATTAATGTGGTTAATTTGTTATTTATTGTATTGTTTATTTATATTGGTATGCGTTATTTTATTTTATTATCATAAATAGTATTTTTTATGTTAAAATTTTATTTTCGATATAGTTAAAATGTATTCTATCGATGTTTGTATCATCGATATTGTTTGTATCGATATTTTTGATGTGTTTCATTTTGTTTTAATGTCATCGATATTTTAGTGTTCTATATTTTTGTTGCCGATATTTTTGTCATCGAGATTTCTTTAAACTGTATATTTTTTCGATATTAGTGTTATTTCTATTTTATGTATTGTGTATTGATATTTTTGTTTACAATATTGTTGAGTCGATAATTCTGTATTTCGATGTTATGAGAGTCGATGTTGTATCAGTGATCCGTGCAATGTCATATGCTCTTAACCAACTTGAAGAGTTTTACTGTGAACCCTCAGAGTGACTACCATTTTCTTTATAACTTTGCATACTTTGTGTAACACAAAGGCCTGATTATCACAACCAGCTCCAGCAAAACTCCTTATAATCCAGCTAATATTAATGCAGAACTAAGAAGGGGGCAGTAGGGACTCGAGGGTGCTCTAGCTAGATGTGGGCCACAGATGCCACTAATGTGGCTGTGACCTCACTTTGTTACCACTTACCCTGTGACCCCTATAAATGAGTTCCACAGGTGCATGCAGAGAAAGTCTACTGAACCCGTACTGTTGAGGTGCATACACTGGATTTACCATTTACAGTGAGCATTGTCTCACTTATTACTATCTGCAGGCTTCTTATTCTACCACACATAGGGGCCTATTAGGATATCTGGCGGATCGCCACCGCTGTACCTGCGGTGGCGATCCGCCCGCCAAATATCCTTTTTCACCCCCGCCATATTAGTATGGATTGCCGGCCGGGCGGAAAAGGCAGACAATATGGTGGTGGTGCCTTGCAGGCACCGCCATCCATATTAGCATGCCTGCGGTGTGTATGCCTTTCCATGGTGGAGACACCGCCATGGAAAGGCATGCGGAGAATGCCTTTGGGGGCCCGTTGCGGGCCCCCGGGGGGGGGTTGGGGGTTGGATGTCTGCACTTGGGGGGTACCCATGGTACCCCCCTTCATTGGCATGCACAAGGTGACAGGCACTGCGTGGTGCCTGTCACATTGTGCATGCCAATGCACAACATGCATATTTTGCATTGCGGCGGGTGCTGCTGACAGCATTGCCCGCCGCAATGTAAAATGTGCTGGATGCGACCGCCAGGGTGGCGGTTGCATCCTAATTGCCATAGCGGGACCGCCGCACCTCTGGCTGTCGGTCCCGTTTACCATTACGGTGGGGGGCGGACTTTGTCCGCCCGCCATCGTAATAGGCCCCATAGTTTGGGACCAGTGGAATCTACGGTTCAGAGGGTTTTGATTGACTTATACACCAAGAAAGAGCTCATATCATGCTTGCAAATCACAACTTCTAGTGCATTATGACCTTCTGGGCACCTTGGCATAGGTCCTAGTACCTAAAGTGCCCATATCATCATGGGGTTAAATGGATACCTCACTTCTCGAGCTCTGCTTAATCATATTGGATTTTGATGGTGGGAACCTCAAAGCAGTGGGAACAAATTCTGCATATTTAGAAAGAAATGGACGACTTCTGTAACCCCACCTTCCCACATGCGGAACGTCCTTTTTAAAAAAAAACTTTTATTTATGATTTTCAGGAGACAGGCAATGAAATAATAATGTACAGTTTCGCTTCTCATAAAACACATAGGGGTCGACTCCGATTCGGGCCGGAAATTTCTCCGACCGAGCCGGACCCGGAGAGATTTCCGACCGAATCGGACCCGTGCAGTCCGACCAAACGAGTACGATGCGGCCGTATGTTATCGGACTCGAGTCGGTCGGACTCCCATTGAAGTCAATGGGAGCCGGTCGTACAACGCGTACGCGGGCTCCCATTGACTCAATGGGTGCGAGTCGGACAAGGGCGCCCCTACAGCGGGTACGCGGCAAAGCGATTCGCGCCGTACACGCACAGGTAGGGGGACCCATGGGTCCCCCTGTGTGCGACTCGCGCGGCTACGCGTACTGGGGGTCCGACACGGACCCCCAAAGTACGGCTCCGACAGCTCTTTCGAGCCGGAGTGCGCGGCTCGGTCGGACTCGCTCGCGGCGCGCATCGTACTCACCCGGCCGGGAAACGTCTCCATTGCGCGGTGCGAGTCGAGTCCGAGCGAGTCGGTCGGAGCGGTTCGAGCCGGGAGCGAGTCGGTCGGAGCGGTCGGGACGCCCGGACGAGTCGGTCGGCGATCTCGCATCGTACTCGCTCGGCCAGACCCGCGTACGGTTCGGTCGGGAAACAGGGCTCCGAATCGGATCCGGTAAAGCTGAATCCGATTCGGAGCACTACCGGCCGAGATCGGAATCGACCCCATAGTATACTTTGCATTATGGAAAATTCAAGAGTCCAACAGAAAGCGATGAGGCATTATACAATTAAGGCATTGTATCTAACCCTGGGCGAAGTGCTACGCTACGCTCGCGTAGTTTGCGAAGTTTGCGCTACTTCGCACAACGCGAATTGCACGTAGCACAGTGCAAACACGCGTAGCGTAGCGTAGCGTAGTGCCGCGGTCATTTTTTGCTTGCTCGCGGTCCTCAACGTCAAGTTGGCGACCGCGAGCAAGCAAAATGACATCCCGGCGAGACTTTTTCCTCGTTCGCGATCAGCAACATCAAGCTGCCGATCGCGAGCGTGGAAAATAAACCTCCCGGCGAGATTCTCAACGCGGGAGGTCAGGTTTCTCATTGCGAGTGGTCGCGTATGCTCGCGACCGCTCGCGATGAGAAACTACCAGTCCGCGTTGAGAAAGCTGCCGCTCGAGTAAAAATCTACTCGAGCGGCAGTAAAGACAGCTCGCACTGTGCAAGTTGCCGTTTTCAATGATTGCACAGTGCGGACAAGCATCCGGCACTGTGCAATCATTGCGAACAGTGCACTACGCAGTTCGCGTAGTGCTACGCGAAGCTCGCGTAGTGCGAACTGCACTTTGCGTAGCTTCGCGAAGCACTACTTCGCGAACTACGCCCAGCCTTAATTGTATCAATGAATTTACAATTGAGCGGCAAGAAGCACATCAACATATATATTACCCCCATCTGCACCATTCGCAGATAGGAGATTAGGACACGTTCCTAAGCTAGACTGATCAAAGGGCCCCAACATATGGCTGCCGTGGTGTATCTACTAGTGTGCAGTGCAGGCCTCGACACTATGTGGCGGAGTCTTGAGAGCCAGCTGTGGCCTATATCGGCCCAACAGTTTCTGGTGGAGTTTCCCTCGACCTGAGCCAGTCCGTGAAGGGGTCCCATATGTCTTTGGGGCGGGCTGCCGTCGGCATGAGGTCCCAATAGTTCGCTAGCTGTTCCTGGCAGTATGCTGTGTCTTGGACCCATATCTTAGCATTTGGATAACTAGGAGCCCCCCAGTGTATAGCTAAACGCCTGTGCGCAAGGACCAATAACATTGCAATGAGCCGGCGCGTCTTGGGCTGAAAGTTTTCAACATAGCCTAGCAGCATTACCAGCGGGGATATCTCAAGAGGCTGGCCGGTGATGGCTCGGATGGTTTCACCCACCTCCTCCCAGTAACCGGAAATACCCGGACACTCCCATGCTATGTGAAGGAAGGCTGCCCCCTCGCGTCTACATTTCCAGCAATTAGAATCAGCTCTCAGCTTCAATTTGAATAGCTGTAGAGGAGTACGATAATAGCGATGCAGAAATTTAAAGTGTATAAGTCTCAGTCTGTAATTGGGGGATAAGTACTTTATTTGAAGACAGCAGAACGCCCACTGTTCGTCCGTGGGCTGATCTATTAGTTCCGCTCTCCATTGTTCCAGCACCCTCGGGACCGCCCACGGAGTGTGTGCGTGCGTCTGAATATATAACCTGGTTACCAGTCTCTTAGGGGATGGCATAATTAACAGGTGGTGAAGCGGGGGGAGTGGGGATGGAGGAGCCGGAAATGTAGGATGTAGCTCCCTGCAGGCGGCCCTAAGTTGGTGGTATAAGAGCCACTCCAGAACCGGTGTTCGGTCATCTTCTGGGCTAATAGGTTGCTCTAAGAATGCACCCTGTGGGTAGAGATCACCGAATGTCTTAAGACCCATATTGTGTGCCCGATCGATGGCGCCTTTATCATGTAGAAATGGGAGCTTTGGGTGGAATGCTAATGGGGTAGAGGGTGCGTATATTAGGGGATTATGTGTCCGCTTTCGTATACCTTCCCATGCCCAGCGCACCGTCTCAACTGTATTCAGTTCGTTGGGTGTTCTGTGGTAAGACTGGTATATAGCCATGTGTAGGGGTGTAGGTTCCGCTATGTCCTTTTCCGTGGCCACATGAGGTTGAAAGGGGACGGGGTGTATCCAATAATGCAGAAATTGGGCTTGTGCGCTTAAGGTGTACAGTTCGAAGTCTGGGGCACCCAGTCCACCCTTGGACATTGGCCGCGTTAGTAGGTCCCAGCTAAGTCTGGGTTGGCCTCCGGCCCATATCATGGAAATTGCAGTGGACCTCAGTGATTTAAAAAAGGCCTGAGTGAGCTGTGTGAGTATGTTTACAAATAGGTACACCAGCTTAGGGAGAACGATCATTTTCAATAGGGCTCTCCTACCAGCCAGTGACAGGGGTAGCGCAGTCCAGAATTTTATTTTATCGACAAACCAATTTTGCAGCCTACCGAAATTTAAGCGCCAGATGAGCTGTATGTCTCTGCTAAGCCAGATGCCCAGATACTTGACAGCGTCATCTGCCCAGAGCAACGGAAAATCCACTGAGGTGTCAAGAGGGGCATCAGTGAGGGTCAGGATGGAAGATTTAGCCCAATTTACATTTATGCCTGACAAGCCCCCAAACCGAAGCACCTCCCGCAGAATCGGATTCAGGTTATCATCTGGCCTTCTAACGTATAATGTGATATCATCTGCGTACATTGAGATGATTAGATTGCGATCGGTGAATACTAATCCCCGAGCAGAGTGGTGTTGTCGGATTCTGGCGGCTAGTGGCTCCATAGCCACCGCAAATAACAGCGGTGACAGAGGGCATCCCTGCCTGGTTCCGCGTATGATAGGGAAGGCCTTTGATATCAGTCCGTTGGCCTGGAGCCGTGCTGTGGGTTTGGTGTACAGTAGTCTAATCAATTTAACAAAATTGGGGCTGAACCCTAGTCTGGGAAGGATAGCGAATAGGAAAGGCCATTCTAAAGAGTCAAATGCCTTAGTGGCATCAAGGAACACTGCCACTGCCGGAAGCTTAGGGTCTATTTGATGTATGATCGAAAAGAACGTGCGCAGATTGTGGGCAGTCGACCTACCTGGTATAAAGCCAGATTGGTCCGAACGGGCAATGAGGGGCATCAGCGGTTGTAATCTATTTGCTATAAGTTTGGCCAATATTTTAGCATCGACATTTATTAAAGAAAGGGGTCTGTAAGAATCGCATAAATTCGCGGGTTTATCGGGTTTAAGCAGGGTAATAATTACGGCCTCTCTCATTGACGGGGGAAGTTCTCCAGACTCCAGGGACTCCTGATACACATCTAAAAGACGGGGTGCAAGAAGATCCACGTAGGTCTTATAAAAAAGGGTCGTCAGTCCATCCAGACCTGGGGCCTTCCCG
Source organism: Calotriton arnoldi (assembly GCA_963921515.1). Taxonomy (NCBI): domain Eukaryota; kingdom Metazoa; phylum Chordata; class Amphibia; order Caudata; family Salamandridae; genus Calotriton; species Calotriton arnoldi. The sequence continues at coordinate 14,215 of CAWUFW010015008.1, forward strand.
GTAGGGAGGCCTCCTATCACCTGTGTGATGTCTTCGATAGTGAAAGGAACGACTAGGTACTCTCTGTGAGCTGGGCTTAGCCACAGAAGTTCCAGGGACTCCAGATATTCAACCAAGTCCAGGGCCATGGACTGCTGTGTGGCAGTGTAAAGTGAGGTATAGAAGCCGGTTAGATGTACGTGTGTGGCCAAATGCCCTCGGGTTGCACAAGAGTCGTCCCCCAGCAGCTCTACAATGAATGTGGGTGCTGTGTTTTGTTTAAGGAGGTTAGCAAGGGTTTTCCCAGGTCTATCACCCTCGCCATAACCTCGCGCCTTTGCATTTTTCCCCAGGAATCTGGTCTCCCTTTCCGCTTCTTCTTCGAACTCAGTCATGTTACTTCGTATGGATGCCAGAAGTTTGGGGTCCTTAGTGGTATAGTATTGTATCTCTAGGTCTTTAATGGTTTGTTCTAATTTAGTTAGTGTCGTGCGTATAGAACCAAGTACACCTGCTTGTTTAGAGATACAGGCGCCACGAATGACGACCTTAAAAGCCTCCCAGAGTATTCAGTGTGAGTCCACGGAACCTTCGTTAATAGTATAATAATTCTGAATCTCCAGGCGAATTTCTTCTCTATACGCGGAGTCCAGGAGAGCGTGGGGGGGGAGTCGCCAACTAAAAGCACGCGGCAGAGTACCAGGAATCCTCCACGTTAACAGAACAGGGCTGTGGTCCGAGAGGGTGCGAGGTAGGTGCACCACAGCAATGGCCCAGGTCATTACATTCCCGGAAACTAACAAGTAGTCCAGTCTAGACCAGGCCTGATGATGGGAGGTGATACATGTACCCTCCCGAGTGCCCGGGTGGAGCCTACGCCAGATATCAAAAAGCCCATTCTCGAGTAGTATGTCATTCAATTGTTTCGTGCCTTGTGGTGCGGGTTACGCGGAGCGCCCTCCCTATCCAGGACATTATTTAATATTGCGTTGAAGTCTCCGCCCCAGATCACTGTGTCGCCTCCCATCGGCACTATTTTGGCCCAGACATTAAGGAAGAATTGAGGGTCATCTATGTTAGGGCCATATAGGGCCAGCAAAGTAACCGGTGTTGACATTAGGGTGCCAGCAATAATGACATAGCGCCCCTCGGGATCCAACTGGGTTTGTGTCGTGGTCCAGCCCAGCCCTCTCTTAATCAGTATGGATACGCCTCTAGCATAGTTAGAAAAGACTGCCGAGTGGATCTCCCCCCAGCCCCTGTGCCTCAGCTTGGGATCAGTGGAATGTCTCAAGTGAGTTTCCTGCAAAAAATAAATGTCAATGCGGTGCCTGCGCAGGTATGCATGTACCAGCCTCGTCTTTTTAAAGTCATTAAGACCTCGTATGTTCCATGTGAGGAACCTGGTTTCCATCATGATATAGCTAAGAGGGGATGAACATGCATATGTGTTCTGGAGAGTGTGCGTGTAGTGAAAACAGGAGGGGATGAAACACATACCAACTGTAATAGCCCCATCCTCTTACTAGTATTTTGAAATGCCTCATCAATGCGCAAATAACAGATAGCTCGCATTCCATACAATAATAGTGCAACTGAAAACGTGCCGTCTCTGGGTACAGTGACCCTTTTTACCCCCCCACCCACTGCAACCTCCCAAACAGGTCGAGAATATTAATCTCCCACCCACCCATGAAACATCCCGAAATCCCACTTAGAATTAAAGCAAAAGGGAGATCTCCCTGTGGGGACTAGGAACGACGGCAAGCTCCCGCCAAATGGCAGGGTGGCCAGGCAGAAATAACATTACACCAACTCCCTGCCGACAATAAACCAAATAGTAAGATGAATCTAAGCCCCGACTTCGACTCATATCGTTTTGTACCTTAATATTGAGCCCGGCTTCTCACGGGAATAACAAATCTATAGATGAACTAGCAGAAATCCAAACCACATCAACCCGGCAAGCCACACATAAAAATAACATGTGGCGGAGGGTAAAAGCAATGGCAATTATCAGTCATTGTCACTGAGGTGCGCTGTCGAGGAGGAGCTCTGCGGATTGTCTCGAGAGGCCTTACGTCGGCAGATATGCTTCGTGAATTTTAAGGCCGATTTGGCATCGGTGAAAAAGTGTGCTTGGTCCTCATGAGTTATTTTTAACTTTGTGGGGTATAGCATAGCATAAGGTATAGAAGAGGACTGCAGGATTCTCTTCGCTGGTAGAAACTCCCTGTGTGCAGCCTGCACAGCCGGGGTGTAGTCGGGAAAAAAGGACAGGGTGCTGCCCTGGTAAGTGACGGTGCCCATGGACCTTGCCTCCCGAAGTATTGCATCCCTGTCTGCGTAGTTAAGGAGGCATGCGATAATCGGGCGCGGTGGCGCACCCGGTTTAGGCCTGGGACCCAAGGACCGGTGGGCCTGTTCTACAATCATAACCGTGGACAGCACTGAACCGAACAGCTCTCGTAAGAGCTTGTCGATGAAGTGTTCCATTTTTGAAATCGCTGTGGATTCCGGAAGGCCAATAATTCTGAGGTTGTTCCTTCGAGAGTGCGCCTCTAAATCCTCATTTTTTGCTTTTATCACCTCAAGTACCTTTACCATGTTCAGGATCTGTGTTCTGTATTCAAACTGGCAGTCCTGAGTGTCAGAGACCCTGTTTCCCAGAGTATCCAGACGGGTTTCATGGACATCGACTTTTTTTTTGATTGCGTCCACACTTGAGGTAAGCGCATCCAGTTTTACGTCGATGTTTTTAAGGCGGGAGTGCAGTTCCAGTAGAATAGAGCGCATATCTTCCTCCGAGCCGTCTGTATTCACCGCAGGACCCAGAGCCGCACCCTGCTCCACTGGAAGCTCCATTGTGCGCGTCTGTCTTTTAGTTTCAAATTGAAGTTTGGGCTGCTTGGGGTCTGTCTTGCCCATGTTTCTGTTGCACCAGTGACACGGGTTTTCAACCACTCCCACCAGAAGAACACCCCGCAGCAATCGTCAGCAAGAGGTACCACAGCCTCTGCCTCACCCGTTGACCCCTGGGTGCGAGGCCAGGCACTCAATGAGCGGGTTAAGAATGTCTCTGTGCTGGAGCCCCCCTCCTCCCTGTGCTTATGGCCGTCTGCAGGCCGCCATGGCCGTTCCTCCAAAGGTGCAGTCTCGTACAGCAGAGGAGCTCACAAGTGATGGGGCATCAGGGGCCCGCGGCCACTCCACAGGGACCCCAACAGTGACAGGACTAGAGCAGGACAAGAAACAGGAGGCCCTCTGTTGGTAGGAGACAGCCGAGGGATCACCAATAGAGCCTTCCGGCACTCCCTCTATATGGCGGGGCTCGCACTCCGGGGCAGCACGGAGACGCCCGGGGGCGCACAGTACCGTGAGGATCTCAAGATGGTGCGATGTTTGACTATTGTCTGGAGGCAGCCTCGCCGTCACTGGATGCCTGGATGAGCTACCCTGCCTTAGCAGCGGGGCGGAGGCAGGGGAGATCCGGTGTGCCAACCCAGCGCCAAAGGAGGTCACCCCCCCTTGCGGGAGGGTCTGGGCGCCTTGATGTAACGCCGGCTCTCACCCCCCCATCCGCGTCCCCCGAATCAGTGCAGAGCGCTCGTGCTGAAGGCAGCGGGCGAGGGCCGCACTCCCAGCTGGTGTCGGCTCGGCCCTGCCTCCTCGCTCCTGTCCCACAAGTGGAGACACGGAACCAGCGGGGGGGGCAGGGCGCGTCGCACAAAGCTACCCAGCTGCAATAGAGCCGCAGGCCCCACGCCACTTACCTCGTCCACGTTGAGGTGCCTGGCAGCACCTCCCGAGGCCTTCTCCGGCTCGCCTGTGTCCGTAGACACTCCGCTGCCGTCACCTCCGCAGGCCCCAGCACCGGATTGCCAGTCGTCACGCACCACCAATTGTGTGCACCGTCGGGCAGATCGATGCAAATCGATGCAGCGGAGTTCCGCAGCCCCCAGTCAGCAGTCCCCGATGCTCTCCGGCTTCAGCGGCCACAGCAGCTGTCGGCTCCGGCCCTCGTAAATCGAGACTACGCAGTAGCCTCGCGAAATCTAGCGGCCATTTCCCTCCACGGCCTCTGCCTCCGTTCTCCGACACTGTTTTCGGCAGTTCCCTCGGGCCAATGCAGCCGAGACTACATCCACGCAGTCCTGGCCAATTCAGCTGTTGGGCTCAGATTTTCGGCGGTCGGAAACCGGTGTGAGCGCTGGTAGTTACAGGATTACTGCGCCTGGCCTACACAGCCCCTTCAACAGGCGGCCATTCTGTAGCACGTCGTAGCCACGCCCCACATGCGGAATGTCCTTTGGTTACTCTTTAGTACCTTTTAGTATATGTTCTGCGAAAAAAGTAACTGTGTGCCTCATTCTATATTTACAGCTTTATAACAGCAGCTGTTCCTTTCTTAAATGTCTCCCAAAGACAGACATGTCATTCATTCATTCACTTGTTTATTCTCTCACTCATATGCTGAAACATTACCGTTATGCTATTTCTCTCACAAATAATCCCTTCTATTCAAGCAGCATTCAGTTACTCAATCACTCTCACTCACTAACTCACTCACTCATTCACTCACTCATTCACTCACTCACTCACTCACTCATTCGTTTGCTCGCTGGCTCACTCACTCACTCACTCAGTCAGTCACTCCCTCTCTTACAGCCCTCAGCAAGAGGGCCCCATGAAAACCAAACAGCGGATCTAAGTCTGCAGACTTGAAAATCATTTGTGCACTTGGGCTCACAATGTTGCACTATTTAGTGGCACCAGACAACTACGGCAAAATGAAGGGATGGTCAATAGGACAGGCATATGAAATAAATTTTCATAGGAGCTTAACCAGCCTAACCAAGTACCAGATTCCCACAGTAGTGAAACCATGCTCCTAAAGGATTTTAAAGGTGCCAGCAGTCTTCTTCACTCATGCGTTTGCACTCACTTATACCCAGAGACTCAGGCATCCCTCTTTTAAATGTGTCCCAAACCCATCTATCACACTTCTCCATAGAATCTGGCTGTTTGTAGGAGTTTGAGAGCTGGGGGGGGGGGGTGTATGGACCACTTTCTGGTCATAGTCAGAGGTCCAGCCCAGCTTCTTTTTCACCCACCAAAGGAGACATGAAGAAAGACTTGGGAAGAAGAGGTTTGGGGTATCTTATGTCATACATTATAGACTGAAAAGGTGATACAGAGAATCCATAAACTAGATGGCTGGATTGCGATAAGCGCCATCATTTTGAGGGAGCTGGCTTCAGTAATCAAGTGCTGTTCAGCACAACTACTTAGGTACTCAGGAGCCACTTGGTGAGAGAGCAGTATGAAGTGAACTTACGGTTAGACTTTGTACTGTACAAATACCAAAAATAAGTACTTAGGCAGCTGATGTTCATTGGGAAAGATGCACTGTAGCCACCTCTCTTCCCTCAAAGGCATTCTCCCCCTTCACCCAGGCAGTGCCTGTTTCTCTCCCTGCCTGTCAGTTCTGTGTTTCTCTCTGGCTTTCTAGTCTCTAATACCCTCTCCTCTCTGGCAGGGCATTCTTCCCTCTCTTCCAAACAGTTGTATTCCATTCTCTTATATCATTTCTCATCGCCTCTGCCGCTAGGGAATCTCAATAATTTATGACACAGACTTCCTTCCATCAGCATTACATGCCTTCTTGTTGCCAGTCCCCCTTTTGCATTCATTGCCAGTTGCAGCACGCACGGATTGGGAGTGGGGGAAGGTGATGTAAAAAAAAAAAAGAAAAGTAAAAAAATGGACCTTTTCGCCGCTCTCCCGCACATCGTCTCAGTCTCTCCTCTCCGGGGCCAAAGCAGGAAGCAGCCAGGCTCCCTCCCCTAAGCCAATCACAACTTTGCAATGCTGTGTTGTGAATGATCTGAGCGCCGTCGATCGGAGCTCAGCCAGGGAATGGGGGCCTGGGTATGTTCTCCACGCAGGCTGTAATGCAGCCTGCATGGAGAACATGAAAAGTGTGCATGACTGTTTTGGACAGCCCCAGAGGGCCAGCCAAACTGTCATTGCGCACTTGGAGTGGGCAAACCACTCCTTCCCTGCTCTGAGAGCAGAGCAGTCCCGCCTGCCCCACAAAGCTGCGCAGCAGGAACAAATACAATGATAATAACCTTGAGTTATTATCATTGTATTTGTTCTTTGTTTCACTGCTTTGCAGCAGTGGGGTGACGCTCCTCCACCTTAGCCGAGGAACCGCCACTGTTACTTGCCACAGGGATTCTCCCACCCACTCATTTCCTTACTTGTTTTTTATCCAGCATTATTTCTAAGAGCCATTCTGGGCAAGGCCAGCATACGGAAACAGAACACATTAAACAGAACACTGCACACATATCCAACACAAAAGAGGTATGAAATATAGTTGTATATTACCATGCTCACTGCAGCACTCTACACTAGGATATGCTGTGCACTATCATACAACAGACCACATTAAGACAGAGCTAATAGCATATGTCCAACTCAGTCCAAATATGTCACTAATTGGCATTTCCACAGCCCCATCCACTTGCTGCCACCAATCGCTGTACACATATACACTCCTACCAGGCGATCTATATGTAAGCAGTTCATTGAAGCACTTCCCTCTCACCCATTATAGAATTCCAAGATTATTCACCCACAAATTAGAGTTGACACTTTCACATAGCATAGGATCATACCCATTGTCATTACTGATAGCACATCCTCAGAAGCAGAATCAGACTCTGCTCTGTGATGGAAACATCAGACAGGTTTGACAGTCACTCCCGGACTATCGAATACATTGAACGCTATTCCTACGGCAGATGTGGCTAAACAAATATCAATAACATAGCATAACATGTCTAAAAGTAGTGGTAACCCACCTGAGTCTTAAATAGACATTACAGACTACAGTCATGTGTGCACAAATCTGAAGTTTCAGAACTCATTCCTATTAAGAGTTATAAAATATCTATATGGTGTACAGTCCCCTTGATTCACAAGGGAAAAAAATGGCAACCACAACAAAGTTAGTGGAAATTGCACCGTCACACTATTGCCAATTTTCATCACCCTCATGAAATTTAAGGTCATTCATCTAACTATTTGCAAAAGCCTCATGAACAGAAGGGATGAAGGATGCTTCATTATACTGTTATGAGGACAGAAAGAGAGATGAGTGCCCCTGCGCCTTTTGGAGAAGTAATCTGAATAGGGCTGGTGTTCTATTTGACCAATATATGCTTTAATTACGCCCTCAAAATAAGAAGGGTTGGCTATTTGTTTGTCGGTCAACTGTGTTTGCATTTGTGTTTATGTTACATTGGCACATAGGATCTCAACAAGAAATGTGATGGTCAATAAAACAATTGGGTGAAAGGGGATGAGGCATTTGAGAGGCAAAATAAGCTGGATAGAAAGGTGACACTGATGACTTTATAGAGGGGAGTGAAGGATATTGGGTCAGGTCAGTGAGAGGAAGAATTAGTCAAGGAATTGGAGTCTTATTACAGGATTATGATTGGGAGAGTGATCAAGTAAAGAGTGACAAATCACTCTCTCTTCTTGACCTCCTGAATCTATGTTCAATAGTAAATCAAGTTAGAGATGGGAAAATGAATGAGCAGGGGGGCGGTCCCCAGAACAGGTGCTTATCTGAGGCATGCCCAACATGTATCTACACTGCATGTACAAGGGCTGACAGGCATCTCAAATAAACAAACCCAAGTGGGCAGCAAGACCTCTCTTGTTCTGGGGGATAGTGAGCTCCTTTTTGGCCTTCTTGTGCAAAGTGATCCCCATGCATCTTTTGCTAACTTTCAAAAATAATTCCTTGGGCATCAGATAAGGGTACTGCCAGAGGAGGTAGGAACTTTGATTGTGCTGGTTGCGTCCACACAGGAAGGAAGAATTTCAAAATTAGTAACAATTGTGTAGCTCCATCTTTGGGTCCACATATTTTTAAAGCTCCCTGCTCGGCTAATAATGAGGGCACAGATCTTTCTTTGGCACTATGCACTTTTAAAGCAGCTCGTTCATTATCCATGAGTTGCTTATATACTTACTGTACGCCTTCCAAAATAGCTACAAATACTAGCCTTTCTGTTCCCTGTTCAATTGTGCCAAACTGTGCATTTAATGAAATTTCCTAAACTATTGGTTGGTTCTATTGAAAGCAGAGACTCACCAATAAAACAAAGTTTTAAATTATATTCGGAATGTCTGACATTGTTATTTTATTGTTCATTTAGATATTGTTTATGTAAAACGTTATGCTGTACTTGGGGGCCAATGGGATTCATATGAGTTGAAGCTCATAGATGCAGAGTTAGCAGAGGTTTGACTTTTTTTGCTAGACCAGTATACTCCCCCCCCCCCCAGAGGGGTCTCAAATTCAGTTTAAGCTGGAATACTCATGTGACGCCTATGAGGGATCTGAGTGCAATATATTCAGGAGTAGCGAAGTATTGCAGGCAACAGCTCCTTCTATGGGAAGAGGCACAACTGCATTAGACTGCCTGCCTTTTTATCCCTCTTTCCTTAATGGAAGACAATGTTCCTTTAGATAATATTCAAGGCATTTATTGGCCCAGCCAGGGAAGGGATAAGATCATTTATCGCGACATAAAAGGGAACCTGCACAGTCTGAAAGAGTATAAAGAAAATAACTTGCCCCACAAAATTGTCCCGTGCCTGACCGTTTGTTCAAAGAGCAAATATGCAAATAAATTGCACTTAGCACCCCATTTAAGGTTTTTGAATTAGAACTTACCTGGGATCAGATCTAAATTAGCTGATGAGGAATGGGGAAGATTTATTGATGAATACCATATATGTCTTTTCTAAGAAACCTGGGCTGTCAACCAAGGTCATAGAACAGGTTACATCACACATAGTATTGAGGCATGAGCATCCAAGGCAAGTAGACGATCGGGAGGTCTAATCATATGGATAAAAACTGCACTTGATTGCACAATCAAAAAAATTGATATAGCCTCTCCAGATTTACTAGCACTTAGATTGATACCAAAGCAAAGGATTCCCTATCTTTTGGTAAATATTTATAATAGGACAACCCATCAAAACATGGAATCTCAGACTCCAAAAATCTTGAATAAAATGTTAGATGATCATTGGGAAAGGCATTTTGTGGTCATATCAGGAGATTTTAATACCTGCTTTGAGTCATAGGAGCCTATGCCAGAATTGATCAAAGATGAGTACGAGAGTTGGAGAATCCCATCCATACTTCACTCAAGGAGAAATATAAGGATGAGTGCAGCTGCTTTACAAATAGTAGATATAGTTGTGTGCCATGGCTCCATCAGATCCATATGCTAAACTAACCTTTGAGATGGGTGAATACCAGAGTAATACTGATCATATATTTATTGATGTTAGAATCTGGCATGAAATCGCCAATATGGAGGTTATCAAACGAATGGAAAGTGATCATTACCCCCTTATGGTAGACTCAAAGGGGTCTCAAATCAGAAATTTGTCATGTCCAGAAGCATTTCCATCTGAAACAATACCTCTAACTAACAATAGGCGCAATGTGAGATGGGCGGACGTATACCATACTATGAACTGTATGTAAAAGATTTATCAATATTAAGCGTAGGATTAACCTCACTTGAGGATCAGGACTGCACAATTTTCCAGACCATGGTCATCCATTAAGAATTATTTCTTAGACTGAAAGAATTCTTTCATAAAGATATTAAAAACTGTACAAATCTCCTTAAAATGCATCAATGGTTTAACCATGATTTTAGAGAGGCTAAAACAGCACTTGTTAAGGTTATAAAAGGAAGGTTAGGTTTGACATATTTGCATGTAGATAAAGGTTTGCAAACATCATTAAAATCAGCAAGGCCCAGTGGGAAAATAAGATATGGGAGGATCTGCTAAAAGCAGGCAAGACAGAGATGGTAGGTTTTTTTTTTGCATCTAGTAACACACGGAGGGTGCAAGGATCACGCTTGTCTAGAAATCCACACATCTCCTTGGGAGTGGGTTGAGTATTTCTCAGCTCTTTACTCAGAATTACCATACCTGGATGATAATGTGGATCCTACGTCCTCTAGTGTAATCGAAGAGGACAAGAGAGAGCTAGTGGAATTCACGCTAGAAGAAACCCTTAATTCAATACAGGCACAAAATGCTGGAAAAGCACCTGGTCTTGACAAGGTCCCCTCTGACTTCTATCATTCTGAACCTCTAATATGCAGACCATACATAAACAACCTATCAAATGGTATAGCTGTAGGAGCTCCAATTCCCAATTTTTGGAAGGGATCCGAAATCATACCGATTTTTTAAAAAGGCGCTACAAATATCCCTGCTAACTATCGACCTATAAGTCTTATTGATAAAGTCCTGAAGGTTTACATTAAGCAAAATCTCACAAAACTTTGGGAGTGGATGTCTACTAATAAGGTGCTTACACACATCCAAGCTGGGTTTAAAGCCAAGATGAGTACAATTGACCAGGTCCTACGTTTTCTGACTATAAAATGGAAATCAGTAGACATAGAGCCAAGTATGTCTCATTTGTAGACTTGCGGGCCGTCTACAATCGTGTCCCGAGGGTGAAACTATGGGAGGTATTGGGAAAAATGGGGATTCCATCTGGACTTTTGCTACTGATTCAACAGTTATATAGAGATCATTTTGCCAAAGTCAGGTGGGGACCGGATGGGTAAAACATGGAGGACATCCCAATCAAAAGAGGTGTTCACCAGGGTTGCGTCCTGGCCTCTACCTTCTTCTTATTGTTTATTAATGGTTGTATTAAATACCTGATGGACTGCGAAAATGATTCACCAAAAATGACTGGTTCAAAGGTCCCAGGGTTATTATTTGCCGATGGCACACTCCTTCTTTCAAAAACCCCTAAGGGCTTATGTATTCTTCTGGAAAGGTTTAGGGTCATATTATCAAGAACGGCTTTAAAAATTATCGCCGGTTTAGCGGCAGAAAACTGCCGCTAAAGCGGCGATAATGGGTTTGATAATATGCCCTTGAGAATTCCAATAGAAGTCCATGTTCTGGTGTGAACATGGGCTTCTATTGGAATTCTCCAGGGCATATTATCAAGCCCATTATCGCCGCTTTAGCGGCAGTTTTCTGCCGCTAAACCGGCGATAATTTTAACGCCGTTCTTGATAATATGCCCCTTAGTCTTTTCTGTAAAACCCATGGCCGGGAAAAAATGGAATTAAAACCAAATACATAGGGGCCGATTCCGATTCAGGCCGGAAAACATACCGACCGACTCGGTACGGGAATTTTGTCCGACCGACTCGACCGGCGCCGCACGACCCGGGTAGTACGATGAAATGCATGTGAAATCCGACAGACTCAGACAGAATACAAAACGACCGACCGAGCCGGACGGAAACAAGCCATCCGGCCGGGAAACCACGCGAAACAAACCGACCGACACGCACTCGGATTGAACCCGAACGAAACGAACCCGCGAACTCCGACCCGCGTAGTACGATGCTGTGCGTGCAAAACACGACCGACTCGCCCGGAGCACAAGCCGTACGACCGACACGCATACAAATCCCAGCCGAAGCAACCCAATACTACGCGACCGACTCGTACGCCGCATATGAAACCTAGCTGACACACAGCGGGAACGAGTCGGACAAGATCGCACCAGACAACTGCAGCGTCCTACTCGGACACAAGAACGACTCCTACAAGCACCAAAAACACCAAGCAAAAATTAAAAAAAAAGGGCCAAACAAGCAACCACTAAGCCAATAAATACAGGGAGGAAAAAAAATGGAACAAGGACACACCTCCAACTCCACCTACATAAAGGCCACAAATCCCTACCATGATCCCATCAAATTCCACTGACCTGCCAGACAGAACACCATCACACAGCAACCACAGACACACTCACAGCTCATACATCACACAAGCCACACACCATTACCACACCTACAAATAGCACCCTCACACACACCCAGCTAAACCTACACTCACACCCCCCACTTGCACACACACACACATCAATCACCACCACCACCCATCACCATGCCCCCAAAGAAGAACCATAAGTTCCTAGATTGTGAATTGGAAGTCCTGGTAGACGAGATCCTCAGGGTAGAGCCACAGTTGTTTGGTACATTGGTACAACAGACCCCCATGTCGCAGAAAACCAAGATGTGGGCGAGGATTGTCGACAGGGTCAACGCACAATCACCATGTTTGCGCACAAAGGAAGACATCCAGAACAGGTGGTATGATGTGCGCAGGAGGGTCAGGGACCTACTCAAAAGGACTACCTCCTCAGCCAGCACACCGGCAGTGGCCCTCCTGCAAAACCAGTATACCTCAGGCCCTGGGAGGAGAAGGTGCGGGCCATCCTACCACCAGTGAGTGTATACGGACTAACAGACATCCCAGAGCCTGGTGAGTACACAACTAATATACACAATATGGTGTGACAACACACACACATCACAGTCAAGGGGATAGGCAAACCATGCACACTTAGCAAATACACAGCAACCAAAAGATATCCATCCCAAGATGTGAATGCTAGTCAGACAAACACAAAACCTGCCATCTCATAGTGATATGTAATTGTGTCATGACATCTACCAACCTAACAACAAATACAGCAAGGCAGTGGCACAAATAGAACCAACAAATACTCCCAGATATTTACCCACCACTAGAACACCACCTCACAGGGAAGCTCACTGAAAGGAAGGAATTCTGTGTATGCTGGTCAAGTCAGTGTAGCCAAGAGCATGATGGGAGTGGTAGTCACAGATATTGGTCACACCCACAATTGGCCCATCAACACCACTCTGAACCATGCTCACATCACAGGGAGTGGAAAACAACTGACAAGATGGCTGACACTGGCTACTGCTGTGGGGAGCACAAGGCCCTGCTGGGAACTGGGCACCAACAAACAACAGGACCACACTGTCAGCCATCTTGCCATTGCTGTCACACTCACACACACTGAAGTCCACTCAAAAGGAAGGAAGGATGGGCATGCTGGGAAGGGGGTGTAGGCAATAGCATGATGGGAGTGGTAGTCACAGATCAACATCTCACACCCACATGGCCCAGCAAGTTAGCACTGAAGCATGCACACCTCACAGGGAGTCAAAAGCCACTTCAAAGATGTCTGACACTGGCCACAGCTGTGGGGAGCACAAGGCCCTGCTGGGAACTGGGCACCAACAAACAACAGGACCACACTGTCAGCCATCTTGCCATTGCTGTCACACTCACACACAGTGAAGTCCACTCAAAAGGAAGGAAGGATGGGCATGCTGGGAAGGGGGATGTAGGCAATAGCAGGATGGGAGTTGTAGGCACAGATATTGGTCACACCCACAATTGGCCCATCAACACCACTCTGAACAATGCTCACATCACAGGGAGTGGAAAACAACTGACAAGATGGCTGACACTGGCTACTGTTGTGGGGAGCACAAGGCCCAGCTGGGAACTGTGCAACAACCAACAGCAGGACACCACTGACTGACATCCTGAAAGACAACTTGCACTCCCTGCAATGGAAGCACGTTCCATGGTGGGATATCTGGCTGGGTGGGAAGGAGGACTCACAGCACTGACCATAGTTACAAGGACCTCCCTTCACACACCCCCTCAACACTAACTCCACATAACCCACCTGGGAGAATGCAATGCCTCACATCCTAACTGAAGATCCCACAAAGAACCACCACCCTGGGTTATGCTGTGTGAAGCACAGGGACACTCTTGGGACTTGTAGCCAAACAACTGCCAGGACAACACTCCCAGCCATCCTGTCAGCACAGGCACCCCACCCCACAGGGAAGCAGAGTCAAAAGGAAGGAAGGAAGGATGGGCATGCTGGGAAGGGGGGTGGAGGCAATAGCATGATGGGAGTTGTAGGCACAGATATTGCTCACCCTCACAATTGGCCCATCAACACCACTCTCAACCATGCTCACATCACAGGGAGTGGAAAAGGACTCACAAGATGGCTGACACTGGGTACTGCTGGGGGAGCACAAGGCCCTGCTGGGAACTGTGCAACAACCAACAGCAGGACACCACTGACTGACATCCTGAAAGACAACTTGCACTCCCTGCAATGGAAGCACGCTTCATGGTGGGATAACTGGGCTGGGGGAGAAGGAGGCCTGGATGGCAACCAAATACCACCAATGCTGGTCATGCACACACCTCAACATTCACATTGACATGCCACAGGTTGGGAGGACAATGTGCTACACCAATATCACTCTCTGACTGTCACAATTTAGGAGAATGCAATGTCCTGGCACACATCCAGAGGTACAGTCACAACTGTCAGGTGTTTGAACAATTGATGCCAGTAGAAACATAACATACAATCTGTGTCTCTCCCCAAAACAGGTGATGATGGGGACACAGCAGCAGACGAGGAGGAGTCCCTGTCCCAGGCTCCGGGGAACACTGAGCTCACTGGTGTGGATCAGCCACTGCACACCTCGGATGGCGATGAACCAGCTGGACCCTCCGGTGTGAGTCATCATGCAGCACCAGCAGGACCAACATCTGCACCCCCTGCACCCACCCCTACAACAACTGCCAACACACAGGCCACCCCTGCCAACACAAACAGACCAAGGACCACAGATGACAACAGCGCAGGGACCCAGGCCCAAACTGGAGCTGGTGACAACGAGCCCAGGAACAACACCCAAGTGTGCCCACGGTCACCTGTGCGTGCCACCGCAGGTCCTGCACGTGTCACCAGGGGTGGTGGGAGGGGTGGTAGACATAGGTCGCTCTTTGCAGAGGGGTCTGGACTGCATGATGACCCACAACTGGCACGCATCGCGGATGCGTACCAGACTAGCACCGGAGAGGTCAGCCAGGTAGTGGGGATCCTCAAGGACATACAACAGCAGCAGGCTGCCCATCATGCCCGCTTGGACTCCCACATGTCCCGTGTCGACACACACATGTCACATGTCGAGACACACATGTCATGTGTCGAGACACACATGTCTGGCATGGAGTCCAAGTGGGACACATTGGAACAACTGACAGCGGTGCATAGGGACATACTGACATGCCTCTGCCAGATCAGCACCAACATGGCCTCACCTCCCTGTGTGCCCACAACAACTGCTGCTGAAACAACTGCAAATGCCACAGGGAGGGAGGAGGACTCTGGCAGAGAGTCCCCTGCACCGCCGCAGCCTGCACCTAAGGGTCCCCCCAAGAAGAGGGGCCGTCCGAGGAGGCCAAACTGAGAGGCCGATGGCCATCTACATCCCCCAGGAAGCCAACACCTGTTCTGGAACTTTTCCTCTGTGTGCAAACTGCACGCCCTGTCGAAGCCAACCCAACTCTCCCACATGACATGGGGAGCACTAGTTGGCCAAATTTATCAGATGACTGTGGACTTTACTCTGGACATTTCAGCTACCAAGACTTCCAATACACATGGGAACTTTGGATTCCAATTTCTATGTACAGCACCCACCATCCTGTGCACCATCCTCACACCTGTATGTAAATAAATTCACCAATACACCATATCTGCCTCTGTTGTGATTCCAACGTGGTTTTTGTCATGTAGATGGTGATCTGCTAAATGACACTGTGCATGCTAACTGCTACAGCAAGTCCAACACCGTCATGTCAGTCATGGTGACGTGACACATATGAGGGAGACACACCACCAGGGCCACACAACACATACACACCAGGGCCATCAGACTCATCACCTATACTGATGTTGCAACGAAATACAGTGGAATGCACAGACATGCCACCTATTCACAGTCACTGTCAACTAGACTACAGGTGCAGTAAGCAAATGTCAGTCAGAAGTGTGACTACAGACAACGCACATCCCAAAGTGAAGCACAGGTTTATTACACATTTGCAACATGTTGTTTCCACTACAAATGCAAGCTAATCCAACCTGGCTGTGGCCACAAAGTCAAAAAGTGCAGAAGATAGAAAGTCCAGGGGTGTGTGGCACATCACCTGTAGGGAAACGACTGCTTCCACCTTGGAAGTTGAATCATGGATTCGGGGGATCCAAGTTGATCAGACAACTCCGGCAGCACCCTGTGA
The DNA here is from genome assembly GCA_963921515.1 of Calotriton arnoldi. NCBI lineage: Eukaryota > Metazoa > Chordata > Amphibia > Caudata > Salamandridae > Calotriton > Calotriton arnoldi. The sequence goes on from CAWUFW010015008.1 coordinate 30,292, forward strand.
AGGACAGACATGACACACAGTCAAAACCACTGAAGAACAGCACAGAACGGCAATACTCATGTCTAATACATGTCACGAGATAACTACACAAAACCAAGTTAGCATGTCAACACTGTTGGGCAGTACAGTCCACCTGCAAGGACACATCGCTGCACGCATCCAGTCAAGTAGCACATGGCCACACTCAAACAGCACCAGAGCACCACACACACATATCATGCAAACTCAAATCATTGACATTACAACCCTCTGGAGACTCACATTCAGCTGAAGAAGTTGGTGATGAGCTGTGTGCGGACATCACCATCATCATCATCATCATCTTCACTGGCATCGTGACCCAGGCCAGGATCTTCCACAGGTGGCGGACGTTGGTCATCGTCATCCAGGATGAGAGGCAACTCCTTCCGTCCGCACTGCCAGGTTGTGTAGCATGCAGCAGACGATGACAATCTTGCACACCTTTTCTGGGGCATATGGGAGGGCCCCTCCTATCTTGTCCAGGCAGCGGAAACGGCTCTTCAGGAGACCAAAGGTCCGCTCAATCACCCTCCTCGTCCGACCATGTGCCTCATTGTAGCGCATCTGGGCTGGTGTCACAGGGTTCCTGAGGGGTGTCAGCAACCACGGCATGTTGGGGTATCCCGAGTCACCTACAGACAGACAATTGCACATTAGCCGATTTGAAAATGTGTGCAGAAAACAACATAGCAGAACACACACAATGGTACAAAGTCAGTACACACCAACAAGCCAGGCACGCTGGTTCGGCATCTGTGACATCATCCTCGGGATGCGACTACTCCTCATCACGTAGGCATCGTGTGCCGAACCGGGGAAATGGGCACACACATGTGAGATGGTCATATCTGCAAGACATACCACCAGAGCATTGATCGAATGGTAATGTTTACGGTTCCGGTATGCCTGCTCATGTGCCTGTGGTGGTATCAAAGCCACATGTGTCCCATCAATGGAGCCAATTACATGTGGCATCCTCCCCAGGGCATAGAAGTCACTCTTGATGTCAGTGAGTCGTTGACGTGTTGGGAAATAGATGTACTGGTTGAGGTATCTCAACATTGCCCCCAAAACATCGCGTAGCACACGGCTGAACATAGTCTGTGACATCCCACCAGTAGTTGCCACAGTGTGTTGAAAGGTACCGGTGGCAAAGAAGTGTAGGGCTGCCATCACCTTCACCTTGGGGGTCAGCGCTGTAGGATACGGCCGGCCAGGCTGCAAATGTGGGTCCAACCGCACTGCCAAATCCTCAATCAGCTGCCTGGTGAAGCGGTACCATCGGATGCTGTCACGTTCCACCATCGTTGCCAGGTCTGGGAATGGTCGATGGACAGCAGGAGCCCTGCAGTGCATAGGTAAAGAAAGCAAGATTGTCAGTCACCCCACCTATGTGCCGTTCACCATACTCAATTTCACATGATACATCATTAACAAACACAAGTACTTGATGTGTGTGTCGTTCCGTTTGGACATATATGGCACCTACATGGACATTATCTAACATCTCTGTTCAACAAGTGTTGACAACAGGTTCCAGGGTGTGCTATGGGACACCATTAGGCTGTGTCACAGTGCCCATTAACTGCTCTCACGTTCCACACACATACCACAGTGACATGTCTGGACAGATGCTCCACAGGCATCACAGCTCATTGACAGGTAGATTCCCAGGGACCCTGTCTTGCCACATGGACACTGGCATGACATGGCGTATCATGTACACGTCAGAAAAACAAACTTGACACCCACAGGTAGTGGCCCTTGTAGCCTCTGCAGGACAGACATGGACGTCTGTGACACACACACACACACACACACACACCATCAAAGTTCATGCACAAACCATGTGGATGTGGAGACTGTCTCCCATTGTGCACATGGAGTCAGAGACATGTGATACACAACATGCACACAGACTGTGGAGGGACATCACTATTGTTGGAATGGGCCACCCTGTGACGTACATGCCTTCCCACATGTGAGCCTGGGGGTATGTGACATGTCATACACATACACAACCTGGAAATGTGACCATGACACATGCTCAGAAATGAAAAGTTGCACACCACAGTGGTCAGGTGCACAACACACAAAGGACCCTGTCCCCATGAACACGTGCACAGCCTGGGTGTGTCTGCCCCCAAGTGCCACCCCAAAATCCACATGTTCACCCCCATACACAGATAAGGTTATGCTGCCACACATGCCTTATATACAGTGTGGACTGGGTGTGGTGTTGTAGGTATGCCCCTGAGTCCCTGGAAAGTAAATGTGGCTGGCATAGGTTCACCAGTGACCAGCATGGTGATATATGCGTGGGACCTGTCCAGGGATGCGTTGTAGAGCAATGGACCGATCGGTGTGCCCGGTCGGCCCATTGCATTGTATGTGAGCGGGTACGCGTTGTATGCCTGGTACGCGTTGTAGAGCAATGGACCGATCGGTGTGCCCGGTCGGCCCATTGCATTGTATGTGAGCGGGTACGCGTTGTAGAGCAATGGACCGATCGGTGTGCCCGGTCGGCCCATTGCATTGTATGTGAGCGGGTACGCGTTGTATGCCTGGTACTCGTTGTACAGCAATGGACCGATCGGTGTGCCCGGTCGGCCCATTGCATTGTATGTGAGCGGGTACGCGTTGTAGAGCAATGGACCGATCAGTGTGCCTGGTCGGCCCATTGCATTGTATGTGAGCGGGTACGCGTTGTATGCCTGGTACGCGTTGTACAGCAATGGACCGATCGGTGTGCCCGGTCGGCCCATTGCATTGTATGTGAGCGGGTACGCGTTGTAGAGAATGGACCGATCGGTGTGCCCGGCCGGCCCATTGCATTGTATGTGAGCGGGTACGCGTTGTATGCCTGGTACGCGTTGTACAGCAATGGACCGATCGGTGTGCCCGGTCGGACCATTGCATTGTATGTGAGCGGGTACAGCGTTGTAGAGCAATGGACCGATCGGTGTGCCCGGCCGGCCCATTGCATTGTATGTGAGCGGGTACGCGTTGTATGCCTGGTACGCATTGTACAGCAATGGACAGAACAGTGCGCACACATTGGCTGGGGCCTGGCATGGCAACGGACGCGTTTCGAAGCTCCAACGAGTCTGATGCAGTGAATTCAGTTGGCCAGCCACAACAATGTTGCAAAATCATGGGTGTCATGAAGTTGAAGATTTGAAGGATGCTGTGGGCGTGTATTAGTGCTGCTATTCCATGGATTGGTCAAATTCAGAAGATGCAAACGACTTGGACCTATCACTTTGGACACATGGGACAGTATCTGCCTCTGCAGCACACATATAATGCTGGCTGTTCCCCTGAGAGCTCACTTGCCTGCACTACATGCTCCAGGACGACATCTGCCACCAACACTGCTGCTGTTTATGCATCCTCTGGCTCCTGCAATGGCACGTACTGTGGAGAGAGCCCCAGCCTTCAGCCTTGAGGAGAACCAGGCCCTGCTGGACAGCCTCCTTCCACAGTACAGCAAGCTGTATGGGAAACCAGGGGAGCAGGTGAGTGTGCTGTCCACTGCCTCACTAATTGTGCATGTTGTCTGACTAGCAGGGCTTTCAGTGTGCACACCACTGGCTAGCATGCCCACTGAGTAGTTGTCACACCCCAAAGTGTGTAGTTACATGCACTGAACTGGTACAGTGCAGTAACAGTGCATTCCAACTAGGTTTACTTCCCATGCAATGATACCATGTAGTGACTGCTGGCAAACTGTTCATAGCCATTGTTGCACTGCCTGTGTACATCATATGCCCCTGTGATTGAGACATGTATATCCAACTGTGTGATGCACGTATATGTTGCATGTGTAGTAATGGCCTTTTCACTTTGTCATCCTCACAGGTTGATGCCCACCAGAAGCAGGAAATTTGGCTGACCATCGCCCGGAAAGTAAGATCCGTGGGGGTCTACAGGCGCAGGATCCGCAACTGCCAGAAGAGGTGGCAGGACCTTCGTGGCTGGACCCGGAGGATCGCAAGGGTCCAGCTGAAGCTGTCGCCTCCTCGCAGGAGGGGCGGACACCGGAGCCTGACCCCCCCACATGCTCCGGATCCTGGTGGTGGTCTTCCCTGACCTGGATGGGCAGCTGAAGGACAGACAGCAGCAAGGAGGGGGTGAGTCCATGATTGCACTGTGCACTTTGTCTGACATGCTATGTGCCCTCCTCTGGCCTGGTTAAACTTCCACAGTACATCAGTCATGTGGTCCAGGACCCATGTCCCTCATTTGTGACATGCCCACTTCTCCTCTGATACGCATATGTGTGGCCCTTATAGTCGGGAAATTGTGTCATTTGGGGACTGTGTCATTGCATTTTGCTTTGCTCAAGGTGGGGGACAGCATTTGTTCCCGTGACTATGTTGTGCGATTAATGGATGGCTCAATTGCTTACACAATGCCTAAGTTCTGACATGTGATCTGGGTGTAACTTTGATATGTGGTCCGCTTGCTGCTCTGACTCAGCACATGTCCCTGGGGAATTTGCCACACACCCATGCTGCTGGTGGGAACAATGTTTGGGCCTCAGGAGTATGTGTATCCAGTGTGTCACACATGCTTAGCCACCTGCCTACTGTCAAGGACTCATCCCTCTTACAGGTGGAGCTGGACAGTCATGCCTACTCCAGGGCATGCAATACACTCTGTACTCCCACTCCCGTGTATCATCTGGCATGTTGTGATCAGTGAAATGTACCCTCAGGTGTCTGCCTCTGTCTCATTGTGCTGTGTCTTCTTTGTCAGGACTACTGGTATGTTTATGGGTTAGGGCTCAGCATACCATCTGAGATGTCACCATGATAGACGATACTTCTGTGACTTATAGGTGTCTGATCACTTGACTGTGCACACAGGTGTTTGCGACTGTGACTTTCAGGCAGCTGTGTTGTGATTCACAGCACACTGTGAGGTGCTCATGTTCAGAGAGTTGTGTTTCATGTCCCCCATATGTCCAGTTGGTATGACGTGGACAAATAGTAGTACAGATGATGTGGTATTTGGGGGATGGACATGTGCACTTGTCAGTCACATAACTTGCATTCCCCATGCCCTCGGATTGTGACACAGTGCAGACTGTTGTTGGCAGGCTGCCATGGCCATGTGACTTGAGAAAGTAATGTATGACTTTGCACGCATTCCTGTGTCATGGCATTAAACTTCCTGAGACTGATCCTGCAGGGGAGTGACATGTGCAACATGCACCCCATTGTGGCATTGACTATCCGGACTTGGGTGCATCAAGGTGTCTGGTGCTGGTATGCATCACATGCATTTCTATTTAGACTCTGGCCATCCCTTTATCCGGACACCTGCACTGACTCAGTGGCAAGAGATGTGATGTGTGCATGTTCACATACTTCACTGTGTTCCCTGCAATGTCCAACAACTGTGTAGGTGGTGCATGTGTCCGCACTGGGGTCTTACCATCAGACAGGCACCAGACAGATGGGTGCAAGGGCTGGAGGGGTGTGAGTCCCATGGTTGACCATCAGACTGACAATTGGCTTCCCCGAATCTGTGTGGGGACTTTAGGCAATGTTCAACTAAGGATGCCAGGGCTTGCTCTGTAATGTGCTGTACTTACTGTGGTGTGTGCGGTCAGTGCAGGTGACTGATGTTTGTCTGTTTCCCTAATTGTTTGCAGATACATCCACGGCCACAGGAGGGGACAGCTCCACGGACCAGGAGGAGCAGCGGAGCCAGACTGGGTCAGCATTGGACGAGTGGTCAGAGGGACCCAGTGGCACAGAGGGCGAGGGGAGCCACACCGAGGAGTCCTCAGCACCATCCACCTCAGCTGAGGACCACAGCAGCTCGGAGGATGACTCCCTTGTGGAGGCGGGTGTCAGCAGCCACCAAAGGCCAGCTAGTGTGTCTGGCCCCGCCACCACCACCACCACCACCACCACCACCGCCCTCCCATTGGCTCCCATTCCTGAGGTCCGTGGAGGCTCCGGTACTTGGGAGCGTGTCTCCTTCGTCCCAGGCACCGCACCCCCTGCCCCTGTGTCCCCTGCTGCCCTGAGTGAGGAGTCTGTGTACCTCGTTCGGCAGCTCCATGGAGGGCAGACAGCAATGCTGAGTGTCCTCCATCAATCAATCAATCAATCACAGAATTTGTAGAGCGCACTACTTACCCGCGAGGGTCTCAAGGCGCTGGGGAGAGGGAAGGGGGGGGGATGCTGCTACTGGTCGAACAGCCAGGTCTTGAGTAGCCTCCTGAAGGTCAGCAGGTCTTGGGTCTTTCGTAGGCTTAGTGGAAGGGTGTTCCAGGTCTTGGCGGTGAGGTGTGAGAAGGATCTGCCGCCGGTGGTTGTTCTTCGAATGCGGGGGACGGTGGCGAGGAGAGGTCGGCGGAGCGGAGCTGGCGGTTGGGGACGTAGAAGAAGAGCCGTCTGTTGAGGTAGGCTGGGCCAGTTTTGTGGAGTGCCTTGTGTGCGTGGGTGAGGAGTTTGAAGGTGATCCTCCTGTCGACGGGGAGCCAGTGCAGGTTCCTCAAGTGGGGGGTGATGTGGCTGTGGCGTGGTACGTCGAGGATCAGTCGTGCGGAGGCGTTTTCTATGCGTTGCAGTCGCTTGATGAGCTTGGCCGGGGCTCCCGCGTAGAGGGCGATCCCATAGTCCAGTCTGCTACTGACGAGGGCCTGGGTGACTGTTCTTCTTGTGTCTGTCGGGATCCACCTGTAGATCTTGCGAAGCATGCGGAGGGTGTTGAAGCAGGAGGAGGAGACTGCGTTGACTTGCTTGGTCATGGAGAGCGTTGAGTCGAGGATGACTCCCAGGTTGTGTGCGTGGTCGGTGGGTGTCGGGGCTGCTCCCAGCGTCGTTGGCCACCAGGAGTCGTCCCAGGCTGAGGTGTTGGAACCGAGGATGAGGACCTCCGTTTTGTCCGTGCACATACCACACCAGGGTATCTCGACGGGTATGTCTGCCCTACAGAGGAGCAATAAGTCCATGGACTCCTCCCTGACGGCAGCAGTGTCCCTCCTCCAACAGTCCCTCACCCCTCCCACCTCTGCCCCATCCACACTTCCTGCCCCCCTACCTGTCCAAAGCACATGCACACCTGCACAGTCACCCAAACACACAGACACGTGCAGCACAGACACACCCAAGAGAAAGGCAAGACGTGCACACAAGCATCCTCAGGGGACTGATACCACAGACACAGGGGATGGGGAACACACACACAGGCAACCACAGTCACTCCGCAATCCTCAAGATCCTCTCCCTCCAAGACCCCTTCCCTTGCCTCACCTGCAACCCCACCTGATCAGCAGCTCTTCCTCAGTGACCTCGGCCTCTTCCCCTCCAATCCCGCTGATCCAGCATACCGGGGAAGAGGAAGTCCACCCACACAGAGGGAGTGCCCCTCGCCCCTGGATACCCTCCCCCAGGCGCAGGCAGAGTGAGCCCCCACCCGCAAGTCTCCCCGGTCCCGGAAGAGCAAGACCCCGCCACCGCCCTGCAAGTCAACCACCCAGTCTCTCACCTCCATCCCCCAGGCCACCACTCCACAGGTTCCACCGCCACACCCTGCCCCAGGTTCCCCCACACACCAAAACCGCATCCCCAAACTGCTTAGGCCCTCCCCCTGCCACTTGCTCTTCTACCCCCAAACCAGATGCTCTGCCTGTTTGTGCCACTGGTGTGGAGACCGTGTCCCCCCTCTGTCCTGCCCAGCTCTTCTGCCCCCCTTCCACTACCTTGGAGTCATGCACTGCGGTGGAGTCCACAACCACCCCGTCTGACTCGGGCACTGCATTGGGGACCCAGTCCACTCCATCTGACCAGCCCACTGCAGTGGTTGCAGCACCAACACCATCTGACTTGAGCCCTGCGGTGGTGCCAGCCCCCTGAGTCAGACACCTCCACTGCAGTTGCCGGTGACACTCCTGCACCCACCTCCCCTTCACTGCCTCCTTCTGGCATCCCCTGATCCTGTCCCTGCAGTGCCTGGCCTGCCCCTCGTATGCCCCTCCAAGGGGGATGTCCCCTGTCCGTACCTGTGCAGGCAAGCAATTGTTGACAAGTTGTCACACATCACCCTGTTGGGACTGTATATTTGGACTGGCCATTGGCCTTAGTTTATTTTGGACTTTTGATTTGAGTTGCACACTTGCTGAATAAAGCCTCTTTTTGTTTACTTGTGGTTAATCTTTGGAGGTACATGATGTAGATGTGTGGAATCATGCATTTGCTGTTGTAATAGTGTTCAGATCAGGTAAATGAAGTTTTGCTGTGATGGGCTCCATGTGGTCCATGGGATATGTGTACTAATCTAGTCTGGATCTATAGCATCCTTTGCTGCAGTCTGAGGGTGTAATGTTCAGCATTTGACACAGGGATGTACGTTTAGCATTTGTAGATTACCATCTTTGTCCTACACTGATGCACATCTGGTGGGCTTACCACTGTCCAATGTTCCTAGTACCCTGACTGTGTGCCCGTCTCCAATGGACATGCAGTTTGGCACATCAAATTTGGAGGACTCATCTGTGTACACAGTGCAAGTTGCTTGACACGTGTCTTGGGTGTATGCAGATTACTGACGTGACACTCCCGTGCCCAGGCTGATATGAGCAGAGCCTTCAGTGTGCTGTAGTTGTTGACTCACTGACCGAGTGTTCTGCTGACAGGTTTGAGTCGTGCACAGACAAGGTTTGGCACAGCTGACCTTCCACAGGAGTAGAGTGCCCTCATGGCAGTGCGGGATTCCGTGATATAGGCTGTGCCCGTGTTGTGTGTTGTGTAGGCATGTCTGTGCGTGTACCCTTCTCCTTTTCCTACACAGGCTGTGTCCCTACGGATGTTCCTGTTTGTGATGCTTGCTGAGTTGTTCTGTGTTCATCCAGCATCCTGGACCTGGTTTCTCCGGGATGTGGGTGCATGGCAAACTAATGTTCATGAGGTTGTCATCCCTAGTTGTCTTTGCTGTCAGGGCTGGGGATGTGGGCAAACGCAGATGGGACACAGTCAAGATTCCTCTTGGCACTTGTTGGTTACACGAGTAATGTGATTTTCTGTTTGTGTATGCTTTCAGTGATTGTGACACGTTGTGTGTGTGACTGCTGCCACTCCTCAGGGTCAGAGCTGCAATGTTGGAAGTTGTCTATGTGTGTCCTTTGTGGGTCAGCTTGGCTTCTTCATTGGTGTGTGACTATGGCCAGGATCCCATTGTTTGGGGTGGATTTGACGTCATGCCCATGTACGGCATACTGTGCAGTGTGTCAGACATTCACAAGTATTGTTGACTGGCCATGTGTGATGGGTTTCTGCACCTTATTTCCCCCACCACCACTGGGATTTTCATGGGTGCATGTGCAATGTCAGCAGTCCATGTGAGCTTCACTGCTGCACATTGGTGGAGTACAAGGTGTGTGTCGTTGAGTGTGTGCAAATGTGAGTTGTTGCACGGCTGGGGCACTACCTCCATGTTGTCCTTGGCTGGCAGGCCATGCTGAGTGCTTTGTGCTTGTATAGGTGTGATGGTAGTTTGTTGCTCAGGACACATGGCTGTGGTTCACAGTGTGGATGACATCTACCTTTGCCATCACAGTGTGATTGTCATGCAGGCTAGTGTCACCACAATGTGGGGTCCCTGGGGGAGTGCTGTGGTGGTTCTGTCTCTTGCTGTGTTTGTTGCTGTTCCTACAAGCTTGTGTGACATGTGTAATTTGGGCTCCCTCTCATCTCACAACGCCTGTTTGCCCACATAGGGAATCCAATCCCTGAGTTAGTTTTGTATGTGACTGTGTTGACATCTGTGTATTAGTGAATCTGGCCTCCTCATGTGTTGTGTGTTTGCCTGGGGACACTGGCACACAACCCCCCATACCTGTTGTGTATGATATGCAGTGTGAGTCTGCCTGTTTGTCTTTGTGCATTTGCACCACTGCATTGGCATATCTTTAGTTTGCCATTGGCTGTATGTTGTTTGTTGGCTTTCCCCTGCTGGCCCTGGGACTGCTAGGTCATCAGTCAGCACATTGATCATGGTTAGTATGTCCCATTGCTGCCATGGTATGGTATTTGTTCACATGACATCTACAATCTCCACAGGATATCTACATTTGTGTGTCCATTGCTGCAGATATGTGGGTCTGCATTATGATGCTCACTTCTGTCATTGTGTTATTTGTGAATGTAGACAATGTGGGCCCCCATGGCTGATGTTTGTGTGCACATGGCTAGAACGATGTGTCATTGGCACTGCACTGCTTGCCTCACACAATCTATGTTGCTATGGGACACAAGCACTACAATGCCACTGTAGTGTTTGGTGTTGTGTGGCCAGGAATAATCCCTGCATTTTTGGTTTAGCAGCTTTTACCAGGACTACACTTACCTTTTGGGCACTGTGGTGATGGGGCTTAGGGCCCCATTGCCACACTGTTCAAATATGTGCTTCGGCTATGGAGCACACACTTACCTTTGGCCACTGTGGTGATGGGGCTTAGGGCCCCATTGCCACACTGTTCAAAATGTGCTTCGGCTATGGTGCACACACTTACCTTTTGGGCACTGTGGTGATGGGGCTTAGGGCCCCATTGCCACACTGTTCAAAATGTGCTTCAGCTATGGAGCACACACTTACCTTTTGGGCACTGTGGTGATGGGGCTTAGGGCCCCATTGCCACACTGTTCAAAATGTGCTTCAGCTATGGAGCACACACTTACTTTTGGGCACTGTGGTGATGGGGCTTAGGGCCCCATTGCCACACTGTTCAAAATGTGCTTCAGCTATGGAGCACACACTTACCTTTTGGGCACTGTGGTGATGGGGCTTAGGGCCCCATTGCCACACTGTTCAAAATGTGCTTCAGCTATGGAGCACACACTTGCCTTTTGGGCACTGTGGTGCTGGGGCTTTGGGCCCCATTGCCACACTGTTCAAAATGTGCTTCAGCTATCGTGCACACACTTACCTTTTGGGCACTGTGGTGATGGGGCTTTGGGCCACATTGCCACAGTGGTCATGGTCTGCTTGCATTGTGTAGGCCTCACACACAATTATGTGTGACACATGTGTTAGGGGGTCACATTGTATGTTCAATGTCATGTTCAGTGTTGTATGCATCTGACACAGACCACACACGCTTGTCATGGTGTTGGGGGTGGGATGTAATTTACAGACAGACCTTATGTGGGAGTATGCTAGTTGTGTCATGCATTGCCCGTCCTATGAGTAGGGGTGGTTGTAGTGACAGGCATCCTGCCCCCCATGAGTGGGGATGGTAGTAGTGGTAGGCATCCAGCCCCCCATGAGTGGGGATGGTAGTAGTGGTAGGCATCCAGCCCCCCATGAGTGGGGATGGTAGTAGTGACAGGCATCCTGCCCCCCATGAGTGGGGATGGTAGTAGTGGTAGGCATCCAGCCCCCATGAGTGGGGATGGTAGTAGTGGCAGCCATCCATCCCCCATGAGTGGGGATGGCAGTAGAGACAGGCATCCAGCCCCCCATGAGTGGGGGGGTGGTGGCAGGCATCTAGCCACCCATGAGTGGGGATGGTAGTAGTGGTAGGCATCCAGCCCCCTATGGGTGGGGATGGTAGTAGTGGCAGCCATCCAGCCCCCATGAGTGGGGATGGTAGTAGTGGTAGGCATCCAGCCCACCCTGAGTGGGGGTGGTGTTAGTGGTAGGCATACATCCCCCTATGGGTGGGGATGGTAGTAGTGGTAGGCATCCAGCCCCCTGTGAGTGGGGATGGTAGTAGTGGCAGCCATCCAGCCCCCCATGAGTGGGGATGGTAATAGTGGCAGCCATCCATCCCCCCATGAGTGGGGATGGCAGTAGTGACAGGCATCCAGCCCCCCATGAGTGGGGGGTGGTGGCAGGCATCTAGCCACCCATGAGTGGGGATGGTAGTAGTGGTAGGCATCCAGCCCCCTATGGGTGGGGATGGTAGTAGTGGCAGCCATCCAGCCCCCATGAGTGGGGATGGTAGTAGTGGTAGGCATCCAGCCCCCCATGAGTGGGGATGGTAGTAGTGGCAGCCATCCAGCCCCCCATGAGTGGGGATGGTAGTAGTGGTAGGCATCCAGCCCACCCTGAGTGGGGGTGGTGTTAGTGGCAGCCATCCATCCCCCATGAGTGGGGATGGCAGTAGTGACAGGCATCCAGCCTCCCATGAGTGGGGGGTGGTGCAGGCATCTAGCCACCCATGAGTGGGGATGGTAGTAGTGGTAGGCATCCAGCCCCCTATGGGTGGGGATGGTAGTAGTGGTAGGCATCCAGCCCCCCATGAGTGGGGGGGGGTGGTGGCAGGCATCTAGCCACCCATGAGTAGGGGTAGTTGTAGGGTGGTGTTGGTGGTAGGCATCCATCCCCCTATGGGTGTGTATGGTATTGGTGTTGGCCATCCCACCCCTATGGTTCTGCTGTTGCTTGTGTATGTCATTTGTGCATCCCTATGTGTGTGTGACATATTTCGGGTACGTGTCGTTTGTTTGTGTTGTGGGTGCTGGAATGGGTAAGTACGGCTCGCTCGGAATCTGGGCTGTTATGCGCATCGTACTTGTTCGTTCGGTAGAGTGTTCGAGTCGGTCGGAAAACACGCGTTCGGCTCGTATTTTATCCGGACGAATACTGTTAGGTGCGTTTCCGGCCGACATCGGAATCGACCCCATAGTGTTCAATTCACGGAAAAAAGTTAAAGGAAGAGTTGTCCTGGAAGGGAAGATGTTGGAAACGGTTTCTGAATTTGATTACTTAGGGGTGAGACTTACTTATTCTCATAATTGGAAGGCCCAGATTGAGAAACGCTCACTAAACCTAAGGCATCAAGCTTGGGCAATCATTAGTTTGCCAACTGAGCCTCATCCTATCCTATTTCCCCGGCCTTGAAGATCTACAAGTAAGCGTGGGCAGAGAACTCCGCTCCGCTGGCGGAGCTTGCAGATTTTTGCATACTCCGCGTTCCGCTGAGAATGCGAAGTTTATGCAAAACTCCGACTTCGCAGCGGAGTGGAGTTCAGCCCCAGGCCCTGCCCGCCTCCACCCCCCCCCCCCACAATAAATATTTTTGAAAGAAAAAGTAAAATTAAGGTAAAAAACACACTTACCTTTATCGCGGCGCCTCCGGGCTGCCCTCCTCCTCCTCGCGTTGGTCTCTCCTGCAGAATCCCCTACGTCAGACGTACGTCAAGGTAGGACTGCACATGCACACGCAGCCCTACCCACCACGTACGTCTGACGTAGGGGTTTCGGTTTCTGAGTGTTCTCTGTTTTGCCCTCTTCTGCTCTGTTTTGCCATTTCTGCTTGTTTTTCTGCCCTCTGTTTTGCCTTTCCTGCTCGGTTTTCTCTCCCCCTATTTTGCCCTCTTCTGCTCTGTTTTGCCCACTTGACGAATCGCCCCGAAACTTTCCATGCACAACAAGAATCACCAGCACACTTTTTTGGGAAAATGTTGTGAACATTCGTCAAATGGCGCCAAAGATATAGGCAAGTCAAAAAACGCTTTTCCTATTGATACATGGTCCTACTTATAATTGCCTACTGGTGACTGCCAGTAGGTTATACATATATATATTTAGTTGCCCTGAGACCAGACAGTCTACAACTTGGCTTAAACCAGCTCAAGGTTTTAGAAAATGTACTACCTGCAGGGCCTGCAAGTTTGGCATCAGTAAGACTCATTATGTGACCCCATTCAGTAGGAAAGAAATAGCCATTGTGGGCAGCTTTAATTGTAAAACTGATCACGCAGTGTATGTTCTGACATGCACTTATGGCCTCAACTACATTGGTAGTACCAAGCTACAGGTGCATGTCAGAATTTTGCAACATCTACGGGCTATCTTACACAGCGATCCAGCATATCCAGTAGCGAGGCATTTTAAAAGAACACATGATAATGATGTGAATTGCCTCACATATTATGTGATTGGTTCTGTTCCCAAACCTAGGCGTGGGGGGAATAGGGAACGGCAGCTAAGGCAGCTGGAGACAAAAATGATCCTTGAGCTCGATAGCAAGTGGCCCAATGGCCTAAACAATACTGAAGACATGCATAATTTTCTCTAAATTTGAAAGAGTAGTACGTCTTTTGGTAGAGAGAATTTATATCTTTGATGCATTGATATACGTTAGCTGGAGCAGTTTCTTTATTAGTTAATAATATTTGCACATTTTTTGGAACTTTTAGGATTTCAAATGAATGGACCAGGGCAGATTGTTTTTAATCATGATGTAATGATTATAGTGCCTCTTCTGCTGGAGCAATTAATTTTATAATGATGAAAACAAATTTTAGTATGATGTTTTTTAGCAAGTTTATTTATATGATTTTAGGAGTATTGACCAGGATGATGTTTTTACTGTTATTAATATATGTAAGATTTGCACACACCATACTATTAACTTTTATTGGACATATTCCACATAGTTTGCACTTTAGTACTCTTTTTGCACTTTTGTCTTTTGCTGCTATGCACTTATGCACTTTAGGATTTTTCTAAATAAATACCAAACAGGAATCTTTGCAATATTATCTTGCAATGAATAATTGACATTTTGATAAATAAGGATTTATCCAGAAAAGGGTGACATCTGTAGAGCATATTATACATACATTTTTTATTTTTGGTCAACTTCATAAGACTTGACGACAAATGTTTTGTAAATCAAGGTATTAGCACCGACATAATGATAACTGTTTGGTTATTTCAGTACCAGCCAATGATAGATTCTATGTCCAACATGAGGCTTGCCAGATATGATATACTTGTATAATTAATCAAGTACTTGCTGACAATAGATGTCGTGTTTAAAAAGATTAATTGATCAAAATATGATATATATTTTTAATGTATTTATACAGATATACAATAGTATGCTTGGTAGGCAATAGCATGAGTCAAGATTTATGACTCATATATTTCAAGATTTTTAGCCTTCGTAATTTCTTGTGCAATTATGACAAGTTGTTGGATTGCTAAGTCTGTTTTCCCTGTTTGCGGTCACATGACACGGAACCCGAGAGGGAGGGGGGTGTGCACTCAGCAACATTTAAAAACAAACATGGGCTGTCTGAGCCCGAAACGCATCATCGTTTTGTGAGGAGAAGGTCGCAATAAAACATCTTGCCTGATACCCTGTGGTCTGTCTCTCCTTCATCGCCATCAGGAGGTTGCGGGAGGTTGTGAATTTTTTGGATATATATATATATATATATATATATATATATATATATATTACAAGTATAGGAAACCAATCGCTCGCACACTCAGAAAAATAAGGCAGGTTTGGGAAACCAAAGATTTATTCCGTCATAAATCAACGTGACGCGTTATTAATTCATAGCAATTTTAATTGTGAAAAATTGAAGGAAGTAGGGGTTGGTCACGGACATGACAATGCAAGAGCATATGATGTGTTGCAGTGTTTCATTGTGCCTACTCCTTCTTATAAACAAATTTGGTCAAAATGTCCCTTGGATTTAGATGAAATACATCAAAATAACAAGTCTTAGATGGCTAAATTTGGTTCAGTTCCCTGTGGTATTGCTGGACCTCTGAGCTACCTTTGACACAGTCGGCCATCCCACCCTCATGCGCACACTGGAGTCTCAAATGGATTTCATCAGTAATGTCCTTCTCTAGTTCTCTTCCTACCTTTCCAAACAACACCTATAGGAACAGGGTCAAGACTGATTTGCATATGACTGGGTCTGAACTGGGGTGGCGAAGTGAGCTAAAGAACGATGATGGATTCAACCCAGATCTGTGACTGGGGTTGAGTGTCTGAAAAGTTTCAGCGCTCCGTCCATCATCTCCTTGTGTTTGCACAGAAAGTCTTCACCTGAAATGTGAAATGCGCAGCCAGGTTAGCAACAGGCCGAGGCACTAAACTTACCCACATGGTGATAGAGGGAGCCTACCTAACCCTGCAGAGAGCAGACACCAGTAGACTAATAATGGCCCTCCCGTACTCCCCATGCAAGACAATGGAGACATTAGTCTGCATGGGCTTGTAATAGACTTAGCATAAGACTGAGAATGTTTACTTCCTGTAAATTGCCTCAGCTGGTCTTTAGCACTGCAACAGCTCTGCCCCGCCGAAGTGGTCATTTCTGTAACAGAGGCCAAGAAATGTAAAGGTTTACAGTGTAGGTCAGGTGAAACAGATACTTGGAATGTCATTGTCATCGTTCTGGAGTAGCGTGCTACCCGCTAAAAAGCGCTTCAACACCTCATCAGGGGTAGCAAGCGCTATATAAATGCAAACTATTACCTCTTCCATCCTTCCATTATCCTTTTCAATCCATATAACAGACTAACATTTCCACCACCCAAATTTCATATTCCCCCAGACTAATTCACCACTAATGCTTTTTGGTTCCGGAGTAGCGTGCTGCTTGCCTAGAAGCTCTTCGACGCCTCATCCGGGTTGGCAAGCACTACATAAATGCAAACCTTTTCCCTCCTCTATCCCTCCACTATCCTTCTCAATTCAAATAATAGACTAACATATCCAGAGCTCAAATTAATTTCATATTTCAGTATGCTAATTGCACCACTAATCCTTTATGGGTTCCGGAGTAGTGTGCTACTTGCCGAAAAAGTGCTTTGACGCCTCGTCAGGGGTAGTAAGCGCTATATAAATGCAAATACAATACAATACAATTGTCATGAATTTAGTGCAGTGTGAGAGACATGCTTTAAAATTCGAATTTTAAAAAAGTACTTCAACTACAACAGCTAGCCTCACAATATGAAAATGGAAAATCACGAGGACGTATTTTTTTCACGAAACATCCTATAGAATATGGCACCAATAAAAAAATTAAATAACTTGAAAATGGGGCAGTCACTGGGGGTGAGCACTGAGAAAATGTCAAGGCTAAAACTGGAGACCATGTACAGGCCGGCCTTGTGTCAAACGAAGCTAGGTAAATAATCACGCTTAAAGCGCCTGGCAAACATTATCTGACATTAAATTCCCTGGTTCTGTATTTTTAATTCTTGCCTGTAGTGCGAAGATGTATATTTTTTCCAAGCTCTGGGCTGATGTTGGGAGGGCCGCGAGGCAGGAGAGGCGGCTTCGAGTGAGGAGGAGACGTGCTGCGGGCAGCATTGAGGTGCCAATAGACGCGTAAATTGGGCGTCTCGCCTGGAGCTAGCTGTCTTTGGAGTGTAGAAGCCGAAGAACCCACAATCCAATTTCTTCAAATGAAAAGGTTTCTTCAAATAAAGAAGCAATTAACGTGTTTATTTTAAGGCTCGCCTGCCCATCTGGTGTCTAAGGAAAATAACACGTGATTCAGCAGAGTCAGGCAGTTTTGACACGGACAGTAGCGATGGCCCTTTCTTTCTCTTGGATACAAGTGCTTTTTCATAATAAATCACTGGTTCTTAGCTATGTTCATGCTGCGTTTCTTCCAAAGCTATCCAAAGTTTATGATGTATTTAATAAAACGTGTTGCTGCATCACAACGCCATCGTTTTACAGCATGTTTTATGGGTCAGTGTTGGTGTAACTGGCCTCGAATGGCCTCATTGTGGAACAAAAAGATAAAAACCTAGGGGCATATTAGCAAGGGCCTTATCGCCGCTTTAGCGGCACTTTTTGCAGCTAAAGCGGCGATATTTCTATCGCCCTATTAGCAAGCTGTCGCTAACAGCTGTTAGCGACAGCTTTATGGCGAAAGCGACCGTTTTGGTGCCGCTTTGCATGTCAGCGATAATTATCGCTAATGACATGCAAAGTAGGCGTTCCCAACTAAAAGCGACTGAAAACAGTCGCAAACACAACTTCCCCCTATTAGCAATGCCCGCGAAGCGATAAAAAAATTTGCACTAACCGCGATTATCGCTGGAATCTAACACCTGCTAAAAACCTGACTTAACCATTATAGTCAATGGGAGGTGGATTGTAAGGTTAAGTCCTCACCTGCCTATTAGCAAGCTTTTCATTAGCGCGTTGAATTTATCGCCGCTATCGCTGGATTTTTTATCGCCTTGGAGATAAGCGTTGATAATAACGCGTTATCTCCGCGATAAAATCCAGCGATAGCCGGCGATAAAAAAAAACAGCGCTAAGCGCGCATTGCGATAATTATCGCAATTTCTTGGTAATATCCCCCCTATTTCGTAACTACCGCAGAGTGCTAATTATCCACAATTTGCCCATAAAAAACGTCCTCCTACAAAATAGGAAAAATAAAGCCATTTGTTGCCGACAGGAATTTATGTGTGACACAAATGAAATAATTTTTTTAAAATCATCAAATCATGACAAAATGTGTTAACCAATGATAACAAAGAAATATATGTTGTGATTGGTAATTGTGAACATGGTGCTGGTTATGAGCTTAGCACACAAAAATTAGCTTGTCCCGTTTAAATTCCGGGCATTTTTCCCTTGTTAAATTTCGGCAAGAGTTACTTGCTGAAATTTAATTAACATCGCACTCCTTGTAACTGTGATCCCTGCTCAGGTAGCCATTTGCATGGGATCACATTTAAATGAGCCCTTGTACCGGGCACCAAACTAGTCAAAGGCCAAGAAGTGATATAAGTAAACATATTATTATGAAACATCAGCCCAGCAAAGGTGGCAGAGGCAAAAAATATAAATATATTTTTATGGGCTGTCACAGAAGAGCAGTAACGCTTAGATATAATGTGTAAAGCTGGAGTCCACATATAATCTGTGCATCTAAAGAAGTTGGGGACATGTTCAGACTGAATGGCCCTTCCATTAAATTCGCAGTTTCTGTAATTCTACATTGTCCCTACTGAGTGAAAATAAGACTTTTCCTTTATTCATCAGGACAGCAGAAGCCATTTGGGTGAGGAGAAGACATGCAGTGGCAAGCATATAGCTGCCAGTAAAGGAATAAATTAGACACCGTGCTTGGAGCCAGACTTTGAGTGGAAAATTCAAAGAACCCACAATCCGATTTCTTTTTAACACAAATGATCCTTCAAACAAAGTCAGAATTAACATGTTTATTTTATGGCTCGCCTGCCCATCTGGTGTCTATGAAAAACTAAATCTGATACAGCTGAAGAAGACTAATTTTGACACGGATAGTAGCAATTATCACTCCTTTCTCCTGGATAAAAATGTTTAGCCATAATAAATCCCTGATTCTTAAATATGTTCGTGGTGCCTTTATTACACAACCACATACAACAGAAGACATATTCACCAAAAAACGTTAGTTTTTTTTTTACAGTATATTCAACAGTTTGGTAGGACAAACAGTTTTCAGGTTATTCTAGTGTGTGACAGCATTTTAAAGTTATTTATTAAATATTACGAAAGGGGAGTCGAGTTTGAAGTTCAGACTTCGGCTGTTTCACGAAGATTTTGCTATGATTGAGTCTTGCATTAATTCTGACGTAAGGATCGATTTCATAAAAAAAGAACTAACTCTGCATCCAAAGATTTACATCTATGTGTGGGCGCAGAGTCACTACTTTTTGTGAGTCACAAACATTCTCAGATGCAAACAAGAATAGGCTGGGATGAGGACGAGAGTAAATACCAGTGGATGAGATTAATTCAGGCATTCCACCCCACGAGAATGCTCAGATGTGGGCCCAGTGCTCATTGTGCCACTTGAATCAAGTTGCACACTACTGATGAGGCACAAATGGGCTGAACTCGGTCTGGTATGCTTGTGTTCTGTTTAAGCAGAGACATGGTTTGGCAGTTTGGCCTGGATTGTTACTCTTGGAGCAAGACTAATATGCATATTGTGGGCCTCCTTGACAAGAACTGACGCATCGCTGCGTTAAGGTAGCCATTCATCAGAAATATTTGCCCTGCATTACATAATTTTTTAACGCCATGGATGTGTCATATTTCAAGGACGGAACACCATGGCGTAGGTCAGATGGTACTTCAAAAAAAATGTACGCTTCCATGGGACGATCGACGTAGTGAAAACTGACGCATGTGCAGATAAAGTGACGTGAGATTAGCATTATGTAAAGCAAAGCGAACCAATTTTGCGTCACTTTTGAGTGCGTCAGTCGTCAAGACGCCAGAAAAAAAAATTATGCTTTTGAAGAGAAAAAAACAACTCACAGAAGGCAGACATGGAGCAGGGAGCAGAGAACAGCAGCTAGGGCAACAAGGTGGATGTGGACTAACGGCTAGAGCGGTCGACCTCGAAGCAGGGGAACTGAGTTTGAGACTCAGCAGGGACGCTCAACATCCTGTGATTCTGGGCAAATCACTTCATCTCCCCGTGCCTAACAAAATAAATGTGTCGATCTGTAATGCAACTGGTGCTCATGTAAAATGCTCTGATACCTTCGGGTCGAGTTTGCGCTATATAAAAAAAAAAAATAAACAACAACCCCTGCACCAGCCAGGATGTCCAGACAGAATCCCAGGGGTAGAGGAAGAGGAAGTGTACCTTCAGTGCGGAGGAGAATGACAGCTTGATCACAGAGGTGACAAATCACAAGCATCAGCTCTTTGTCACCTCCCAATTGCCATCGGGAGAAAAGAGGACATTTGGCAGTCCATAGTGGCCAAGATCATCAGTGTTGGACAAGCAAAGAGGTCAGTGACCGACTGCAAGAAGCCCTGGCATGATTATTATAAGCCCAGGAGGAAGGAGAAACTGACCAATAAACTGAAGGCAGGCATTCAGACCGGAGGAGGAGGACCTGTGCGGAGTTCCCGGACAGGACAGTGCTGGCCACGAGGACCAAAAAGACCGACGGGATAAGTGGAAACAAGGGGTACTAGGGGCAAAAAGGTCATATTGTGCAGCGCATCAAGCTATATTCCTCCGTTCCACTGAACTGTGTGCAAGGGAAAGGGTAGGAATCTTTCTTAAGTACAGTTAAACATCACATAAATGTAAGTCACACTGTCTAGTAACATGTTGCACAGCTCAGTCCACCTCCGTCAAGTTTGTCCATTCCATGTGTGATGTGCTGCACCAGGCCAGGGCCACCTTTATATACTGGAACTTGTAGTGGAATGTATAACATGAGTCACCAGAACAATACAAAGCAAAAAACAGGTACTGGAACAACACATCATGAATGGATACTTGAAGCCTGCCCAACCTGACTGTGACAATGCAGACCACCTTTCACCATGAGGCTAGTGTGTCTAACTTGAGCACATGCACCTAAATCAGGACTGCAAAGCAATGTTATAAAATGGGCTTGTTAGAGGATAAACTCCTCACCTGAGAGGTGGATCAGGTGTGGGGCATGTGAAGTATCAGCACGTAGGAAAATGTGAACAGCCATGTGTATACTCACTAGCATGAAACTACATTGCAAGCAGCTGTCGCAATGTGTGGGGTGAGAGCACACAGTTGTCGCCTGCCATGGTAAGGACCACCAAAACTTCTGTCAAGTACCAAATCAATCTGGGGGTGGGGTTGAATGCAAGTGAGGCACACCAGAGGACCATGTGTGTTGAAAGAAAACATGGGCCCTCATTACTGGGAATTGACTTACGGCAGGTTTTTGCGTGGCCTCATAGATATGATTTAGAGGCTTGCGCCACAGGAGCATCCAAAAAAGGGACTCTCTGGTGGTGCAAGCCTGTCAGAAAAAGCCTGGTGGACCCCTGGTACTGCAGTGAATCGTAAGTGTGTCTGAGCACAATGAACTGGCACTGTCTCTGAATGGGGAGACATTTAATAACAAGGAGGTGAGTAGGGGCATGTGCACGGCAAGGTAGCCTGACCAATAAACATGCACTGCGGTATCTGAGTGTCACACTTGTGTCACAGGTGGGAAGGGATTATAGAGGAGAGCCCACTGGTGCACTACATCTCATGTTTTGTTGACCTTGGTGAAGGAGTAGCACGTGGCAGGAGGGAGTCACAAAAAAGAAAAGTCTTACCAAGCCACATATGTCAAAGTAGGAGGATGTGAAACAGGGAATTGTGAAGTGACAGAATGAACCACATTGCCACCACAAAGGGCAGGATTCAGGGATGGTTGGAGAGTAAGGTGTATGGGCCTAGTAGTGTGGTAAACCTGGGTAGGTACATGTCACCAATTCCAGCACTACAAGCATGGGGTACAGCTTGACCCATAGCCCTCAAATACAGGCAGCCATGTCAATCAATTGGATATGTACATGCATATTGTTGGTTTTGGAGTCACATGAGAGTCAATGTATGAACTGGGTTTCATCAGTGTGTGACAGTAAGTTGAGTTCCTGGGCCTAAATGAGGATTGCCAGAGGAGAGATGTACACGTACAAGTGAGCGGCCCTGAGGAAAACAATTTGTGACGCTCTGCAGTTAACCAACTCTGGCAATGATGAAAAGGGGGGAGCATCAGTGCTAGCAATCAACCTAGTTTCATAGTGCCCATCCCCTCAGAGTTGGTACACAGTGCCCACTGTCCACAATTATGAATGCAACTGTCTGTGTAATGAAAGCACATGAGTATACACAAATAGGAAACCCATGGTGCGTACATACCCTCACACATACCTGCAGTGTCACAAGGTTGTCAGCTGTGTAGAGGCGTGTTGATGTGTGTGAAAATTGAACCCTTGTACACATGAAAGCACATTGTGCATGCAAGACAGCACAATAAGGCAGAGTGCTGTGGTGTACTGTGTGAAAGGCAGACTGCTGGATCAAATCAAATAGTCTTTTCTATTGGCTTAGATCCTAAATGCTGCCTTCCGATTGGTTTTAGGCTTGTTAGTCCCTCCTCCTGATGGCCATGTTGTCATTTGTATCCTTCCCTGGATACTGGCCCCTTTACTCCAACACTATTTTTTTCCCTGTGTCCCCCCCCCACCCCCTCCCGCAGTCTGTGACTTCTCGGCTCCCACCCTCGCCCCCACACTCCCGTTCGTGCCTTCTTGCCCACCCGCACTCCCGTTTCCAATGCAATAGGTCTCGCGTAAATGCGAGTCCTATTGCATTGCAAATGCTTGTTTAGTTTTACCTTTAAAAGAAGTCCAGACCCTGGCTGAGCCACTCACGCCTGACACGGGCAGAAAAGGTCTCCTCAGAACCTCGCATGGTAATGCTTCCGGATGAAACTCCCCCATTTGCCCACATACACTTTACTGTGGCGAGACGGCCCGGCTATTTTCCATTTCAGCTCCCGCTGTCCCGTCCCCGCGCTTTTATCGCCATCTTCAAAGGGCCAACTGGCCGCCTCTGACTGCGGATCAAGGGCAGATTATCTGGCTTGGAGTGAAGTGGTGTTTGTGTAGGGTTACCAGGCGCTCCGAAGCCTCTGATCTGCCGTGCTCCAGAGCCAGCCTGGGCTGAGAGGAGACCATGGAGGCATCACGCCCCAGTGAGTGCTGCAACCACAACAGGAAGGGATTAGCGGCCGTGGAACGGGCTCCACCGGTCTCCAGCCGGCCCACATGCCCCGGAACAGTTGATTCAACAAGTTCAGAGTTGGAAGAGCACTTCTGAAGTGTGCGACTGAATTGTGGCCGGGGCGCCACACAAAAACCACTTCACTCCAAGCCGGATAATCTGCCCTTGATCCGCAGTCAGAGGCGGCGAGTTGGCAAATGCTTGTGTAGACTTTGAGCACTATTTGAGTCCTATTGTATTGCAAATGCTTGTTTCCCTACTAGGCAGGACGCCGTGTGCAGCCGATACAATGGCTGCTGATCGCCGTCACTAAATATCCCAGTGCAGTCCCGCACCCCCCTCCCCCACCACCAGCTCCGGCCCTTCGTAAACACAGAATTAAAATACAGTAAAGACCCTTGTGAATTCGCTGTGTGTGTAAGTTGTAACCGCAAACAGCCACTCCCCCTCGGCGGGCTTCACCCCGAGAGCCACAGTCAGCCCTGCGGCTGGAGCCCGCGGACACTTCATCCACCCCAGCTCGCCGCCATTCAGCCAATGCATGGAGGACCACCTGAAGGACGGGGGGGAGGACAGGAGCACAGCCCACGGGGAGGGTGCAGAGCCGTCCCCCAAGATCGAGAAGTACAACGTGCCCCTCACCAACCTGAAGATGATGTTCGAGAAGGGAGAGGCGGGCCATCACAAGGTAAGGAGGGTCTGTGCTGGGGGAGTAACTTCAGAATGTGGATACGTGTAGTGCCCATACTCTGTGATAGCCTGCTTTGTTCGAGCGGAGAGTCATATCTGAGGCTTTATCTGTCCATCTAGCGTTACAAGATGTCTGTTGTCCACAACTTCTCAGCTGTGCCTTGGGGTCCCCTGTACTCCTTCCAGGCTGGGACTGATAACACTCTCCTTCTGCCTCCGTGCCATGGCCTATTGTGCAAAGCCGGTCCGAAGCTTCCCTTTCTGCCTCAGGGCTGTGTGCCCTGCCTGTTCAGTGCTTCCCTTCTTCCTCCACGAACTGTGGTCATTATGTGCAAACACTGTCCAGATCAGCTTTCTTTTGTCTGTTGCATATGTGTGTTCTGAGTGTGTATTCCCGGTGCCCCTTTTGCGCCCCTGAGCTTTATTCAGCATGTGTACTGCCTGTCCATAGCTTGTTTCTTAGTATCTGATAAGGGTCCCTATGTGCACTGTCTGCTTTTAGCATTCTTTCTGTGTTTGAGATGTGGTCAGTGTGTGCTGCCTGTAGCCTGCTTTCTTTGTATTTGAGCCGTGATCCCAATTGCACTCTGCCCGAGCATTCTTTAAATGGGCCTAAGGGGTGTTCAGTATGTGCATTCTGCCCGTGGTTTTCCTTCTTTGTGTGGGAGCTGTGGTCAATATGTGTGCAGTCTGTCCATTGCTTTCACTCTGTGATTTTTGGAGCTGTTGTCCGCATGTTTGGTCTGTCCACAGCTTGTATTCGGTCTCTCTGAGCCGTGCTGCATATGTGCACGGTCTCATAATGGTTTTCATTCACTCTCACCTGACCCGTATGTGTAAGGTCTGCCTATAGATTTCATTCTGTTTTGAAGCTTTGGTAAGCATGTGTATGGTCTGCCATAGCTGTGTAATGCAGCTTTGGCCAAGATATACACGGTTTGGCTCGGGCTTTGCTTATTTGTGTGTGTCTTGAATTGTGGTCGGTGTGTTCACGGTCTGTCCATAGCTTTCAGTCTGTTGATCAGAGTGGTGGTGGGTATGCGAACGGTCTGTTGATGCCTGTCATTCTAAAGGCTGGAGCTGTGGTTTGTATGTATAGAGACTTTTCATAGTTTTCATTCTGTGTGTCAGAACTCTGGTTTGTTTGTACAGTCTCTCTGTAGCTTTTGTGGCTCTGAACTGTAGTCAGTATGTTAGTCTATCACAAGCGTTACTAACCTGTGTGGAGGCTGTGCCATCTTAGCCATGGCCTATATAATTAATGTTTTTACATAGCTTAATTTGTTTTATTTGTTGCTCGGCACTATACAGTGGCTTACAGAGCATGGTAATAGGTCGCATCACTACGCAGCCACTTGGAGAGGTCTAGTCTTACAATTAGGCTTCTACTGCTATTGGATACTGGTAGCATTTTATCCGCTAATCATGTTTCCTTAGTTCTCTTTGCCAGTGTCTTCCTAAATTGATCATGCATTCTTGCTATTGTTAATCATGTACTCCCAATTTCTCTCACTCTTATCTGCTAGGGGTGGGGTACTTCGGTAGGAGTCTGATCATGCAACTTTCTAGCAACATGTGAAAGTATCGCAAGTCGTGGTAGGTATATCATGTCATTCCATCTAGGGGTGGATTTAAGTTGGTTCCTCTTAGTTCTTGATGGCACTGAGCTACCCACACTTGTCGCACAATTTTCTGCAGTGGCTTCCCAGGAATTGCTGTCCCATAGCCTCTTCACTAGTGCTGTGGAGCTGTTGGTGAATGTAGAGAGCCATAGTAGCTTGGAGATTGGCCGACAGACCATTCCCCTTAACGTGGTAGTAACTAAGGAGCACCTACCAGTGCAGAGGTGGGTCAGTATGCTCCCCGTCTACAAGTCTGGATGCTGGTACTATGTTCCTGGGCTTTCGTGTCTCAGGGACTCATGCTCTCTGTTATAGTTCTCCAGGATTTTTCCTTTTTCAGTATTTCACGGTCTGCCTCATTCATTCCAGTTTGAGTTGTGTGGTTCTTGACTTCTGTTTGGAGAAGTTTCCATCCCCAGTGTTTGTGTCCTTTCTTACTTGGCATCTGAGTTTTCTTGGTCCCAATGTATCTATTTGCGCAACACTGATCTTTACTGACCAGGCGTGAGTTCCTCCTATACTGCTTATTCACTAGTTCTGTACATCTACCTAGGTATCCCATTCCCCACTTCCAAAGCCGTAATATAAATATCTCTGCTGTATTTAGAGAGTTTGGTTGGTGTAATCACAGAAATGGGTATCTCTGTACCCACTGAATTGAGTTTAGCTATCAGTGAAGATGTATTCTTGTCATGGTTTTCTTATACAGTCTTACCAAATACAAGTTAGAATAGTTTAGTATTGATTTATTATCAGTGTGTTCTTCCTCCTTGTGTAAAAGAGTGTTTTAATCGTAGGGTGCGTTTCTGCAAGTATAAGTGTGCTGTTCATGTCTCTTTGTGTTGAAGTCCGTTTCTCTCTGTGTTAAGTAGTGAGTTGCTATTCCTTTGTTCCACCGTGCTTGAAAGTTTCGCTCGCCAAGTGCCTTGTCGTGTGTCTCCCTGTCTCTTTGTGTTTTTGCCTTATCCCAATGTACACAATTCCTTTGTCCACTGCTGGTGACCAATTTACATGTCTGGCTGTAGATGTGCCTAACAATCTCATTAATTTCTCCTTGTGACCAAGTGTTGCCATTCTCCACATCAGTGTGCATGTCCTTTTCAGTTCTAGAGTCCATCCCTTCCATCCAAAAGCAGTAGTAGTTCTAATCTGATGTTGGTGTGTGTCTTGGTGACATGTATGCAACTCCTTGTTCCAGTGATTGCCTATACACCCTATTTCTTCCTTGTATTGGTGTTAGCCTTCTTAGTCCCGTACGTGTCTCCCCCAATCCCGTTGTCAGTTTATTTTTATTTAAGTGGCATTTTATTGTTTACGTGTGTGTTTGAGCTGAAACTTAGAGAGTAATAAAATGGTGAAGGTGGTGTTGGTCTATTACCTTTACCAGTGGGTGTTTTCCTCTCTTAATGCCAGTGTTCCCCTGTTTCAGTTTCTGCTTTTGCAGTGTGCGCCCTCTCACCCATACTGTCCTTTCCTCCGCTCCAAGCCATCGGATTAGTATGTGCACATTTAGTCCAGGTTCTCCTGCCTTGGTAGGGCTGGCGGTCAGTAAGTACTCTTCTCTGTTATTCTGAAACTTCTGTGCTTCTGCTAACCGCTTTGGAGTGGGCCTTGGGATCTGCTGATTGATCTTTTGGGAATGCACTTGTCCAGCTTGAGCGTTTGAGCATCCTTTGTGGCTCTTTCTGTAAAATTCTCCATTTGCTGTACAAGCTTCTGAAAAGTACATGGAGCTGCAGCCTATATATTCCTCTCATGTTCGCCTTCTTTGTGAACCATATCTGGAAGCGTCTGCTGTACTTGGCTGTTAATAGGTTTGAACTAATATATAGGATCGTCATGTCTATACTTTCCTTCCTTGTCGGCTTGGTGAACGGTTGTATCAGCTGTCTTGCTATACAGCCTCTTTTTATTTTATTTTTAGGTCGAGCATTCGAGTCCTCTTGTATATACTTTAGTATATACTTATTATATACTCATATGTGTATGTACTTTGTGGGCTGTGGAGATCAGCCCTAGGACTTGTCTGCTTCCGCTTAGGGACTTGTTTTCTGTTCAACTGCCTCTATTTAACTGTCTTGATAGAAAACGACCAGCAGAGGTCAGTAAAATACCAGAATTGCTTTCTGCCGAGGCACTTCTTGGGACTTCTTTTTTTATTTTTCTGGCAACTGCCTCTATTTAACTTTCTTAATAGAAAACGATCAGCAGAGGTCAGTAAAATACCAGAATCACTATAGCATTCTTTAGATTCCCATCCATAGAAATTGTCTTCCTCGAGCACCCGTAGACAATAATATTTTTTTCAAATCCTGTATTTTCAGATATATGACCACCAAAGGCCCTGCTTTTATATTAAAAACAGATCTTTGGACTATACCATTTCCCGCTGAAAGGCAATATTTCTCTCTATGTGTTCCCACACCTAGCGTGTCACGCAGTTTGGTGCTTACTTTCCCTCCATGTTAAAGAACAGTAGATGTTTCAGCACCCAGGCTAATGTGCTGCATAGCTAAATACATATAAGGTCCCAAAGGCGAGACCGATTGCATTGCAAATGCTTGTTTCATTATTTTTTCCAATAATATATGAATGTGAATTAAATGATTTGAGTCTCATTAGGTTCTCGTACATTGATCTATCCTATGTCCCTTAATGATTTCCTAATTTTAATCACAGAGGCAAGAAAGGACACAAGGGAAAAACTAGTTTTTGAATCTTGCATATCCAACAAAAATTGATAAGCTGCTGTGTGTAACCAAAGCCCTCCACTTAAAAAAATAGGCCTTAAGTATTTTTTCCTACCTTCATTGTAAAATTTACAGTAGATAACTACATGCTTTGTAAATGGGGGGGTTGCATTGTCACAAGGGCACTTATAGTCCTTGGGAGCCCAAGTACAGCCTATGGGAAATGCTATCAGATGGTGGAAGATTGACAAGCGAAATCTAGTCACTAGGAACCTGTGGTAGGTGTTATGAACCCTTCCCAGGTACTGCTGCAGTCCATAGGAACTTTGATATGATGTGTATAGTGCAACAATTGGTTGGGGCTCAGCCCTGCTTCTTGTTATATGCCCCATTTTTTCCTTGGCCAGTTGTTTCAGGGCATTTTTAGAGAACCGCCCTATGCCCCTGGATTCTTCTCAGGTTTGTATTATTGTCAGCTAAAGTGTACAGGGCCTTTTTAATTTCAGACAGCCATGGAATCTTATGTGTTCATCTAGTGACATACTATCCCTAATAATGTCTTGGGACAGGATAGCTTAATTTTCTTTCCAGACTGAATGCCAAAGCACCATATGTGGCAGCGACAATTGTCTTAGCATTATATAATGGTATCATGTCCAGTATATGCTTCGATCCAAACTTAGCGGAAAATCTAAATATAGCCTCTTTATTCCTGACCATGTTAATGACGGTAAAATCTTTATGCATTATCCATTCCCCTTTTGTCTGAAAATCTAAGGCCAAATCTCTGTCATTCCACATTATTAAAGTTTATATTTGTTAGCCAGTGCAGTTGAAGGGGTTCAATCCATCCACACAGAGTGAACAGACAGATTGCATCCGAGTGACGTTGTCTCTACTGCTATTGACAGATTAGTTAGTGCAAATTAATGTGGCACATCATTGTGTACAGGTTGCAGTGATTTGTTCCCACTATGTGCACATGACACATATTTTGGAGTGTGGCACTGTGCAGTGCATCAAGCCACCTTTCTGCACTGCACTACGTCACTGAGTAAGGGCAGTAGTGCACAGAATTTAGGCCATACAGCACTTTCTGGAAAATCCAGCATATACTCACACACAATGTGCTGCACTGCAGAAATACATAGACACTTGCACCACAGATGCTCGGGGGCATGCATTGCAGGCAGGATTGTGTTCGTGCATGAGGGTCCACCTTCATGCACAGGGTGCAGCATCAGAGACCTAATCCTCTATGTATGTGTGCACAGGCTGCTGCACACAAAGGAAGTGGGAGTGACTTGGATGACTTCAGTTCTTATTGATCGTTACAGATCACCTGAGTTGACCAATTGATTTGTAACATTTAGCAGTTTTCCGTGGGAGAGATACATGACATGCCTCATGATTCATGAGAGTGGCATGGAGACACCCGCACAACGCCCATGTAACACCTCTTTTGCACGCAGTGATGCTACACTGCATTGGCCAGTGATGCAATGCTCTGTAGCTTTACGCCATTCACAGGCAGACAAAGTGGCATTGCACGTCTAAACACGTGTGATTTGTAGATTTGCATTAAACATGTTCCATGATGCATGGTGCATGTAAGAGGCACACCTCATACATATGGCCCCATCTGTGTTAAAAGATACAGAGATGGGTATTATGTTGTATATTTCTAACTGTGAGTAGGTCTGTTAGGTATTGAGTTTTGCTTTTCTACAAGTAGGCCATTCCCATAGCTGCCATTCTGGAAGCGTTCGTTGATGATGGAGTGCCTGAAGATGTATGAGTCATGCACACTCCCGGGGTATTTGGCCAGCACATTGGTGTGCATCACCCAATGGTTGGTGATGGCCTGGATATTGATAGAGTATGTGTGCTTCTGGTTCCTGTAGATATGGGATGTTGATGCAGGGGAACCAGTTGCACATGTGTGCAGTCCATGGCACCCAGCACATGTGATGAACCAGGAAAGGCATAGAAACCTTGCTTGGTCTTCAGCTGCAGTTGTTGTGTGTTGGGAAAGAGGAGGCACTGGGGTGTTAGGCGGATGATGGCATCCAGGACAGAGGGTAGGAAGGCTGAGAAAGATGGCTGGGAAATGCCTGCAACTCTGGCTGCTGTAATCTGGAATGACCCAGATGCCAGCATGTGGAGGACAGCCATGAGCTTGACCTGCAGAGGGATGTTGGTGGACCTGGCAGTTGTTGTCTCGTAACCTTGGTAATATCTGGTGTGGCAGTTGAACTATGGACTACATCCTGAGCCGTAGTAGGGGATGACCTCATCTTCCCTGAGATCAATGATGGAAGTCTGCAGACGATAAATGTGCTTCCTTCTCCTGCACTGCCTATGTGGTGGGTATAGGGGAGGGTTTGGGAGGGATGGTTGGGGGTGTTTGTCTCCTTCCAACTCCCAGCTGCAAAATGAGCACCTCCATGGTGTTGTCTTCATATACAACATCCAATGCATCATTTCCTATCCTTGGGTTACCGACGCGTAGGAATTTTGATGTATTTCAATCTCGACGTAGGCCTAGAAAAACGGATGCACTTGGCCACATGCGTCTACTTGTAAAATGGAGTACGGCCTGTACATCAGTGGCATGGTGGACAAAACAACAAAGGGCAGGCATGTGGCCAAAGTATTTACTAGTGACTAAGATGAATTGAAGCATTCCAACCATCACTTTTCTGTATTCCTTAGTGCAACACCCTAGGGTGTGCCCAGACTTTGGGCCACACCATGCTCACTCCACCACTGGAACCAATCTGTGCCATACCGACAAGGCCCAAATAGGATGAAACTCAGAGCAGACATGGCCTGGGAGTTCGGGCTGAACTGTTCCTATTGGAGAAGGACCAACACTGAATTGCATATGGCTGGTTCCTTTTTGAGGTGGCAGGGTAGGCAGAAAATCTTGGACTAGTATGTGACCCCCTGTATTTTCCAGTGATGTAGATTAATTCAATCATTCCACCTGGCACTTTTTTTTGTATTCTGCAGAGCAAAACCTAGGAACAAAAAGTTTTGAACTCCAAAAAATATATGAAAGAAGGCATCTCCTTGGTTTCAGACTTCAATTTATTTTTATAAGACAGGTGTAAGGCCTGTAGACAAAAGAAACCCACCATTTTGAGGTCACCATTATTACTTTCTTCTCAGAAATTGAGAGAGAGAACTGAGAGAGGAAAGCTTCTGTTGTGCAACATGTATGAACAACAAACTGGACACAGCCAGTAAGCTGCAGGTGGAAGACCATCATTAGCACGAGAATAGTTAGTATGGGAACAATTCACACACCCCAGGCAGAAAGTAGAAAATAAACACATAAATGTGATATGGAATTTGCGATACCAGGTCCTGCAGTGTGTACATCTCGTATGTACTCTTTAGACATAAATGGATTTATTAACCTCAGAGCCATGCACCTCACAAATACTCCAGAGCAAGAGTAGAAAAATAGTAACAGGATGAAGAGGAAGACAAAACACTTCCACTAGAAGTACTTCAAGTTGCAGACAAAGAAGTAGCCAGAGATTCCAGATATTTTGCACATACTATGAGTGTTGCACCACATGAAAAATAAAATGATAATAACACCATGTTATTATCATTTTATTTTTCCCTCTTGGCTTTAGTTGTTGGGTGGTGCTAGGCTGCCTACAGAGCAGGGGGAGGAGTGTTGGGAACTTTCTAAGTGTGCATCATGGTTTGGCCGGCCATCTTGGGCCGGCCAAACAGTCATGCACACTTAGCATGTTCTCCACCTAGGCTGTATTATACAGAATGGGTTGAGAACATGCACAGGCTCCCAGTCCCTGTCTGAGCCCCGAACCATGGCACTCAGACCAATCATGACACTGCTGTCATGCTGGTGACAGCAGCGTCGTGATTTGCTAGGGGAGTTTGGGAGCCTGTGGGCTTCCTGTTTCCTGCTTCGAGTTTCCTGGTTTCTTGCATCGGACGGACGAGAGGAGGCAGCTTGCAGGTAAGTGGATATTACCTTTTTTTTACCCCCCTCCTCTCTTCCCCTCCTCTCTTCCCCTCCCGGCCCCCACCACTACTGCCCCGTAGCTGCCACTAGTGCACATACTGCAAAAATTGTAAAAAAATATTTTGTTCAGGAGAAATGAGCAAATCGGTTGTCTCGAGTGCATTGAAGAAATGTCACAAAGCCTTCTATACAAGTTTGAAAAAGTGAAGAAGCCCACATAAACAGTTCAACAAACCAGATAAAAATACTTTTTAAAAAGTTAAAAAATACATATAATTAAAAATGCATAAAAGTTTAAAATAATAAAAAAATAATCAAAACAGACCAGCAATATGAGCCTTATTAAAACACACATACACACACATGGAAACCTAAACCAAAGCAGGGGTTGTCCACCCATGGTGGGTTGGCAAAAGGGCCAGTGCTGCACACTGCTGAAGGGCCAGGACCTTTGGCCTGTCAGGCCTTGCACCCTTTCCCTGCTGCACACAGTTGAATGGCCAGGACCTGCAGCCACAAGCCATGCACAGTTTGGTTTGCCCCCCTGCAGCGAGTTGGTCGCAGGGCTGGAAATTAAGTCACTCGTTTAAAGCAAATGAAATTCACTGAAAATCCACAGTAAAAGCTAGTTATAGTTCTGGCTCAAACTCACAAAACCACTAAAATTCACCAGTTGTAGATGACAACACACACGCCTTAACCCAGGCCTCCCTCCATACTCCAAACAACAATTTGACAATGGTACAGAAGCAAAGAAATGTGCTGTCAAGGAGAGAACCTCATGGGGTGAGGTTAACTATTCTAATTCCAATCTCACAAACATTTGGGAAAGAGCAGTTTTTGGAGATATGAATATTTACTATTACAACCGTAATCTGAGTAGAACTGAAAAAAGGTTATAAATAAGAGGAGTGTAATTTACTATTATAACATTAATTTAAGCAAACAGGCAAAATGCATAAATAAAATGGATGACACTATTTTAACTCCTTTACTACATATGTTGGGGACAGTGCATGACTTGGGGAAAAGGACATTTATTATTTCAACACTAATCCAAGTAAAATTTGGGAAAATATATACATAAAAGGGATGAGATTTACTATTTTCTTAAAATGGAGAATGAGAAGCACACACTATGTGTCACAATATTTCTTTTTCATATCAGTCAGTTGTAACCCATTTCATAGTCTTCTCTTCTCAAAAATAAACTGTAGTAAAATATATTTGTCTCAATTCTCCCAGGATCATCCAAAGAAAATGGTTTGGATCTTCTTGAGTGGAAAATTATTTTTATTAACCATTCTTGTGTCTTCTTAAGATAGATCAGCCCAGCTAACTTGTATTATCCCTCACTGGGACTTCATCAGGGATCATTTCAATAATGGCCAATAAATTAGTATCCAACTTTCTTATTCAATCAGTTACAAAATCTCAAAGTATTACTTTTATTTCTCAATCATGGACAGTCTGTGTATGCTCAAACATATTCATTCTCTCACAAGGTCGCAACATGATTCCTCCTGTTCCTAAAGATAATTTTTATTACTCCAAATTTAATGCATCAGTCAGATCTTCAGTAGTGTGCCTAATGGATGCTCCTCCTAGAGTCGAACATCACTTGGGTCAATGACCAATCACAAATTAACTTGCAAATTGGGAATAATGGCCTATATACGGCCAGAAATACGCGGAGTTTTCTTCTGTGGCAACAGAATAGTGTCTTTTTCTGGGGTGGGCAGACAACCTTAAAATGATAAATTGGAGGTAGTGCATTAACTAATGTTGTGAAATTTACTATTCTGATCCCAGTCTCGTACACTTTTTGGAAAGTACATTAAGCAGAGGGATAAGATTTACTAGTTGAACTCCAATCCAACTACAATTGTGGAAATAACATAAATTAAATGGGTGGGATTAACCTTTCTAACTCCAACTAAAATTGAAGAAAGTGCATCTGTTAGAGTATTGAGATTTATAATTATTGTTACTGAGGTGTAAAAGTCTCAAATTTAAAAAGTAAATTTTTAAAGTGATTTGAAAAACATATAAATACATTAGAATTTTTAAGCTTATTAAATTCACATTTTTTAAGAAAACACTACCCACTAAAATTGGAACCCCCAAAAAAGCACCGTTTGTTTAATGAAACACAAACAGCATATTTAGATTTTTACCTCCAAAAAGGCACACTACTCACCCTTCCCTCCAGTAAATGCCACAACCCATAATTTTATTTAAAACAAAAATATAGAGCCTAAAATAAATTACCCCCAATTTATGCAACAAATTTACACAATTATAAATGTAATGGTAAAAATTAAAAATAACATTTATTATAAATTTATCATTTAATATTCACATTTTAAATACATCACTGTCAGCCCTAGCTCGTTAAATGGACACGCCAGCTTATTCTCAGGTGGAGGAGGAAGCCATGACTCTGTCTCGTGCTAAAACATTTCAACAACCATCGTCCCCAGAGCTTGGAGACATTGTCCATCCGGGCTAATTTAGGCTTTAAGGCACTCAACATTCTTGCAGGATGTACCCACGTGAGGCTGGGCCAAAGGCAGGCCCATCAAAGGTCCCTCAAAGGCTGGAGGAGAATGGGTTGAGTCCTATGTCTTACCACAGGGAAATGGAAGGCATCTGTGTCACCCTCTTACTTCCTCTCAGGTGAAAGAGGCCTTTTACATCCACTTCATAAAGCTTTTTGCAGAAGGCCAAGGGGGTGTTAAGCACAGAATTTGAGCAAGCTGTTTTATGCATTAAAGCTGCTCAATAAGATGAGTAGAACCTGATGTTACCATGTGGCATGAGATTGAATCAACTACAAATTGCACTTTTATTATTCGAGTCCAACAGATTAGGAACTCTAGGACTGAACATATCTCCTCTGGAATGACAAAGGGCCTGATTACGAGTGCGGTGGTCATAAGACTGCCGCACTCGCGGTGGCGGTGGTCAGTCTGCCTTATTACGACTACATGTAGTCATAGCGGTGGAGGACCACTGGCTGCGCCAGGGAACCACCATGGTGGTTGTTCAGGGGAGCCTCAATGCAATATGCTGAGAGGAACTGGTGCAGTCCCGCTCAGCATATTACGAGTTCCGCCACCGCCAGCCATTTCATGGCAGGAGCCTCGCCATGAAAAGACTGGTGGAGGAGGAACAAAGGGGGCCCTAAAGGGCCCCCATGCCTCCCCGCCATGGGGATACATTCAGGTGGCACAACATGTGCCCCCCTGTCTGTAGTCCCCCCAGTTCCAGCACGGCATGGACGTCACAATCTGTGCTGTGCTGGAACATTTTTGCTGTTCCCATTGCGGTGCCCTTTTTTAGGGCATCGCTGTGTGAAAGGCAAAAGGACCGTCCGCCTGAACGAGAAAAACTCGGAATCAGGCAGGCGGTCCTTGTGTGGCTTTGGTGGTGCTGTG
This sequence comes from Calotriton arnoldi, assembly GCA_963921515.1. Lineage (NCBI taxonomy): Eukaryota > Metazoa > Chordata > Amphibia > Caudata > Salamandridae > Calotriton > Calotriton arnoldi. The sequence goes on from CAWUFW010015008.1 coordinate 66,067, forward strand.
TCGGCGGACAGCCGGCGCAGCACCACCAAAGTCGTAATTAGGTCCAAAATCCTGCTAAAGGTAGAAAGGGAAAGAAAGTGTCTGCCAAACATATGCTTATGCAAGAAGGCAATCCTTATTTCAACATCGATATTCTTATAGAGAGTTTGGATCATTATTTTCTCGAGTTTGCAATAAGATTGCTCAAAGGTTTTCTGACATTGAAAGTTGCCTTCACTGTAACGAACTAGCTAGACCCACCAGGACCCATGTTCAGACAACCAAGTTGAGCCACCTCCTGACATGACTTATCCTATATCTTGTGTCAAATCTCATGATCTTACTACTTTCCCGAAATCTCTTCCCAATATGTATAATATAAACAGAAATGCTAATTGTTGTTAATTTACTATTGTAGTTGCAAACATGCCTGTACACATTGCCAATAGAAGTATTAAACTGCTGAACACTGATGCGTTGCAACTATTCGCTTAAACTATTCCCTACGTTAGGTGCTAAAAATGTTCCCTCCTTACATCAATTTTAGAAAGCTATCCATATGCAACTAAAACACAATGTTGTTTACTGTCTGAATAAAATATTAGCCAACTAAGGAAGAATGTATGTTGGGCCTGGCTCGAAGAAGATGGCAGTGCCCGAGTGACTCCCCGCAAGATGGTATGAGAGGAATACTGCATTGTGGTGGTTTCCCTCCTTGACAACTCTTCCTTTGCAGCATTAAGCTGGTTCTGTGGTGCAGCAGAGTTTTTTTAACATCACCCGTCGCTGAGAGGAGACTCCCATCATGTTTTCTCTCAGTGACGCATTTCCTTCTCTTCAGAATGCCCACCAGAATCAGGAGGCACATACACTGTTTTTATTTCTGCCTTTGGGCCCCTGCTGATAACTAGGTTTGCTCTCACCTTCCTTTTCACACCTGCTTGTTCTTCAAAGGGCATTTCTCATGGAGATATCTATCAGAATAACTAATTAACATTGTGCTTTCACTAACCTGAACTTTTCGACTGACTGTCATTTTCTTGATGACTATATTAAGACACATACTAGCCGTTCATCACTGTATGAAGATCATTTCAACATACTCTTACGTCTATTGCATCTCTCATCATTTAACATCATTCCACTTATGTTCTCGATGTTGAGAAGAAGCATATTTCACTGTACTTTTACTGATAACCCTTTTGGCTGTTTCACTGTCACAATTGTGAGTATTAAGCAGCAACTTCTTATACAACAAGAAGGCTATTATTCACATGTTATTTCTGGCTCTTCAGCGAACTGAGCTCTATATCTATTCCTATTTATGACCAGACTGAAATATTTAAAAATACCACTTAAGTTCCCTTCTTATAGATATACTAAAAACTCCTCTGCAATCTCACAGATCCTAATGTTGGAAGATTTGTGCAACTTTACATAGAGGCACCACCTCTTCCTCAAACGCCTCATCCACCACAGCTCCTTCATCACTAGCTACAGGGGAGGTGTCAACCAGGAGACTTAAAATTGACTGCCCCCACCTCCTCCACAGAATCTCTTTCCTCTGTTGGAAGAGATCCAGGCCTTGCGTCCTTACGTGGCGGGGACAAATGCAAAATTACAAAATCTCAGGGACAGATGGTCTCATATGGAAAAGAGGATCTCAACAACTGAAAAACAAAGTACAGTCTTCACTGACACTGCCCTCAAAGTGAATACCCTCCAAACACACGTTTCTGTTCTACAGAGACAAGTTGAAGACCTTAAAAATAGAAATAGAAGAAGCAATGTGTGTATCAATGGTCTATGTGAAGGTACTGATGGTACTTATACTATTGTATTCTTTCAATCCTTCCTTCCTAAGTTATTGAACATGCCAGAAATACCCTCACTTAATATTCAACAAGCAGATCGATTGGGTCACCTACTTACTGTTGCTCTTCTTCCAAAAAATCTAGAGGAGTTATTCTTTACTTCCTGGAATATACAGACTTACTCAAAGTCCTTTCTGCAGCCTAAATAACAAAGCAAATTTCATAGTCAGGTAACACAATCTGCTTCTCTCAAGATTATGGGCCTGATTTTGATCTTGGCGGACAGGCTACTCCATCACAATGGTGAACGATATCCCTTCTGTCAAAATATAAATGCCATAGGAGATAATGTTATTTGTATTTCGGCGGACGGGATATCCTTCACCGTTGTGACGGTGTAACCAGTCTGCTGAGATCTAAATCAGGCCCTGTGCCAAGAGTACTGCAGACAGACGCAAAGATTTTCTAAGTATGAGCCCAGAACTTCACTCTCTCGAGGCACACTTTGGATTATTCCATCCTTGCTTATTCAAAATGACTCACAAAAGTAAAACAACAACATATGAAGACCCTACTCGATTGAAGTCTTTTCTTGACACTTGCAGGGTTGAGAACATGGCTACTTGTCTTTGTTAACTAGTTCATTTGTTTATATTAAGACGTTGTTGCTTTGATATGATATTATAGTACTATAAGATATATATACCATCATTTATTAATTTTTGCAGTTAACTTATTTTCTCTCTTGCAGGTCTTCTTGTTTGCACCTGTGCTCATACTACGTTTCATGTTATGCAATTGTCCTTGCACCTTTTTCCCTCTGGAGCCCGAGCATGTCATCTTTTTTATGTGGTCCACAGAAATATTTGTAGCAATGTTTTTCTTTCTCTTTACCTATACCATATTATTTCTCTATCTCTATGTTCAAGAACTTTACCCTCTGCCTCCTCTCCTTTTTTTCCTTCCTCCTTGTGCGCGACCTTTTCATTGTACTATTCCTTTGTCCTATATATATCTAACGCTTTTCCCCTCATATTACCAAATCCATTTGCTGTTACATAGTTCATATATAATTTGCTATTTATTTTGTCTAATCTATTTTTTATCTTGTCTTTTCTTATGTCTTTGAAAATTGTATCTTGGAATGTCAGGGGCCTAAATTCTCCAATTAAGCGACAATTTGTTTTGACCAATTTATCAAAACTTGGTGCAGATATTGCACTCATACAAGAGTCACATCTTACAGAAAGTGAGTCTTTGAAATTGTAGAAAGGGTGGGTTGGTGAAGTTTTCTTTTCTCCGGGAAATGGTAAGAAACATTGTGTTATAACTTTATCCCACAAATCCTTACACATTATTTTGATATCCCTAGAAACTGATGAGGACGGACGATGGATGCTCATCAAACTGTTGATTGATAAAATACCAATCTCTCTCTTTAGTGTTTACGGTCCCATTATTACTGACTGTCAGTTTTGGTCTAATGTTGCTCAAAAATGTAGGCAATGCCCAGAAGATAACTTTGTTTCTGCTTGTGATTGTAATCAAAAATTGATCAATTTATTGGTAGAAATTCCACATCTTAGTATACTCCAAACAATTCACAAAAATGATTTGTACATGCACTTAAACAGATAAATTTAATCAATGCATTGAGATTATGTAATCCCATGTTGCGTGAATATATATATTTCTCTTCAATCCACAACTCTACTATTTGGCATAATAGTTTTAATTTAATAATAAACCTATCCACTGAAAAACCTGGCGAACTAAAGGTTTATTTTGAGTCAGTCAGCCTTTAGTTCACAACCATCTTATATCTTTTGTACAAGCTCTATTGCATACAATTTCAATCCTGCATTTTATTCCATCCTACACTACCCACTTAGGGGATCGCATACGTACAATTCCAAAGGCCTCTACTATTCATTCCCACTTACAATGTGTTCCCACTGATAGAGACAAAACAGATACAGAATTATCTTGGGAAAATGATTTAGAAGTGACATGGTTTGTTTTATTGTGGAGGTAAATTTGGACAAAACGTAGAAAATACTCCAGAGCAGCAAACACTACACAAAACCTTTTCTACATATACAATAAACTACTATCTCCTGTGAATTTATCCAGACCTTTCTGATACTTGTTGCTCATGTTCATCACATCAGATTTAAAACATTGATAACTAGGACCCGAAGGCTACAAGATAACACAGCAGGACCAAACCAGCAAACAGAGACGAGGTATCACCATTATCTACAAGGACATCCCCAGACGACTGACCCTGATAATGGAACACCCCAACTTTCAACTTCACATAGACGGAAAAAGCACTATCAGAGACACCATTGCCTACAGACCACCAGGACCATGTCCCAGCTTCTGCAACGTCTTCGCAAACCTCATTGCCCCGATCGCAATTGAGTCCTCGCACTACATTTTCCTAGGGTACCTCAATTTCCACCTTAAGGACCTCAGCATCGTTAACACCACAGACCTCCTGAATAGCATGAGCAACATCGGCCTCAAACAACTTGTCAATGACCATAGCCACATTGCATTTTTACCTCCAGCGACATACTTAAGTGACCACACCGCCTTCAGGACAGCCCTCAACCAGTGCCACTGCCTCCTGAAAGAAACTAAGAAGAACGCCCTAGCAGACTGCAGCGAAGTCAGCACAAACCACAGTAAGAAACATTTTGACATTGTAAAGGAGTTCTCTAAGCCCGCTGCCATCGAGACCAACATTACGCCCTCCCAGGAACTGTGTGACAACCTTGCGGACTTCTTCCACGACAAGATATCTGCCATCTACGAAAACTTTGAAAGACAACTTGCTGCTGCCGACAGCATCAACCAGCTCACAGACACAAATCCCGAACACCTGCTCACCCACTGGGACCTCCTCACCATGCAAGACACCATATCCATCATGAACTCCATGCACTCGGGAGCACCCACAGACCCCTTCCCACCACCATGTCTTCAACCTCGGAAGGAAAACTATTGGAGACGGGCTCAGGAAAGTCCTAAACACCTCCATCACCTCTGCCTCCCTCCTGGAGGACTGGAAACACACTGAAGTGAGGCCCGTCCTGAAAAAAACATCCTGCGACTCAGCCGAACTGAAGAACTGCCAGCCTGTCTCCCTGCTCCCCTATGCAGCTAAGGTCCTCGAGAAAGTGATCAACAAACAACTCACCCAACACCTAGAAGACCACAACTCCTGAACCCCTCCCAATCTGGATTTCGAGCTAACTACAGCATCAAAAAAGCCCTGATCGCATCCTCCGATGACATCAGGGGCCTCCTAGACCGTAGAGAAATGGCAGTCCTCATCCTCCGGCACCTGTCAGCCACGTTTGACACCATCTCACATCACATCAGGATGCAGGGAGATACCCTCAAATGGATTGCGTCATACCTCAGCGGTAGAACTCAGAGAATCCGTCTCCCTCCGTTCACCTCGGAGCCCAAGAAGATCATCTGCGGAGTTCCCCAAGGATCATCCCTCAGCCCCACCCTCTTCAACACCTTCATGTCATGAACACCCTGGCTGACACCGTCAGAGCACACAGACTCAACATCATCTCCTATGCTATGTCAAAAAATCCAGCTCATCCTCTCACTGTCTGAAGACCCCTCCATCACCAGAGTCAACATCCACAGATGCATGGTGAACGTCACAGACTGGATGTAGAACAACTGTCTCAAACTCAACACTGACAATGTGGAAGTCCTCATCTTTGGAAATAAAACCTCACCCTGGAACGACGCATGGTGGCCAGTGGAACTCGGAACACCCTCCACCCGACCACACCCGCAACCTCTGCATAGTCCTGGACATCAAGCTATCTATGAAAAAACAAGTCTCATCACCCTGCTTCCACACCCTTTGCATGCTCCGCAAGATCTTCAGGTGGCTCCCAATCAACACCAGAAGGACCGTCACACAGGCCCTCATCGCCAGCAGACTGGACTACGCAAACACCCTCTATGTAGGAATCACTGCATGCCTCCTGAAGAGTTTCAGACAATGCAAAACTCACCAGCAAGACTCATCCTAGACCTCCCCAGAAAGACCCACATCTCAAGAAGCTTCACTAGCTCCTGATGCAGACGAGATGACAGTTCATGATACTGACCCATGCTTATAAGGCACTGCACAACGAAGGACCAGCACACATCAACAAATGACTGACCTTCCACCAACTGACCAGACTCCTTGGATCTGCTTCCCTCAGCCTCCCGACACCCCTTGGATCTGCTGAACTAATAGCGGAGGATGTTCCTTCTCACACCTATAGGCCAAGGCATTGAACAACCTTCCCCTGCATCTCAGGACATAACCATAGATCCAGCAGTTCAGGAGAGAACTGAAGACCTGGATGTTTGAATGATCAACCGCACAGCAACCAACTTCTCCAGCACCTTGAGACCCTCATGCTTTGTACATGTTTGATTGATTGATATAGCTAATCAATTTTTACCTTTGAAATGACTAGAAAAACTTAATTGACTAACAATTGCTGCTACTTAGTGTAGAGCCCAAATTGAAAACAGGGCAGTTTCTCTTAGATCAATCTCCTTGGTTGCTACTATAGCTCGTCTGACAATTAAGGGCATTAGTCCCATCTCTTATGATATTGCTGGTCTGTGGTCAGCGCTTGGTGATAATAAATGGCTGCACTATATTATCCAACGTTGATAACTATCTTACAATGAAAATGGTTGATGCAGAGTGTGCCATAGGACAGATGCCTCATTCATAGTTCTTGGGACACTATCATCTTGTGGTGGAGCTAACAGAGGTCTTTCTACATGGATGGCGTTATCATTCAACTAAGGGTGGACGGAGCTCACGGAGTTGCACTACGCGGAATTCCATGGAATTGCACATAAACTCAGTAGAATTCTGAGAGTTCCTCTTACGGCAGAATGCCTCCTGGTCCAACTTTTAAAGTTTTAATGCAACTCCTTTTCTTCCTTCCAACTGGCTAATTATAGACTTCTGCCCTTTTGGAAAGCAGATAATATTGCTTATACTTTATTAGACAGTTGAAATGAGATACTGACCACTATCTGTGCATTTTGTACTGATTGAAAGGAGATGATATAAAGCGATTCCACCCCACCGCTATGCTGTTTAACACTAACAGTTTAGCACGGAGACTACTACGTGCGGATGCACAACATTTCAAAATACAAAAACTCAAGATGCTCTTCACCAAAGAAGAGTCTACTTGCCCGGCCCCTTCCTTTAAGTGGACTTCACCGAATGGTGCTAGGACTGTATCAACTGCAAACTACATACTGCTGCACAGTCCATGACAGTGGCACTGTTGTACCATAGCTCATATTAGCCCTAAGATGTCCGACGATCCTCCGCCTTGCAGTCGGGCCATGCCTGCTAACGTTTACACTTGGAGCTAAAAAAAGCTCTCTTTACATGACATAATACGGAACCAAAGTCAACTCAAGAATCGGTGCACTGGCGTTACGCATCATGATGCCCCCCCCCCGCAGAAAATGAAGAGGAGCCTCAGAGTCTCCCATACGCAATTTTATTTTTTGTGTTATAATTCTTTATTAGTCTTTTGCAATATAAATTACAAATACTAGAGCATGAACCATACAATTATAATGGATGGATAAACAAGTGCATTAAAACTTATATAGTACTATGATTTTTATATGATTAATAAATGACAAATTCATTTTAATATATATTAAATGGAAAGGCAGAAGTAAAATGTGTAAAATATTCACTCAAAAATTGCAGTTTTACATAAATCAGATAGGTTGTTGCCTGAAATTCAGATATGGCTAGTTATAAACGTGGTGGGGAAACTCCCCTAACTCATTCATGCATATATAGATTAAATTTATAAGACATAAATAACAGGATTATAAGAAGAGATTATAATAATGTACATATATGTGTCTTTCTTGAAGATTAACTTGGAACTTCAGTATACGATTTAAAACCATTGAACCATTCTTATTATATTATTGCCTTTACTGCAAATTCATATCTGAAAAGGAATAAAAGGTATAAAGAGTGTGCATGTAGAAAAGAAAGAAAAGAAAAGGGGAGAGCGAAAAAGTGTGTAGGAATGAAAAAGATATGGTGGTACACCATTGAAAGCAAAATATGCTTTAAAATATAAACTTGATAACAAATTAAAATGCGGAATAGAGATTGAAGCCGCATCTGGTACAATAGTAATCATATGAGGAACAAATAAAGGAAAGAGAGAAGTTCCCAGACCTCTATATAACTATGTAAATATGTGTGAGAGTTTGATGACGATGAGAGATGATCTTAACAGTAGAAGATCTCCATTCTCAATCTTGCCCGCATTGGTCGCTTTCTACATGCAAGAAAGGATCCCAGACTTGCAGAAATAAATCCGTCTGGTCTTGAATATTATAAATAACTCGTTCATGGGAAGCAGTATGTATCATGGCTATCAACCAGGCCTCTTGTGATGGTGGATTTGGTGACTTCCATTGTAGTAATATACATATTTTATCTGTGGCTAGTGCTGTGTGCATAAGACGACATTGTGGTTTGGAGAGTCTCTGGTAATCTCGGAAATCATGCAAGAGAATGGTGGCGGGTGTGAGTGGGAGTAGTGTATTATGTAAAATTTGGCCTACATAAGACCAATAGGTTTGAACCATAGGGCAATTACATATAATGTGAGTCATGTCGCAACCAGCTGCAGTACACCTCCAACAGTTGGTATTTGGAAGCAACCCTGCACTGTGTAATTTTACCGGTGACCAATGCCAGTTGTGAAGAATTTTAAATAAACAAAATTTCATTCTAGCCTCACAGGCACCCCTGTTTAAATTTTCCAATATGTCCATCCATTCTCCATCTTCGTAAGAAACCGATAAACGGGTTTGCCATCTGATACGAAGATCCCTAGATAAAGGCTGTGAAAACAGATGCGATGTAAGCGTCTTGTATAAGCCAGATGTAACTCCTTTATGCTTCCCCAAAGTGTGCAGATAGGATACTACTGGTGAAGATTGTAGTAACCAGGGATGTGGTCCTAAAATCTTATTTAAGCAATTACGAAGTTGTGTGTAGTTTTACAGCTTGCTGCACCGGAAGATCAAACTCTTCTGTTAGTTGTTCAAAAGATTTGAGGCGGCCATCATGTAGAAGCTGGTCTAATGTGAAAATACCTGCTGCTTTCCACTGGGGCCAGGATAGTACTTTTCCTTTGAGGCAAATACCTGTTTTATTCCACACAGTGACTTTCTCGTGTATACGCGGGTTAGAGCCCAACAGACGATGTGCCCTTTGCCACGTTTTGCGCATTGCACACAGTAATGGATTAGTAGGGTTAAGGCGGCTTATTCCTGTCCCATACAAGGCTGAATGACCCACTTCTGTGGACAGGAGGTGTTGTTCTATTTGTACCCATGGTGGTGTATCGGAGATGTCTGTTAACATGTACGCCACTTGAGATAACTGCAATGCAAGGGTGAAATGTTCTATCGATGGGAGAGACAAACCTCCATGAGAGTGATGTGCTTTCAGCTTTGTCACAGCTAAACGGGGTTTTGTTGATCCCCATACAAAGATTTAATCTTAGAATCTATATTACGTAATGTGGACAAAGGAATCTGAAGGGGAAGCATTCCAAGGGTATAAATAAAACGTGGAAAGGTGACCATTCTCACAGCTTGTACCCGACCCCACATGGATAATCCCAGTATCTTCCATTTTTCAAAGTCGTGCTGCATCTGGGTTAGTAGAGGGCTTAAATTGTCTGAAACCATTCCTTCTGTTCCTTTGTTCACCAAAATACCTAAGTATTTGAGTGGTGAAGATTGCCAGTGAAAGGGGTAACCATGTATAGCTGCTTTTGTGGCGCCATCTGATATGGGCAGTGCTTCACTTTTGTCCCAATTTATTTTGTATCCAGAGAAGGAGGAGAAATCATCTATGATCTGGAGCAGTGATGGTAGCGTGCGGGACAAGTCAGTGATAGTGAGCAGGATATCCTCAGAGTATAAATAAAGTTTAGATTCTCCCACCGGAAGAGGAATGCCCACAACGTTGGTCGATTGACGAATTGTCTCCCAAGCCGAATCGCTCTAAAACTTTAAAAAGATATTCCCATTTCCGTGTCAAGCGATAATGCCAGGGCATCATCCTGAAGAGATTTGGCAGACCAAAGTGCATCAGCCAAAGTGCGCAAATGATTCCTAGAGGAACGCCCTGGCACAAATCCCACTTGTTAATGATGAATTAAAGAGGGTAAGACTTTGCGAAGTCGAGAGGCTAGGATGCTACCCAGTATTTTGATATCACAATTTAGGAGTGAAATGGGACGATAACTGCTGCAAAGCAAGGGATTCTTTCCGGGCTTAGGTAAAACTGCCATTACTGCATTATTAGAAAGGCATCCTAAGGAAGCTTCATGATCCGCTTCTTGAAAAGCGGCGTGTAGAGTATCGACCTGACCAGTGATAAAATTCAGCTGGAAAGTCGTCTTCACCCGGTGCTTTGTGGTATGGAAGTTTGGCTATTGCTTGCGAGTTCTCTTCTTTGCTGATCTCTCCCTCAAGGAATACTCTTCCCTAATCTGAGAGATGAGGCAGTTGCACTCCAGCAAGAAAAGAGGTCATCCTATCCTGACCTATTTGAGTCCCCGGGGTATACAGGAATGTATAGTAAGAAGCAAATTCATTAAAATATCCTGGGGTCGGGTCAACATGACTCCTCCAGCAGATTCAATGGCCGGTAGGGCCATCGCAGCCTCTGTCTGGCGCAACTGCACCGCCAAAAGACTTCCTGCCTTATCCCCCTGTTCATAGTGTTTCCCCTTCATTTTTTTGTAAAGCGTATTCTGCCTTAGATGTAAAAAGACTGTTTAATGCCATGCGGGCTTGCTCTAAAGACTTACGATGTTGTATAGTTGGCCTTGTGGTGTATAGACGGGTGTATGACTCAATTTCCTGTTCTAGCTCTTTCAGTAGGGCAGCATTTTGTCTATTGGCCTGCGCTGCATCTCTCATAAGCTGGCCCCATATGGTAGCCTTAGCTGCCTCCTAGAGAGTCCTATTAGAACCCACAGACCCCTGGTTGGTGGAGAGATGACTCTGAAGATGCTCCCGTAACTGGGATTTACCCTTAGGAGTTTTATGGCGTTGAATATTCATGCGCCATGGTTTATTTCCCAGCTTGGTCATTCCTATTTGCAAAGATAATAGGACCGGGGAATGATCAGAGATTGACGCTTCCAGAATACGGGAGTCCTGAACTAATTGGACCACACTTTGGGAAACTAAAAAGTAATCCAGTCTAGTGAGAGTTCCATGAATAGGGGAAGAAAATGTATACTCAGTATCTGCCGGATGAGAAAGACGCCAATGGTCTATCAGGCCATTATCTTCAAGTATATCACCCATCAAGGCTCTATCTGTGGCATTATTCTTGTCAAAGGGACTGGTTCTGTCCAGAACTGGATCTCTTACTAGATTCCAGTCCGCACCTATAAGGTATTGTGTGCCATTTATTTCTGTTAGCAAACGGTTCACTTGCAGAAAAAATGATTTTTTTCGCACCTGTCGGCGCGTAAACTGATCCCACACATATATGGGTTTCACCTATTCGTAACTTGACAAATATATATCGTCCATTTGCATCTGCTCATGTCTTTGACACCATAACTGGAAGAGGTTTACGGATAAGAATCGCTGCACCACATTTACGGACAGGGTTTGTGTCTGGGGATCCCCCCCTCTGTATACTACTGTGGAACACTTTTCCTACCCAATCTCTGTGCAGCTTTTCAGATTCCAGTGAATCAAGATGCGTCTCTTGTAGCAGAGCTACATCTACCTTTTTTGATTGTAAATAAGAAAGCACTTTTTTTATTTTGATGTAATGTGTCAGCCCATGAGCATTCCATGTGATTGCATGTAATGGGCGAAAGTTAGTCATGTCTATGAAAATACAAGTGGCGTAGGTATCTAGCAAACTCCGAAAAAGGGCTTAAGGGCTTTCAGTGGAGTGGGTGAACTTGTAGGGACTTTTGGTGGAGAGGTGAGTGAGGAAATGGATAAGTGTGACAATGAGAAGAAATAGGTCTGATATCAATTGACTTTAGATCTTACAGACCTATTAGGCAATAACACTGATAGTGAGAAGGGAAATTGAGCTAAAGGGCCCAATTAATATGTTGAGGATGACAGTAAGGCTTTTCAGGTGAAATATCCCAAAAGGAAAGAACAACAGTGATAAAAGAGATAAATGAGATAAATAATAGAAGAAAACGTGTGGTATGATGTGTCAGCACACTGATTTCTGTACTTTTAACCGCGGGTCTGGGCTCACTAGAGCACCACCACGGGAGGGAACCCCATCTGGAGAATATAAACAAGTAGTATAGGTTCTATTCTAGAACCTCTCAGCAAGTATGCTGATTTCTTTTTAAAACCTATTGTTGCAAAACAAACATCTTATCTTAGAGATTCGGCTCATGCCATTGCCACCTTTGAGGGATTGGGCTTCAACAGGGTGACCCAGTTTTTGGTCACCCTGGATATTGAAGCCCTATATACAAATATTCCCCAAGAAGATACTATAAGAACAGTCAAAACAATCCTAGAAAAAGAAAATCTAGGAGGTGGCAATTTGGATTTCATCATGAGTTGCATCAGTATGGTCCTAAAGAACAACTTCTTTCTATATAAAAAAGATCTCTTTCACCAAATCAAGGGGACCAGTATGGGCGCAACCTGCGCCCCAAGTTTGGCCTGCCTCTATGTGAGTAAATTTGAAGCAGTTCATATTTTTAACGAATTAGCACCTTTTTTTCGAAAATATCAGTCACTGGTATCGTTTAATTGATGATATCATCTTCATCTGGAACAGTGCCAGTGACCAACTGACAGAAGGTATTTCTTGGCTGAATATGGGTGACCCAAATTTAAGATTCACTTCCCAATACAGTAACTCCAGGATTAATTTCTTGGACATCTGTATTAAAGATTTAGATGGGAAATTAGCGGTTGAACTATATAGTAAACCGACAGATAAAAATACCCTGTTACATTACGCAAGCAATCACCCCAAAGCACAGAAAGATAATATTCCTTTTGGGGAATTCTTGCGTCTCCGTAGAAATTGTTCTACACTTGAAGATTTTTATTTCCACTCGGATACACTAAAGAAAAAACTTAGCGATAGAGGTTATCCAAAAAAACTAATTAAAAACTCATATAAAAGAGCTAGATTTTACAACAGAGAAGCCCTGTTAGGTACTACTAAGAAGAAAAAAAAAAAAATAGTCAATGAAAAAATTGTGTTCGTCAGTAAATGTTCTCATATTAGCAATCAAATCAAAAATATAATCAATAGAAATTGGAAAATTATCAATGATGATAGACAAGAACCCATGAGTAAACCTATGTTCGCATTTAAGCGTAACAAAAATATACGCAACTCATTGGTTCACACTTATACCGATCAAGATGAGAATATTCAAACCACCCTATATCAATCTAAAGCTGTGGGAAACCACAAGTGTGGAACATGCTCAATGTGTGAACAATGTCTAGTAGCTAAAAAACTAGAACATAATGGCCAGGCATTTTTATCAGTGGCCCTGACAAATTGCAGAAGCAAAAATGTTGTTTATTTTTTAATTTGCCCATGCGGTTTGGGCTATGTAGGGGAAACTGGACGCGAACTCAGATATAGGTTATTAGAACATAAGTCCTCCGTACGCATCAATAAAGAAAATGCACCACTGACTACTCACCTTGCTGAACTAGGTCACAAATGTGAGGATTTTCAGTGGTTCATTTTAGAAAAAATAAAGAACAATAGGCGCGGAGGCGATATGGAGAGGGTCAGAAAGATGAGAGAGCAATGGAATATCTGTCAGTTAAACACCGTCATTAAAGGTCTAAACACCAGAGAGGATTGGATGTCCTTTCTTTAGACGGCCAATCTAAATAGGAATTTATTTGGAGATATAGCCTTGCTGGCAAAGGGACCGTGAATAAAATCTATAGGTTGGTCCTATATAGCCATTTCATCAGTACTTTTATATAGCCACAGGTTTGCTATCTGTACCATTGATAGGGCTTATGTGTAAAAAAAAGGTTTATGGAATCATGACCTCTTTTTCTAATTCTACTGTATAATATAGTCGTGTAAACAAGGAGCTATAAATGATTTAAAAATCGACTCGTACAGTATGGGGGTTCACTTACACCATTTGATCAATATCGGCTTTTGTTAATTGTCGAATTGCGATTGGATCTTGTTTTAAATCACATACAACAAATATCTAAAAAATGTCTGTTTATGAGCTTAAAAAAAAGCCCAAATGGTTCATTTTAATCTGGGAGTTCCAGTAATATAGATAAGGAGGTGTTGAAAGGTTAAACTTTTCCCAATCCATTTTGTCCAATATTAGATCAATAATTGCCGATAAAATCTGATTACGATTTCTAAAATTCAAAAATAAAAATTTAAATTAATTCTGATAACAATTGTTGATTTAGAAACATAAATAAGCCAGCTAGATATCCATTCCAAGATGGCGCCGGTTGCCGGTAAGCAGAGTCAAGTGTTTCTGCCCTTGTCTCTTTCTTTTACCCGTCGGAAGTCGGTTCCGATTGGGCTTGAACCTGTGAAATGCCATGTGCAACTAATGGGACACAGGTGTAAGTGATAGGAAGCGGTAGAAATAGACCGTGTTTTCGGTAGTTTAAACATTTTCCCGCTACAGCATACCATCAGAAAGATGCTACGAGGATCGGATAATATTTCCACAGGTAAGTGTTTGTTGCTGGGATTTGCAGGTGCCGGGAGGGACTAATCTCTCTTAAAATATCAAGAGCGTTTCAGCCTAGAAGTTTTTTAAACTCTAAAGACTTTTGTTAATAACTTCGACAGCCAGCATTGCTTTCTGGTATACTAAGGCCAATATGAAAGCTATGTAGGGTGGCAGATAATACCTATAGCTTCCTTTTTAATAAATTTTGTTTGTAGCTAGATTTAAAGCCGATAATGATGATTTTTATACAAAAGCTCAAAGCAGAATACAATTAAAAATGTTTTCTCTAACGAATAGAGCTTAATGGCCAAATAAAAACGGAATGTTGAGGCAGCAATAAACAAAAGTCTGTTGAAGAAAAATACAAGAAGTGGACAGGCTCCTTACTAAGTTTAATTTGGTCAGACTATATGATCGATATAAACCATCGATACCGGTAGCAATAATTTTAAGATAATGAGTCTGGCTGTTGTTTGAGATTTAAAAAGTTAATCCTGTTTAAACTAGAATAACAATGATAGAGACAATTGTTTTCCATCGTCATGGGTGCAATATTATATATTAAGTTACATTCTCTTAGTCTAGATCCTAATTATAAAAGGGCATGTGGAAACCAGAAAAAAGAAAATACGAAAACAAGTATAAAAATCTTGAATTTTGCGATTCTTTGACCAGGTACTTCTTCTACTAAATTATTATGGAGGCACTATGCGATACCACTAGTAGCCCCAAGTAGCGAACAATGGGGACTAATCTAGATTACAATTGTCATTACAGTGATCAAAGAAGTTACGAGAGATAGAGTTTATCCTCAAACTTTTTCCTTCTGGTGGTATGAAAAACGAGGCAGTGAGTTAATATTAATTTTAACAATCCAGGTGAGAGAGATATAATTTCCCTATATAGAACAATGGGGACAATATAATAAGAAGGAAGAAGGGTTGTTCATAACACAATTCTAATTTTTCCTTTAGACATCCATACATTTCTTCATTTGGATGACGGAAGGTTTTATTTTTCCTCCTAAGAACAGACCAGTTTCTGTATGTCGCAGTAGCATACCCCATTTATTATAGGTAAGCCCTACAGTTGATGGATAAATTGAAGTAAAATTGATACGTAATGCAGTCAAAACCCTACTGGGTATGCATTACGCAAGTATGAAAGTGTGGGAGCATTTAGAGCGAAGAATGAATGTGATTGGTTGTGTAAACAATTTGGGAAGGGTATCATATGTCCTGGCTGACTACTATTTGTTGTTTAAATCTTTTCTTTCAACATTTTAGCAGTAGGATCATGTTATGAATATAGTGTTCTAAAAATTATTTGTGTTATATGTATGTACTTGGTGATATTAAGCCATGTGTTTTTATTCATGCAGGTGGTTTTTGACTACAGCACTGTTGTTGTTTTTTAATTCATTGAGAGTCGGAAATTGTTTGTCTTGATAAAGATGGTATCATTTACTAGCCATCGAAACGCGTCGACGCACCTTTAAATACAACCTAATCTGTGCCATGGTCTGGGCCTTTTGAGTATCCAACGAAGTGAGACATACCGGGCTCCAGCCTTAGAACTTGTATAATCACAGAGGGTTGATTGTTAATGACGTATTATTTCTGTCTAGTTTTATGTACTCTCATATGTTGTTTTTTAATTGTTTTTTGAGATATATGTGTATGAATTTCGTGTAGATATTTTGTGTTATACAATTTTATGATTTGTGTTTTTGTGTTTTTAACATATTTTATGAAGTTTTTTAATAAAAAATCTTTTGATAATTTTTTTTTTTGATATTCTTCTAAAAATTTATCACATCGCTTAGATTGTCATTCAGACGCATGAGTAGCCTTCCCAATAATATATGTGAAGTTGTCATAGGGATTCTGCACACACAGAGCTATGCACAGGATAATAGAACCTCGGAATATAGTGGTGAGCCAACCATAACCCTTAGCACCTAAAACCCCAACCCAACTAGCCTTAGCGTCCCATTAGCACCAATGTACCAATGATTAGACAACCCAGAACACGGTATCTCTCTCTCAGGACTCGCAGAAGCAAGAACACTCTTTCATCACTCACTCGTACCTGTCCACAACATGCGTAAGAAGAGACACTGTATAGGTTAAAATGTTTATTTCAACTTACGTGCTCTAAGATACAGTACACGTGTCAGTACTACTAGCATAATACATATGAATAATATAATCAGCATAGCTACAACTCCATAGAATACGAACGGGGAAAGCATCTCATAAAGCAGTGGATATATGTCTAACTAACATTACCACCCTCCCCGTGCTGGAAGCCAGTTTATTATAAAAATAGAAGACCTCTGGGCTTTGACTAGCGAACCCCCATACCTCAGTCTCTAGATGCAAAACTACATCAGCAGACAATCACAGCTCTTCTCCCTGGAAAGGTTGTCTCCAAGTGTATCTAGCGCGGGCCAACCGCAATATTAAAAGCACACTAATTTTTCCATGACAGCTGTACCTAGTGTTATGTCTAGGTGTGAGGGACTGGCCAAATCAACAAGACAAGGAAACGTTGTTATTCGACCTTGTACATGTTGTGCAGTCTGAGCCCAAAGTGAACAGGAGAAAAGGTGAAAGATAGAAAATGCAGACAGTGCAAAAAGAACTTGGCAAGAGCAGAGGTCGATAGAACAACGGCCCAGAGTAACGTGTGCAAAGGAAAGAATTATGGCAGCCAGGCCGAAGACAACTTAGCGAGGCAGGCCAGGGCCAGGAAGCCACAAACCACAAGACACCCTCCCCTGGACAGTCCATCAGCCAAGACAAAAGTCGAAGACAGAGTTCAAATGGGCCGAGCAGAACAAAAAGGCCCGTAGGCCATGCAGTCCCAAGGAGGGAGAGGGACCAAAAACAAAAGTGTCCAATGACATATGAGAGCCAGCAATGCAGGCCATTCAATCCAGGAGCGTGTAAGAGCAGAAGAACGCTATAGCATCCAGGAGGACATCATTGGAAGTGTCAGAAAACATAGACGCCATCCAGTCCATCAGATTAAACAAGCAGGAATGTTCCTCAGAGGACGGAGCATCCAAAAGCAATGCGGGACAGCTTGCGTGATATTCAATATAGCTCAGTTGTAGGAGATCCTGAGCAGCCGCCCAGATATCCCATTGTGCCAAAATCCCAAGTGCAGCCGCACGCGTCATACAGCCAGTAACGGAACAGTCCTGTTCATGGGCCTCCAAGGGACCCACCAACTGAACAAAATCCGGAACAGATAACGACGAATTGGAGAGGCAATAATCCATGGTCCAGGTGAAAGGACAGCGGATGCAAGACATCACAGGTTGCACGCAAGTGAAATACGCAAAGCGAAATGAAAGGGTATATGACACACTGATGGTC
Organism: Calotriton arnoldi; assembly: GCA_963921515.1. Lineage (NCBI taxonomy): Eukaryota > Metazoa > Chordata > Amphibia > Caudata > Salamandridae > Calotriton > Calotriton arnoldi. The sequence continues at coordinate 84,070 of CAWUFW010015008.1, forward strand.
GCCAATGGCAGAACACCAAAACTGTCCAGGAGTCGCTCACGGAGCAGCTGGAGGCGTTCGGGATCGAGAAGGGCCCATCGGGGAGCAGCCATTGCGCAGAAAACAGACCAACAGTAAAACACCAGCCGCCAAGGCGAGAATTAATGGAAAGCCACCAAAGACGCTGGAAAAAATAGAATGAATGAATGCCGGTATCACACCGAAAATAGTTTGGAAGGTGGACACCAGGCCGGACCCCACAATCTTAAAAAAGTGCACCAGACCCTCAGTGTTTGAGGCGTTAAAAATACGATGAATTAACTCCCCGAAATGTTGGGGGAGGTCAGTGTTCAAAAGGGCCTGTATTTCACTGTGGGTACTCGCCACCTGGAGAATGAATGTCTCCCGGGCGGATGTGAGCAGAACCTCCTCATTCAATAATAGGGCCTTTATTCTGCTCAACTTATTGAAATCTGCCTCCATGGTAGGAATGGAAGGCCAAATAGAGTTATCAACGATGTCGTGAGGGGGAGGAAAAAACACATTCTTGCAGCAGACAACTCTGTGCGAAACCGTGACAATATACGGAATGCCGGCCTGTAGGCCACAACAGTCTTCGTTATTTAAAAGCAAATAGCTACCATTAGTAAGCAAAGTAAAGGTGGGAGAAATAGCAGGAGCAGGAATACCTTTTAGCACACATGCAAGATTTGGAACGGAAACGCTACAAGCTCCGTGCAGCTTAATATGTTTACAAATAAGTGAATGACCTACAGTTGAATCACAAGACTCCCCCTTGAGAAAAACTTCCTTGCCGTCTCTAAGGCATTTATACATGAAAGGCAAGGACCAGAGTTCATGCAGGAAGGCACTACCCAAAGGCTGGAAACGGCCTACAGGATAATGTTTCATGCATGAGCTAAATTCAAACAAGGAAAAAGGTAAAGCGATAACCCCATGAACTAGCCACACAGCAGAATCTAGTTCCGCTACAGAGAATGGTAAAGGATCCACTTTCTCAATGTGTAACAAAGTGTATGATGCATCTTTCATGGACATGAACTGCTGTTTTTCAGTCAAATTAAAAGGCAGAAATAGGGCGGTGGTGTTCAAGAAATTCCAAGGAACTTTACCTAACTTAAGGGTTTGCAAAGTCCACGCAAACTGCATTACTGAACGCAATTGATTCTGACCATGGAACAATATAGAAACTTCATCTTGTACAATATCAACAACAGAGGACACAATATTCTCTAATGTGTAAATGCGGGAAGACAGGGTATTAATACTATTGTCAACAACAGCAAGCACCTTTTCCAAATTTGCTTGGTCTATTTCCCGAAGACGGGATGCAGCCTCCATTTGTGATAGCTTCCAGAGTTCATTATACGCTTCATAAATGAATCTCTTTGGTCGTGGACCACGAGGCCCCAATACAATTCGGACAGCTCAATATTGCCTGAAAGGAGGGATAAATGCTGTTTAACAGAATCTAGGGACGAATGCTGCAACCACTGTTTGCATAATTTACCAACAGAATATGTGGTGACAGTACGGGAATCAGAAAACCTCGGATCAGGCCTGTCCTGTTTGTATCCAGGAACTGAGCCGTGAAAACGCAGTTGGCATGCATTAGACGATATGGGCCATACCAACCAGGGTGTCTGTACAAGTGTAGAAACATTGAATGAATTGTCCTGAAACATGGCCTGCAAAGTCGCAAGGGACATATTAAAACGCAAACTATCATTGGGAGCGCTTGACAGGGATGGTAGGGAAGGTGCGTTTAATTGTTTAGTAGTAGCCAAACCCCAACACGTAGACTGATAGATGGAAGCATTTAAAAACACAATTTGGGCCGGGATAAGGCAAGCACGGTGCAAAGCCTCTGTGCCCTGCACCTGCCATGGCTTTGAGCCCCAGATTGATTTCAAATCCACAGTGTCCCTCCAGTACTCATAACCACCCACAGCTAAGGCTTTCAAAAAGGAACCCGAATAAAGTAATTTTGTGTGGGTCAACATGATTTTCTGAGTTAATGGGGCATTCAGTTTAAAATAATAGGACCCAGGGTTTGATCGATTGAAATCAGTGAAATAGGTAAATTTATTTCTAAGAGTCTGGGAGCTACCTGGTATGGGGTTTGGGCAATGTTCCCATTGGGTGTATGTAACAGGGCTACGTAGTGCACTCGGTTTGTGGAGAAAATGGTTGCCCCAATGCTGGTAGCAGTACAAATCGGCATAATTTGCAGAATTCATATACAAATCCTCAGCATTAAAAGAAGCATAATATTTTAAATCAGCAAATAATGCTTCAACAGCATGCACATCCCAATCGTCAGAATGAATATTACTTTTTACTACATCACCCATCGAAACTCGAAGGACATTTGGTACATTAATAATTTCTGTCGGACCATGGATTTGAAAGTTTACCGCATCCCATACGATGCCATCAGCAACTGGAAACGCTGAAATGTTCACAAATGTGTGGTCACGCTTCATGATGTGAGAGGAGGAATGTGGAGCCAAAGTTCCAGCAACACTGTTCACAGCAGAGCGTTCAGGTAAATAGTGACCATTGATGAGTAGAAAAAACACTGTGACAAAGCCAATGGACATGAACAAAAAAATCAAGAACAGCACCAACCAGAGATATGTCCAGGGTGGAACCAAAAAATTGTCTCTAAACCAGGATACAAAAAGACTGAACTTGGACGGGACATTTGAAGAGGTGGAATCCGAGTCAAAGGAAAAACGTGTCGGGCTCAGTGGCGTTGTTGGTTGGTGTGCCACCGACTCTGTTGCAGGATAGGTATACTCGTCCTCGTCGAGGCAGGGGGATGCAGGGGGTTCGAATATATTTTCAGGCAAATCAACCATCTCCATGGTAACACCAGTGACCGTTCGGGCAGGAGTGCCTCGAACACATGTCCGATAAATGGCAGGACAAGAGACCGCTGGTGTAACACTATTCAGGATCGGCCAGATGTTGTAGCTTGACATTTTCCACTGAGATGTATCTGTTCTCCTTGCGACCAGGAAGCGGTGGTAAGATTACTGTACGTGTTCCCTTCAAGCCCAGAACTGGAACCGGTGCACGAAAAGAGGGGCCGAATTCTTTTTTGTTCTCCACCTTCTCTCGAACCAGGTCTCCAATCTTTGGAAGCCAGCCGGCAACCGGAATCTGCAGAGCGGGGTCTGTGGCTGAAGGCAAATGTGCAATTGCAAGTTTGTCTCAGGCTTCTTGTAAGTCCTGTAACATAGCAGAATGGTTATCTACATCAAACTTGGCGGATTGCGCCGCCATGTCTAGACCATCAAGGTCAGGCACAAACATTCGTATGCCAAAAAGCATTTCGTATGGGGTCCGCCCACCCAGAGGTCTTCTAGGGAGATTATTAAGTGCACGTTGTACGGTATACAAGTGGGCCAGCCAGTTCCTGCCAGTACCTATAACTCTAGCTGTCAAGGATTGCTTTAAGTCACGGTTCATTCGTTCAACGATAGAATTGCCCTCAGGCCTATACGGAGACGAAAATTTCACCCGCAATGAACCCATTGCGTCCTTGTAAGCCTTAGAGGCAAACGCCGGACCTTGGTCAGAATGGAAGGTGCCGCATGCGAAAATTCCCACAAAGACACGCAAATCCCTGATGACATTTCGAGCGTCAGCACTCCGTTGTGGCCAGACCCAGATGAACCGTGTGCACGAGTCCACTGCCACTAAGATATATTTATAGGCAGTGTCTGAAGAAAATGGACCACAGTGATCCAGGTAAACACACCCAAAGGGTCTGTTGGAAATGCCTAGCGAGGTCTGAGGTGGTCGTGTAACCGTGGACGGCTTGATCTGTTGACAAACGTCACAGGAAAGCACATAAGTACGGGTGTCTTTATATAAACCACGCCACCAGTAACGCTGCTGCAAGATGGAAACTGTCGCAGACACACCCGCATGTGCCGAAGCCATGCCTTCGTGTGCTGCCGTTATCAAGGAAAGCCTGCGGTCCGCATTGGGGATCAGCCGATCCCCAACACCGGGTATTGTTACATAAGGAGCCTGTTCGGGACCTAACTGATAAGAATATTTGGAAGGAAAACCCCTAGGGTAATTAACGCCTTCCTTTGTCGCAGCAATAGCTGCCAAGATATCGGTGTCTATTTTAGACATGGATCTAGTAACTGCTGCTACTGAACACGTGACTACTGCTGATTTGGCAGCTTCATCTGCCAAACTGTTACCAACAGCGTGTGCGCCCACCCGCTGATGGCCTAGGGTGTGAACCACCTGTGTGAGCGGCAGACGTTGTTGTATTTCTGCCACTCGAACCCAAAGCGTTTTATGCTTGATTGTGTTGCCTTTAGCGTCTCTATAGTCATTTTGCGACCAAAAGAACAGATTGTCATTGTATGATTGAACACAGTAGTAAGAGTCGCACACAATTAGAGTGGTCACATCAGGATTAACGAACTCAAGTGCAAGCACCAAAGCGCGCAGCTCGGCCAATTGTGCGGTACTATCCCCGAGTGTCTGAGTGTGCACTACAGAGGATTTGAACTCTCCGTTCACAAAGGTACCTGCAACAATAGCACATGCGGCTGAATAAGCATGCTTGGACCCTGTGGCTGGTTGTGCCGAACCATCAGTGTAGATCACACAATCGTAATCCTCAAGCGGCAGTAAAGACAAAGGAGGAGGATGAACGAATTCATACTGTAAAAACTCCTGAGTCTGAAGAGAAGAATCGAAAATGAAAGTGACATCCGGAGACGTCAAAGATGTTGCCCATTGAATCCAACGGGGGTGCAAAGCTTTAGAGTTCGGTACACTTGCTTTGGTCACTGCCTCTAAGGCAGGATCTGGTGTTACCACCAGTATGCGTTGTCCCTGTGCCAGTGCGCGCTCCTTTAGAATCGCTATTTGCACTGCTGTTAGAACTTTTTCTACAGAGGAAAACCGCATTTCCGCGGAAGTGTACAGATGTGACTTGTATGCATGGGTACTGTATCACCTTCGTTAAAGGTTAAGTACGTGAAACCCACTGCCCCTGGTATGATTCTAATCACCAGGTTTGTGTGGTTATCACACGTCAAAAGATATTTAGACTCAAGAAGGTCAGTCTGCAAAGACTGTAGAATGGAGGTATGCTCCGGAAGCCAACAAGACTTCGAAAAAGTAGGTTGTATCAATGCATACAGTGGCTTGATACGCTGGGCGTATTCGGGAATGTATGTACGTCCGAAGTTCAAAAAACCCAGCAAGGACTGAAGCTTCTTCAGATTAGTAGGAGGGCACAGAAGTGCACATTTCTATAGGAAATGGGGGGCTAAGCCCTTACCTTCATTGTTGAGCTCATAGCCCAAGAACAAAATGGTAAATTCAGCAATGTGAGATTTAGCAAAGTTAATTTTGTAACCTTGAACCGCGAATTCAAGAATAATGCGGTCTACTCGGGTCAGATGCGGAAACAATTCATCATCTGTCAGATAAATGTCATCTACGTACGAACATGCGTCTGGATCTATGCCGTCAAACAAAGAGACAACACGAGCGGCGAATACGCCTGGACTATTCTTGTAGCCCATAGGAAGATGCCTGAATTTGAACATTTTACCACCGGAAGTAAAAGCACACCATTGGCCACTCTCCGGGGCTAAGTTGTGCGTGTAGAATCCATTTGAAAGGTCAAGTGTCGTTTTATATTTTTTACGAACAAGACTGTCTACAAGCGCAGAACTATGGGTATTTTGCACCGCAAAGGTCCGACAATGAGAGTTCAAATGCCGGTAATCCAAAACTAAGCGGTACGATCCATCGGGTTTAGAAACCGCGAATAGGGGATTATTCATAGGTGATACGCAGGTTTCGATTACTCCCTGATATTCCAACTGAGTCAGAATTTCTGAAACGGGGCCTTTGGCTTCACGTTTTATGGGATATTGGGGTTGTGGCTGCGGTAGTGACCGCAAAGGTATTTCATGGGGGGGAGAATCTTCGTCCCAACCCACGTGGTTGCGGTATAACGCAGGAGCCAGGGACACAGCCCACTCAGCTGCCAGAGCCTCCGCTTTGTCCTTTGGGACATGTCGAGAAAAGCTCGGAAGGATTACCTCCTCCCCTGTACGTGCAGCAAGAATGAATGGGGGTGGCCAATCCAAATGTCATATGAAGAGGTTAGATTTTCCCAAAAAATCCCTTTAATAATACGCTGTATATCACCTTCAATTTGAATGACAATATTAAAAAGTCTGTCAGGGGGTGCCACTCTGGTGTCAGCTGTCTCGACAGTAATGAATGTTTCAGTTGCTGTCGCCTCCACATGAGGACGTAGCGCCTCCCGCACTATGGTAACTTCTGCGGCGCTCTCTAGGAGGGTTACTGCCCACGTCCAATTCAGGAGTCTCATTCTCACCGTCTGTGGCATATTTCGCTGTTACAGCGGCAACTTTCTTCTTCTGAAACTGTGGTCGAAAACGTTGAAAGTCTTCTGCTTTTCCTCTGACTTGTTGTCGAGGTTGGTCTCGTCCCTGGGGAGCCTCTCGGTCCCTCCCTCTATCCTGGCGGTCTCCTCCACCGGCCTGTGACGAAGTCTGTGCCTGTGAAGAACGAGGAGAACGCGCATCAGGGATCTGAAACCTATCCGGTGATTTAATTCTCGCTCTATCGTGTAAATCATAAGTGCGTTCAGAAGAGACTGAAACCGGGGCTCCGCCTCTCGACCCCGGCTTCTTTTGTTGCTTACCCTGTTTTTTCAGCCTCCAACTCTTTTTAGTGAAGACTGGTTTCTCATCTTTCTCAGGCTGAGATTTGGTTTGTTGTTGCGATTGTGTTTGCTGTTTTGCAAAAGGCTTGTTGCCCAGGCTATTTCTGCCAATAGTTTTGTAAGCCTGGGTAATAATTTTCGGTAATTCGCGAGGCCTGTCCAATTCTGGGACCAAAGCCAAAGCATTCGCTACTTGAAAGTTCACGGCATCGCCCTTGACATTCGCAAGGATCAGCTCCGCTACTACTTCAAACACTCCCACCAGTCTCATCCCTAATTCCACAGCCGCTTCAGGGCCATGTTCATCCTGTACTTTTTTAATTACTGAGGGGAGAACTGTCATGGAAGGAGTACCAAAACACTTAGAATATACTGCTGCGAATACCTTACCCCAGTTGTCACATGCTGTCAACTCGGGAATTAAGTCTTTTGGCAAACTAATCGTAAGAATGCGGTGTTTATCCACCGGGGTTGTGTGTGGAAAAACTGCCTCCAACTGGTCAAATTTTTCTGCAAGCCAATAAGGAAAATCATCCTTATTTTGTGGACGTTTGCCCATCACCGAATTCACCATGACAGGACTTATGGTCACTCCGCTTGCAGCAGCTGGTTGGCCGGCAACTCCAGGAGCGGCTCCATGGATGCTGCCTGTAACATATCGCACTAAAGCTCGATGCACTTGCACCAAAGGCGCATACATAGTGCGCAGTTCCGCGACTGGTATAGTCATATAGCGCGGATGTGGGGTGTACCCGGCCAAAACAGGCCAAGTGGCCCCCTCAATAGATAAGGGGCCTAAACGAACCGTGGTAGTCGGCTGTGGGAGGGCACCATTAAACCAAACACGGTGCTGCCAAGCCGTGAGCGGTACTTCAAGAGTAGTATAAGGTCGATAGACAGCAGGAACATTAGTGGGTTCATATTCATGGAACAGATTATCGTTCGCGTCCACCGCTGGAAAAGTGATCCAAGAGTAGAACACCTCAAAGTGGAAAGCCGGATCGGCTTGAACCACAAAGACTAGTTCGACTCCCGTGTCTGGCACTCCATACACCCGTAAGTGATCCCGGAGTGCTGTGCGGCTATGCGCCGCTATGTCTATACCCGCCATTACTAACGGGATTATTCGGCAACCTAACAAGAGGCAGCACAAAAAGGGTTATGATTAAGAAACCTTTTTAACAACTTCAAGCTTGAAAGAACCTACAAAAACTTCAATATAGGAGGTATCGCCGTCACACACGCTTCCGGAAGCGTACGTGAGGGGATTGTGGACAAGCACAAGTACTACTCAAGCGTCTCGCAGATAAGCTGCCCCACTCGTTGGTCGCGCCATGTCATAGGGATTCTGCACACACAGAGCTATGCACAGGATAATAGAACCTCGGAATATAGTGGTGAGCCAACCATAACCCTTAGCACCTAAAACCCCAACCCAACTAGCCTTAGCGTCCCATTAGCACCAATGTACCAATGATTAGACAACCCAGAACACGGTATCTCTCTCTCAGGACTCGCAGAAGCAAGAACACTCTTTCGTCACTCACTCGTACCTGTCCACAACATGCGTAAGAAGAGACACTGTATAGGTTAAAATGTTTATTTCAACTTACGTGCTCTAAGATACAGTACACGTGTCAGTACTACTAGCATAATACATATGAATAATATAATCAGCATAGCTACAGCTCCATAGAATACGAACGGGGAAAGCATCTCATAAAGCAGTGGATATATGTCTAACTAACATTACCACCCTCCCCGTGCTGGAAGCCAGTTTATTATAAAAATAGAAGACCTCTGGGCTTTGACTAGCGAACCCCCATACCTCAGTCTCTAGATGCAAAACTACATCAGCAGACAATCACAGCTCTTCTCCCTGGAAAGGTTGTCTCCAAGTGTATCTAGCGCAAGCCAACCGCAATATTAAAAGCACACTAATTTTTCCATGACAGCTGTACCTAGTGTTATGTCTAGGTGTGAGGGACTGGCCAAATCAACAAGACAAGGAAACGTTGTTATTCGACCTTGTACATGTTGTGCAGTCTGAGCCCAAAGTGAACAGGAGAAAAGGTGAAAGATAGAAAATGCAGACAGTGCAAAAAGAACTTGGCAAGAGCAGAGGTCGATAGAACAACGGCCCAGAGTAACGTGTGCAAAGGAAAGAATTATGGCAGCCAGGCCGAAGACAACTTAGCGAGGCAGGCCAGGGCCAGGAAGCCACAAACCACAAGACAAAGTAATAGTATTTGAATGGGTTTTGTATGACTGTTAGGGTTCCAACTCCCAGCTCCACTGTCAGTAGTAATTCAGTCCAAAGGATTCTCTTTTTCCTATACTAGAATATAAACAAGAGCCAGGGCTATGCAGGAGAATAGTTAAGGTCTGAGGATTCATGTGCGCATAATAATAACTGCTGGAAAAGGAGAGGTGTGAGATGATGAAAATAGAGAAAAGTATGGAATAGAACATTAATGATTTCTAAGAGCACAGAGAAGATTGATCTGAATACCACATGTAAAGGTAGACAAGGCAACATCTTCAATCTACTATTATAGTTACTTCAAGTATAATAGAACAAATATGACTTAAGGTTGCATGAGCCACTACTGTGAGTAACATATAATGGATATATCCATATTAAGATTTTGAACACAATAAGCATTACGAGTCTATAAGACATCTCATGTGAATATAGGCAGAGTTACAGTTATAAGTATAATTATGACCGCTGAGATAACGAGAACAATAATGATAATGAAAGGAATCAATACTCATCTGCCCCATGTGTAAATATGACTTTCCTTCAAAGCATAGTAATTAGATATTGCTCAAGACCAGGCTCTTCGACTGAACCGGAGCTGCAACCCCCCAGCGCCTTGAGACCATCACGGGTGAGTAGCGCACTTTATAAACCCCCTGATTGATTGATCAGTCTCTGATGTGAGGATCTGAAAAAGAATCATGGTGAGGATATTAGCTATAGTAGCATCTTCTATCATAACTATACACTGTTAGGTACTTATTCCTCGCCCAAAATAGATTTTAAGGGGGGCGAGATTTATCTCTATGCTGTTCCTTTGTAAAGGTAGATACTGTTTGCAAGGCTGAGGTTTTGTCTTCACGTGTGCGATTGATTCGCTCAAGTTCTCTGCCTCGGGGATGAGTGTCACTGGTATTCCGACGTCTGCTGTCTGGTACTTGCTGATAGGGTCTAGAACCCAGATGAGCCTGATCTGTAGGGATATGCTGAATGTCCATACCTTGTGGTTTCATGTGGTCCAAAATGTTCTGTAGATCTTCAGGATTATAAAAATCTTTTGAATCTCCATTTTTGGTGATGCGGAAGCAAGCAGGCTCAAATAGACCATATTTAATGTCCATTTGTCGCAGTTGAGGTCTCATGGAAAGAAATGCTTTTCGTCTTTCATTAATTTCTCTGGAGAAGTCTGCTGCCATGCGAATTTCATGACCATCATATATAAATGAGCCTTGCGTACGAGCTGCCGATAATAGTTGTCGCATTTGGTCATGTCTTAAGAAGCATGCAATAAGGGGTCTTGGGCGAGTAGTCATGTCTTTTCTTCGAGGACCAATACGATGTGTGCGTTGAATTTCAAGCAATGGATCAAAGATAATTTTGGAAGAATATCACATAAGAATGCTCTAGCATTCTGACCTTCAATTTTTTCTGGATATCCAAAAAACAAATATTATCTCTTCTGCTACGATCTTCCAGATCCCCGAGCTTGCTGCGTAGAAGCAACAGCTCTTGATCTCTGCTTTGGACTGAGTCAAGTCGGCTCTCCACTAGTGTTAGTCATTGGTCCAATCCTTCCGTCCTGTTATGAAATCCTACAATGTCTGCCCTAGTTGACTTAGCCTCCACTGTGAGAGAGGATATATTAGTGTCCATATCTTCCAGGCGATGACTGATTGTCCAAATTTCTTGTAGAATACAGTCCATAGTCTCTCCTTGTGCTGGGGTTGAGGTAACTTGAGACAAACTACATGCAGGAAGAGTAGAACCTTTCGTGGGCATGTTGTGCGATTGCTTTAGTACTTCTGCAAAGAGGAGCGGTTTAGAAGATTTGTTTCTGTGTTTATTGTTAGACATTCATTTCGAATCTGAGTGACTTAGACGCAATATTAGTATCAGTGACCTAGGCTTCAGATTTGAATTTTATTGTTAAGGACCTTGTACCTTTGTTGCTCCTTGGATACACCTGCACATAGATCAATTTTCCAGCTTGTCTGCCCCTTTAGATAAAGTATCAAAATACTTTAGGGCGGCAAATATCTGTGTTACAAAAATTACTAAAAGATCACCACCTTCACAGGGAAGAACAGTATTTGCATAGTAAGCCCAGCAACCACTCTCTTTAGATACTAAGAGAATATCATTGCACTATCTTTATCTCGAATAGACTATAGTGGAGTCTCTTTTAACTCGAAGGGCAGGAATCCTGAGTCATGTAGGGGACTGTGCCTCGAGTATTTCTGGTTGCATTAGCTCTTTAGCAAACACAGGTCATCTTGTACCAGAACGAGTCGACTTGAGATTTCATCCAAAACGACCTCATTCTATTAATATCCAGGAATTTCAATTGTCAGATTTTGTCACATTCCCCACTTATATCAAGCACAATAATATCAGCAACGATGTAGTTAGTATTGATCCATTTTGCCACAGTTGAGTGAAAAATGGCTTACCAAAGTGCGCAGAATAAGTTTTCAATCACTTCCGGAGGTTGTAAGCATTCGTACTTGTATTTACCGGAACAATGAGAAAAAAAAAGAAGGTATTTTTATATTATGAATTCATAGTTCATATTATGGGCGTAATTTCATACCCTTTCAGAAGTGCTGGTAATAAGGAAGATGTAGCCTCTTCAGTTCCGTCGTGCACAGGTTTTATAAAGTCATCTTAGAGGCGACAGACGTGGTCGACGTCGCCTTCCAATTACGCAAGATCCGAGGCTTCCGAAGTGTCGCAGGCCCAAATGATTAAGGGGAAAAAAACACCTGGGCACTGTGGATTTAGCAAGTAGCAGGCATATCAATACCAGACATTCATTAAAGTGACATTACATATAAACACCAAATGTCAAACTGATATTGTATATATTTCATTTATTTTTTTCACTTTTGTTTGATAAAAATATATAATCTTTTTTTGCATTACAAAAATATATATCCAAATATTACCAATTGTTGTTAACAAACTTCATTGATGTGCGTACATTCATTACAATCTGATAGTTAATTGCACAAAGATTTCATAGTTGTCATATTTCTCCATTCTTTGTATATTCACAACAGCAATGTCATTGTATTTTTATGGTCATATAATCAATGATTGAAACCGTACATCAATGTAACAATGTAAAAAGAAATGACAATCTTATTCAACAGTTAATCATACACTCAATCACTGTTCCCAATAAGGTGCGCGCGCGCGCGCGCACCTCTCTTCCCGTGAGCGCGCACTCCCGTGAGTGGAGCGCGCACACACGCAGGACATCCAGCGAGAGAGTCCGCGCCGCCGCTTTAAAAAGCGAGCGGCGCGAAAAACAGGCACTTCCTGCGGTTTTGCCAGCGTGAGCCAGGAGTGCAGGTAAGGCTGGCTTGGGGCTTGAGGCACTTGCTGTATTTTGCGGTGCGGGGCAGATTGTGGGCTTTGTTTGAGTATTCATGTCAATCACAGCTCCTTCACGAGCTGTGATTAACATGAATACTTAAACAAAAGCCCACCATCTTCCCCGCACCGCGCTTTACTAACAAAGAGTAGAGCAAGTTTAAAAACACAGCGTTTTTTAAACTTGCTCTACCCTTTTGTTAGTAAAGCGCGGTGCGGGAAGATGGTGGGCTTTTGTTTAAGTATTCATGTTAATCACAGCTCGTGAAGGAGCTGTGATTAACATGAATACTTAAACAAAAGCCCACAATCTCTCTCGCAGCCGCGTTTACTAACAAAGAGTAGAGCAAGTTTAAAACACAGCGTGTACTTTCAGAAAGTACTCACTGTGTTTTTAAACTTGCTCTACTCTTTTGTTAGTAGAGCCATAGCTGCCAAGGTTTCAGGTTGCCTATGTGACATTTTTCATAATTTCAGTGAAATTATGAGTGACATTCAATGACTATGAGTGACACATTCTCAGGAGCAAAATCGAGCAATGAAGACGAAGGAAACATCAGAAATTGCACCCATTTGAATGTAGATTGTGAATCTTTAAACCTAGCTTTGAAGGAACAGCATGTTTTTTCATAGCTGCCAAGGTTTCAGCTAGCTAGGTGTGACATTTTCATAATTTCAGTGCAATTATGAGTGACATTTCAAGGAATATGAGTGACACTTTCTCGTGCGCAAAATCGAGTATCAAAGACTAGGGAAACATGTAAATATATGAAATTACACGTATTTGAGCAATAAAAAGCTCTAAGATCTTGCCCCAAAAATAAATTGTCCTGCACAGAATCTGGAAACCTCCGTGAGTCACGGTCTGTCTCTCCACTTAGCAATATTGTGTGATCCTTGTCAAATCACCCGATCTTCATGTACTCAGCTCCGTTACCCACAAAATAGGATTGCTTGGAAACAGGTGCCTGCCCGTATTAGATGCTGTGTAAAAACAAACACCCACCCTCGCTTAGGGATTATTATTTCTGAAACGCTCATCTTTCTAGAGCCGCTTCTGGGGTACTGTATGCTTGAAATTGTTTCAAAGGGGCTACAGGGGAAACATGTTTTCTAAGAGTGACTATCTCACCAGATACCAAGATGTGTTTTCCGTGAGCTATTTCAGGTCTGACCGGTTTTTTACCTCAGTCCAAAAGAGTATAAAAAATAGCACAGGGTAGAAGAACTTCAGCTATTAATACGATTGGCTCTGCAGCAGCTGATCGCGTGCTGCCACTAAAAAGCAAATTTAATTAACACACTCGGCCGCACTCAGTTGTGAGGCCGCAAGCCACAGCAATTGGTCCAGTCCAGGCCGCTGCAAAGTCACTCCCTTCCTCAGCAATTCGCGGCGGGGTGACGGTCACGGAGTGCAGTGTACCTTCCATCGCCAGTGAGAGAGGCCCCAACACAACATCATCCATGACAGTGAGTTACAACACTCACAAACGACAGTCAGGTCTCGTGAGCACTGCAGCCTCCCACTCCAACTGCAGGCAGCGCTGCCAAATTTAACACATCTCTGACGCACTGTGTACTGTCACATGGGGAGGGTGTTCTACTTACTTGTTGTTGACTCTACTGTCTACTTGACTCGGACCCCAGGCTTGTTCCGTTGGTCGGCTCGGCAATTTCAGCCGGAAGCGTGATTGGCACGTCGCCGGACGGTGACTTGCACTGCAACAAGGCTGCTGGGTGCTCATGCCACAAGTGAGCTACCCCCACGGCAATCTGCCTTATACTTCGGTCCAGGCTGCTGCTGTCCTCACGGAGACCTGGACCTGACAGTGACGGTCAGTCATGGCTCCGTACCCGTCACTGCACAATTCTCTCTGCGGCCAGCTCGGAAATTTTAAGTGAATGCTGCGGCGGCCTTGATTATAATGGCCTACAACACAGTGTGGCCGGGCCATCATGTGCGAGCAACAGCGCTGCCTGCCCCATAATTATTTACGGCCGCCTTGGCGCCTTTCTGAACAATAAACTCCCCGCTCTCGGAGCCAGCAGGATGTGACATACCCCTGCGGAGCCCTAGCTATTCATTGGGCAACGGACTTGACGTCAGGCAGGCTGACTCAGAGCCGCGCGGCACCGTGGCCGCAGGTGATATATTGTAGCAGAGAGCCTGGGACTGGCAGGCCATAGCTTAGATGGGATCACTGCCTCAAGAACACGGAAGCAGCGCGCCGGCACAGGCAGACCACAGGCAGTGCCTGCAGCCAGCTGTCACACTCACGTTTGCAGCCATCATGTACACCTGAGACTGCCACTATGCATTATGCGTGACAACGCATTTCAGTGCGGTGATGCGGAGCACCACACTGAAATGCTTTAGTGTCACGTCTGATGCGTGATACTTGGCAGGACTGTTTTTTTTATTTCAGAGCAGGGTCAGGATTTTCTACATCTGTTTCAATGTCTAGTGCATTCACAGTTAAGCATTACTCTACCTGTTTGGACCAGATTAATTAGGGAGAATTGTACACTACCTCACAGCTTATTTTGCCCCATGCATGCTGTATTTCTTCTAGTGTTCAACTTTTTTTTATATCTGCATACCAGAACAACCTCGGATCTCAGTCGACCATATCTCACTTTCTAATAACTATAAGTAGGTAATTACAGCTCCTTTAGGCCCTGTAACGGGAAGCGATGGTGCTAACTGGGAATACATGTTCTGATCCTTTAGGAGAATCTCCGTCATCGACTGCTTTGTTTAAACCAGAATCCCATTTTAGCACAAGCTGTAATAAAACAATGCAGGATCGACAATTTTAATCTCGAATGTCTCTTTATTTAGGCAGAATTTACAAGTGATGTTGCGCACTGCATTATAGCGCTAAATTTTGGCACTTAATCTAAAAAAGTGATCAGAAATCAAACATGGAATACGTACCTCCTCTCATCGTGACTGGACACAGCCCCCAGCGAACACCACCCCCACACACAAGCATGGGAAGGCAGCACGTGCCGAGGAGGACACTCCTTTTCCTTTAATTTAATTCCGGCAGCAGCAATTCTAGGTGGCCCAGGCTGGCTGCAACAGGAATTTGAAATTGAAAATATCCTGCCTGCGCCGACTGGAGCCTTTCAGTCCCTGTCTGTCCACACGACGCACCTGCTGAACTTCTTCCTTTAGCTGCGTTGTGCTTGCAGGCCACATGGCTGCACGCATGTGTGCACTACTACTGACCTTTTGGTGCCGGGGAGGTAGCCAGGTTAGCCTGCGCTACGCAACACCAACAAAAGACAGTCCAATAGCCAGCCCGGTCCCAGCAAAGCATAACAGCACTCGCATTGACTGCTGTGCGCCGCCTACAACCTCACAAAATATTCGACTCTACAAAGCATTATAACAGGTAATACACTCAGCTTTTTAGTAAGCTGATTTGCGTGACAATCTTTTTACATGCGGTAATGTGACTTAAAATGTGTTAGTGTAACGCAAGATGTGTGACACTTGGCAGGGCTGTAAAGCGCGGCTGCGCGAGCAATTGTGGCCTTTTGTTTAAGTATTCATGTTAATCACAGCCCCTTCACGAGCTATGATTAACATGAATACTTAAACAAAAGCCCACATGCCTTTGTAAATCTTTACTACTCACCTTTTTAATTTTGCGATATTCTTGTAAAATTTGATCATGGATCGTCTGGAAAAAAAATGTAAAAGCTTTTTTCAGCATAAACATGATAGGGCCACATTCTTTGATATCTATGCTTATGGAAATGCGCCACATTGGTGCAAATCTGCCTTAAGCCCCTTAACGTGGGTTGTATGTGTGGAAATGCACCGTCTTTTCAGTTATTTTAAGCAAAAGTTTGGAGTGATATTTGGCGCTGCGCACAAGGGCAGTCTGGTTCCTGGCGCACATAGCCATGGCTGCAGCGCACAGAGACCCTACACTGCCGCACACAGAGGAAAAAAATTAGAGGGAACATTGCACTCAATATGTTAAAAACATCCATCATTGTGATGGTATGAGGAGACTGGCGGCTTGTTGTCTAACTACGCGCGTTTCGGGTTAGGCCTTCGTCAGGGCTCCGTCACAGTGGTTCTTTAGGCCAACTGCAGGATGAATGTGCCCTGCTCGTCCAATTTGTAAGGCTATTTTCGGCAGCTACCTTGATTGTACTTTTCAACTTATATTATCCCAACTCGAATGAGTAGCTCGTGTTCAATTTCTTTCCTATGGACCCTAAGTGGCTGGATATCCAGCGATCTTTAGGTCACTGTCAAGAAATGCTCATGCTCGTCTCATAATATGAGGATAGAGATGGAAATGTACTTGATGCAGAAATGTCGAATTAAAATTAACGGTCCATAGTTTATTTTGATGCAGGTCTAAGTTTCTGTAATTTAACTCGACAATATATGCAGTCGGTGGAGTGAAAGGTAGATTAACAGGTCCACCCTTAGACTGTTCCTTTTCTTGCTCCGTTGCTGCCGTATCAATCGCTATGCTACACCTCATGGGGAATGCCAATAGTAAGGAAGATGTAGCCTCTTCAGTTCCGTCGTGCACAGGTTTTATAAAGTCGTCTTAGAGGCGACAGACGTGGTCGACGTCACCTTCCAATTACGCAAGATCCGAGGCTTCCGAAGTGTCGCAGGCCCAAATGATTCCAGTCACCTCAAAAGCTTCTTCCTATCAGCTCCACAAGATGTCACTATTCCGTCACTATTCTTTTAGGAGCATCGATAGTAAGGAAAGCATTTTCGTTTCCAATTCTGCTGTGCGCGGGTATTGCGAAGCCCTCACAAAGGTGACAGATGCGGCTGATGTTTCTCACAGTATACGCGAGAACCGAGACTTCCGATGTGTCACAGGGCCCAACAAGTTCCGGTTGCCTCAGAGTTTCTCCATACCAGAATGAGCCCTAAAAGAGCCCATTTTTCAGCGAAACTCGGGCCAGCTGTACCCAGAGTATTGAACGTTTCAAAAACGTCAGTGCTGCAGCCCTGGTCGCGCTGAGAGGAGTGCCGTCTCCTTTCAGAGTCCGTCCCGTGGTGGAGCTCTCTCTTCAGGCGGCCATTTTCCTTCGTGGCCAGACCACGCCCCCACCCATACGCAATTTTAGCAGAATCAGTAGAGGCTGGAAATCTGACATTAGATCTACAGGGAGCTACGCTCCTTTGAACCTATAGCCTCCATGCAGAGAGCTGCCAATTTTCACCACACTGTCACTTGTAGGGGGGCTGGGTATGGACTACGCGGACACCGACTGGCCTTTCAGGCCCAAGACCAGTGAGAATTCTGAAATGTATGCAGAACAGTTTATTCACCTACCCCCATCTTTCCTTTTCCCAGCCTTCTGCTCCCTCTACGCTAATTTGTGACGATCTTTAGCCAGGGTGCTGTATGCAAGCATGACACTCTGTGGCAGACAGGGGGCAACAGGGTCTTGGGTAAACTCCAGGGGACGCCTCTCACCCTTGCAACTAATGGATTCCACTGCCCGCAGCACAGCTCCTACAGTTTCTCCAAGTCAAACTTCTCCCTGGAGGCTGACTGGGGAGGCGGGGTGTTGTGGAGGGAAAGCAGGCTTCAGTGCTATGAAAGTCGCTAGGTTCAGCATGATGGCAATGCATTTAGGATAGACTCAGCGCTGAGGGTTCCTGGGTCCTGTGGGCTCAGTGTGATTATGGAGCTGCAATCGCACGGAGCTAAAGATTCTCCCTCACCCTCCAAGAGGCTAAAAACCATTGGTTACAATAACGCGTCACGGTGAACAGCCAATGCCAGTGCACCACTGAGCTCGGACCAACCCACTTCCCTTCCTGCCACCATTAGAGCAAATTCTTATTCCCAGTGCCACCCAATTCCTACGAATAGCAGGGGGTGTCCTCGTGCCGGTCCTTGGCTATTGCCGTTCTTGGCTATTGCTGTCTTTTTGTTGTGAGTGGGTGGGAGCACCGGTAAACTCCGCTACATGGCAGAGGGGGAGTATTTGCTGAACTCCATGCTAGAAGCTGAGTGCGAAGTGGCAAAAACTCCATGAACTCTGCCCGTGGAGTGGAGTTTACCGCACACCCCTACAATCAACTTTGGTGTCATAGCTATAACGAATGGTGCCGGTAGCATCCAGATTTTGTAACTAAAATTTAAAAAGGAAGAGAATGTTCTGCTTATACATTTTTACAATATTTTAAGACTACTTTTGTGAAATTACCCCATGCTCTGAAATATTTTATGAAAAATTATATGTGTTCTATTAGAAGGAATTATTTTAATATTTTGGCAGGTGATTTCAATGTCAAGTTAGTTGTTCTATCTTTACTTTTGAGAATTTTAAATAAGTATGAGCACAGAAATCACCTGTCTCTACATTGTGATCTTATTTTCATGTGAATTGTATGTAATGCTCTTTCAACATTTTGGATAGGGGAATTTTATCCTCCAACATTTGCAGCAAGAGGCTCTTTTAGTGTTATAGCTTATATATTCACCTCTGGCAGTTTCAAAATTATAATGTCTGGGAAAGTGAGTATAATGTTAATAATCCACTCATGATCTCCTTTCATTTACAACCTTTGATCATGTTTCTGACTATAGTCTTTGTACTAAAAAGGTAACTGAAAAGGTAACTGAGGAGGTAGAAGACTGCAATGGACACTAGTTGATACCCTTGCTCCCTTAAAAAAGATCAAATGGGTGATTTTTAAATTTAGTGTTCCTTTATATAGCAGACCCCACTCACCATGTTCCTGGTAAATCGTTAGACAATCTTTGCAGTAAAGTCAGTGCTTAATGTGAGCTGATTATTGCTAGTGACTCCCATCGGCGTTCATTTTTGGGACTGGCATTTATTTTTCCTCATCAGACTTTTACCCAGAGTGAGTGAGAGAAAACCACAAAATGGGGACTGACAGAAGCAGTAGCGTAGCTAGGCCTTAGGCCACTCATGGTGGCCCCTGCTTTTGCCGCCTGGGCGGCAGAATCTAAGAACAGAGGGGGTGCTGGTGATTCCTGCAGCTGCAGAGGTAACATCGGGGGAGCCCCCAAAACACATGCCACATTGGGCAGACCACCCATCCAGCCCCCCCTTGCTACGCCACTGGATGGAAAAAAGTGTCAAAGGGAGATAGAAAGGGTGAAAAAGAATGTACAAGACTAAGATAAAGAGGCAGTGAGAGCCTGGTGGTGGATGAAAGAGGCATGATGTGAATTCAATACTACACAGGCTTAGTATTCAGCACCCTGATATTTGTAGCAACAACAGCGGGCTTCTGAGCAAAAATCTGTGACTGGCACTTTTTGTTTTACAAACTAAGCATTGAGCAAGCCAATTGGAATCTGAGGGCTGCATTGAAGCATTGTCTCCAAGATTTTAAAGAAGTTAGGAAAAGTATATATGTTAATAAGCAAGCCCTTTATGACCAAGGACCCGCCTACTTGAACCACCGACTTCACTTCCACCATCTCAGCAGGAACCTCCGCTCCGCACACCTCACCCTCACATAGATCCCTCGCATATGCTACTGTCGCGCCAGAGGGACACGCCTTCTCCCTTCTTGACGCCAAAGCCTGGGACACCCTCCACTTCCACACCTCGCCCTCGCTGACCGACTTCAGGAAGGAGCTCAAGACCTGGCTCTTCGAATGAGACCTACAACAAGTGCCTGGATACGCTCTTGGGTAACAAGCAGTGCTCTATAAATACTTTTTGATTGATTGAATAAAAGAGTCGACAAATGATGCAAGCTTGTATTGCAGCAGAAGGTGTGGGAGGGATTGTGTATCGCCTATGGTGCAAATCATGTTGCTGCTTTCTGGAAGGTGATACTTTCAAGGCACCGCTGCAATCTCCAGGTTTTATGCACACATTCCTGCTGAATTAACCCTTTTAAATCAACTTATAGTTGCAATAGTGTTGATAATTTAAATTTAAATTCATCTAACACATGGTCCGACCTGAAATTCCCTCATGACAAGGTCGCTGAAGCTTTGAACATAAATATGATACTAGCTATGAGACCGTTTGTCTGTAAGTATTGTATACTCTACAAGTAACAAGGAGATTCCAAGTTTCTTGATGTAGGGTTTCATTCAGAGACTAACAGACAGGGTACTCCATCACAAATGCAATGGAGTGCCCTGTCCACCAAACTGACATTCGGCCCTCCTCATTCAAAGTTGGGTGGACCATCAACTTAAGGTCGATGGAGCCCCCATATGCTCAGTTGATGGCCTCTACTTCGCCAGACCATCAGAGTAAAGCCATCATACCACCCTCGCTATTTAGAGAGGACAGTTTGAGTTGTTTTTTCTGTCCGTTACAAAAAAATCTGGCGGTAATAGGCAGAAAGAAAATAATGACCACCCACACCCTGGAAGAAGACTCCCAGGATGCGGGTTTGAGTCTTTTTTTTGTTTTTGAAAAACGAAAAAAAAATTAACATTTGAGTGGACAGCTGTAAAAAGCAATGGCAGTCACCCATCAAACTTTTTGTGCCTTGAAGATGACTGACATGCCGGTGGTTGTTGGGTTGATAGTCATCTCTAAACAGAATGGATGGCCGGTACTCTGTCCACCAGGGGCTAAGTATGGCTCTTAATATATAATTATAACATTTTACAAGAAGGACGATAGAGGTGATCCAAAATGTAGTTGCCTTATTTGGCTAATTGATTGAACCATCTAAGAATTGTGATGACCAGAATACAGGCGTGAACTGCCATGCATGTGATCATAGCTAAATGTCTATATGGTTTCAGATCTGGATTAGGCATCGTACAACTGGCAGCAATAGGAATAAAGGACAATAAAGGTGATCCCAAATGCTATCAACCAATATCACTCATTAATTTGATAGTGAAGATAGTGGGCAGATCATCTTGCCTTGTCTGGAGGCCTGGGCTTATGAAAATAACATTCTCTCTGACTGGGTTTTGTGCTGATCTTGGCATCATAGAACAATACTTCAATCTCTACCTTTTGATCAATAAACACACTATTGCTAAAGAGGGTAATTTATATCTAACTTTCATGGATTTAAGCTCTGCTTTTGACCATATTAACTTATCTGAATTGTGGAGTTTATTGATGGGTTTGGGGATGGACAAGCATATTATCAATTTTTTAAGGCTGTTGTGTTTCAAGAGGACTGCTAGCGTGACATGTGGATCCAATAGCGAGACAACCATCCTTTCAGACTAGACAGGGGTGTTCAGCAGAGTTGTGTGCTTGCCCCTTTTCTTTTCATGCTTTACACCAATGGTCTTGAAAAGTT
The DNA here is from genome assembly GCA_963921515.1 of Calotriton arnoldi. Classification (NCBI taxonomy): domain Eukaryota; kingdom Metazoa; phylum Chordata; class Amphibia; order Caudata; family Salamandridae; genus Calotriton; species Calotriton arnoldi. The sequence goes on from CAWUFW010015008.1 coordinate 105,730, forward strand.
TCTGGCTAATTCTAGTAAAGATGAGCCACCCCAATCCCGGCTCTGCTATTTGACGATGAAGCATTCCTCTTGGTGTGGACCCCAAAAGATCTACAGAGACTTATACAGCAGTTCTCCTACTTTATGGCTGACCTTGCTCGTAGACTGAGTGAAAGCACATATTATGGTCCGAAAAGAACCAGAGAATGAACTTATGTGGGTAATAACAGTAAGACTGGGTCGGTCCCTACTTTCCCCTTTCCGGGGGTCTTGTTAGATGAAAATTGCACCTGGAAGCTATCAGGCCAAGTATGCTTGGACGAGTTTGAGCAGAGCACTGAGGCTTTGATAGAATGTTCCTCCCAACTGGGTTCTAAGCCTTTGAAAGAGATGGTGATTGTTTACCAATCTAAGTGTTACCCAATTGCAACTTTTGAGGAGGGGTTGTGGGGTTTCAGGACATTCCAGGTATTCAGAAAGCAGAGAATGCTGTTTTTCAGAGGTTGTTTCAAAGTCCTACCAAGTACCTCAAGTTACCTCTGTCATGCAGATCTTAGTCTGAATTTTATCTTGGATCTTATAAAATAGTGTCTATCCCCTTATGTTGTGAATTTCAATTTGGGCAAAGAAGGAAACGAGTTATCATTGGTAGGTGTTGTTTGACTGTTTGAAATTAGACGGGTTTGGCATGATTGCATGGCTAGGCTGTCTCAAAAAAATGTTGCTTGCTTGGGTTTATCAGAATTGTATTGTTACCCTGATACCATCTCCAATTCTTGTAAAGAAACTGTTGGGGCACATTTTATTTGTATGTGTCATTGGTTGAGAGAGCGCACTGAACCCGCCAATTATTTCCTGGTGGACTGTCTACCAATTATAACCTCACCTGGTATCAATCCATATTTAAATTGCGTTACTAATTCACAGCATAAATACCTCCTCACACATTTAAGGTTAAGGACCTAATATTTTTTAGTCACTTTGCTGAGCCTTGTACTTGCTTTTCCAAGCTCCCCCAGTGTCCCTGTGACTTTTGTTCTGTCCAGTCCACAATGCATATTATGCTTTTTTCTACATTTTATAGAACACCTTATTTGATTTCAATTTTAAGATCTATAACGTTAGACAGTGCAGACACGCTATGATGTATTTACTACATTTACCTTCTGCATATGCTTGTCTTGCGATGGTCCACTACATTCAGCACTGCCTGAGGCATAGAAGCATTTTATTCTTATGACAGAATTTTGTTAGGTTTTTTTTTTGCGCATATTAAGTGGGTTTTGTGTTTTTAATTGTACATTTATGGTATTTTCTGTACTGTTAATTGCTTTTGCATATGTGTATGTTTTTATTTTATTTAGCATGTATCTTTTATCATTATATCTTAAGCGAATAAAGATTAATTGTCTGACTAAGGAAGGAAGTCAAGATCTGTGCAGGTAACTTGGCTTTCAGCCACGTTCTTCTGAGATCAGCTGAGGCCAAACATGGAAACTTAGAAGAATGGGATTGTGGAAGTTAGAATGGGAACTTTACATCATCACTTCTGGGTTAGAGACAGGACTCTTGTGTAAGAGCCACTATAAAAGGGTCACTATACCAATGGCAAGACATCTGGCAACATCTCACAGTTGTTTTGACTCTATTCTTCTGTTGCTAAGTTTGTCACCCTCTCTTATGTGTCTGTACTTAATTGTTTTTTACCCATTATCATTCCCTTATCCCCATTTTCCTCCTCATGCCTTCCATTGTCCTTACCAGTCTTCCCTGGTGATATGCACGCTCATCCTTACCTGAATCCATTGCGTTCCTCTTCGGACCTTGCTTCTGTGCAGCAGTCATCCACCTTGCTGGTACATCAATAATTTCCTCAGCGTAAACGGCTCTGGGCTGGTAGTCTCATAGGACTTGGGCTAGTCATGGCACTCATCTACTGAGTGAGGGTTAAGAATTATTGTACCATTGAATATTATATATCTTTATATTAAAACTGGCAAATTACTAATTGCTTGTTTTCCTGTGTGTTTGTTGAGCTTACCGAGCAGTGGTTCAGAGAAGACCTTGGGTGTTGTTTGCACCATTCCAAACCAGTATCTCCAGTGTCTCATTTCTTTCCACGTTTTCCCCGGAGTCCTAATTGTAGCATTTTTCCATTGTACTTTGGTTGGATAAGGTGGATATTTGGGACTGTCAGATTAATTTCATTTAGACAGACTTTACATATCCCTCAATCTTGACAAGAACAAATCCCTAATTTACATTTGTTGTCCAGTGAATATGTGTTTGCCCTTTAGGGTTCTTTGCATTCTGCCTTTATGGACCTCAGCTTGGCATTCAATAGAGTTAACAGGTCAAAGCATTGGTCATTTTTAAACATTATGGGAGTAGAACCAACCATAACTGATTTCTAGAGATGTCTCATTGCATCTTGACAGCTAATGTCAAACTTGGGAAAAGGGCAGACTGCTCCAAAAGTTTATTATTTGGTAAGGGGTGTTTGTAAAGTGGACTCCCATTTATATGTATTCTACACAAACCAATTAAAGTGTTTGCTAAGGGAAGCTAAAAAAGATACCCCCAGGTTAAGCTCTAAGTTTATACCTGTGTTTTTATATGTGGATGAAGCTGCTTTAAGGTCCTGCACTGCCAAAGGTTTTTAGATACCTGCTACAATCTTATGTGGCCTTTATGGACAGTTTAGTATTTTTATTATTACATTATCTCACTACACTTTTCTAAGACATATGTCCCATAAATGGGACCCAGGCCTACCAAATTTAAAGCCTTTTTACAATTAATGAGCAGGCCATGAAAATGTGTTTTTTTTGTTGCCACATTTAAGTGGCTTGTTTGACAACATGAATGGATGGGCTAACCTTATGCAAGTCAGAAGGCTTCAGTTCTTACCATCCTTAGGGGCAGTTTTTAACTTCTCTTCCAACATAGAAAGTAAATCATTACATTATATTAAGAGCATTTATATCAGTACAAATGTGTGTAAGTTGCCACCAACGGTTCAGGTGTTTGGGGCACTGATTCCATTTCAACCCTGAAAGTGGAGGAACATGGGCTATGCAGGTATTTATTGTGTCTTCCTCTAATTACTCTTCCTTTCTTTTGTCACAAGGATTTGGGATTCAGTCAGAGAAGATGTAATTAAAGTGGTTGTCATTTTCCGGTGGATATCTACCTGGACTAATTCAGCAGCTATATTTATCCAGGAAATCATATGTGACTGTTTAAATTTTTAATCTTCTGACAAAATTAAATGGTTAAATTATTTTAGAAATTCCTCTAATGAAATAGGCCATCAAAGGATTGTTTGTGCGCCCATGTAGTATTAGAAAATCTATTAACAATCCGGTAAAATGGTTAGATTATTTTAGAAATTCTTGTAAGGAAATAGGCTATGAAAGTATTGTTTGTGAGCCGAGGTAGTATTAGAAAATCTAATAAAATTTGAGTTAAAAAAGCTTTTTGGATAGACAATTGTCATTAAGTTATGCCACGGAATTTTTTTTAAGACAACAGTTAGGTCCTTTTTCTGAATGGTAGCACTCTCTGAATTTGGTTTTTAACACTTACAAATGCAATCTTCTATCTAGATTCAGAGTGAGTATTGCTCACTATCTCACCTCTTATTACCATTTCCAAAGAGGTGGGCTTTTGATGAATTAATAACATTGTGTCACTGTGATTGTACTGCTACCCAAACCATGATTCACTTTATGTTGTTTGTGACTTCTGCAGACAGGCCCGTATTAAAGGCCTGATTACGAGTTTGGCGGTCCGGCTGCCTGAATGCTGCATCTGTGGCTGCCATTAGACCACAGCGCTAGCGGTCTTTAGAACGCCATATTACGAGTTTACAATGGTGCCGGCGGTTTGGCTTCAGAGATTTTTCCATATGTATGGATGCCTGTATGAACATTTCGGCTGCATATATGTCAAATGCACACATATGCATGATGCATGTAAAAAATACCATCTACCTATTGCCAGAGTTAGGCCCATATGTGGGGATGGGTATATGCCACAAAAAAGACTCACCTGTATATCAGTGTAAACAGGGTTGTAATCCTCAGGGTGAAGATGCTGCTGTGAAGGTGGGACCTGAAGAAAGGAATCGATGTCGAACTCTGATAGAAAGAACAGGAAAGGGGTGAATACGTACCTCAAATCCTTAGTTTCTGCCAACTTGAAGCTTGTGATCCCACCACCGCGGTCTGTTCCTCGGAAAGCCAACTCATAATACAGATGGCATTTAAACTTCTATGTAACACCCTATGTCAGCTGCTTTTCTTCGACCACAACACTGGTGGTCTGCGGTGTGCTGGGGGTGTCGGCGGTTCAGCCGTGGTCTTTGCAATAGCAATCCAGCCAACTCGTAATATGGCAGTTGGACCGCCACAGACACGGTTAATTGGACCGCCACTGCGGGTAAGACGGCTCAAAGACCCCCAAATTCGTAATAAGGCCCTAAGTATCTTGTTCCTCTTTTGTACCGGTCAAGATTTGTTAAAATCGTAGTTGCTTTTTACATTGACAGTACTACCCTCTGTTTTAACCTGCAATGCCATTGGTCATTTTGTCAAGTTGGTTGTTAGCTAAGATCTCAATTTTTTGGAGTAGTCACTGAGTATTTCTTTTAATTAAAAAATATACTAACCATTAAAATTTCAACACTCAAAATAAATATGTTAAAAACAAATATATATATTTATTTAAAAAATACTTTATTCATCAATATTATTTGAATAAAATTAAAGAATATACTTACCCTCATTGTTACTTCCCTTGATATATTTGCTGCAGCAATAATTTGACCATGAGATTCTGTCCAATCAATATTTTGGAGCCAGTGTTCAGGTGCCATAACCAAGAAATTGATCACACTTACCCAGTTTTTGCAAATTCATCAGTGACACAGAAGCCACAGATAAAAGGGCATATGGTTCAACTGCTTCTGGAGAAACACACCATTTTGACAATTTATATTTTGAATTAATTTCCCTTTTAGGCTTTGAGTGGCTTGAACGCTCTCAGTTCTATATATGACCTGAAATGTGTAAATGGATAAAATCGCACTGTAAAAAAAAGTGTAATCTAAAATTGCATTTCCGAAAAGTGAAATTTGAGTAAATAAACTGGATTACGAAGTCTAAACCTATCATTAAAGGCTTAAAGTTTTAATGCTTGAATTGGATTTGATAATGACACCCCACTGAGGTCCTTCCTCTGCTATGCAATGGAGGATGGTGGAATGTTCCAGGCCTCATTACAATTATTTAGACCCTTGGAGTCACTAAGGACTGAGTCATACAACCTCCATAATTTAACTGCCAAAGATAACGGTCACATTATTGAAACTGCAAAGCTACTCCCTGGAACACACTATGTTTTACAGTTGTGTTCTCATTATTCCATTGCAAATTCTACTAGCACACAACTGAAACAAGCAAAGTTAAAATAGGATGAAATTCAGTTTAACACAAAAGAGAAAATTACCTGTAATTTCACTTGAAGCATTCTCAAATAAAATCAGAAAAATAAATCAATTTGTGAAAACAGAAATGGTTGGGAAAAAAAGAAACAGTTTTTGAGACAAAAATGAAATTATTGATTACACAAATGAATCAATTTTTGAAAATAAAGTCACTATTAAGTCAATATCCGAAGAAGGAAATCCTTAATTCATACAGTGCTGAATTACCAGATGTTCTACTTTTTCAACTAATTCACAAATAATGAAACTAAACACCCACCTCTACTTATTACAACTACATAGGACACATTTCCCACTCTGCTATAGGTAAACAGAAAATGGACTGTTTTGTCTACAAGCAAGTTAGTTCCTCTGAAAGTTCACTGGGCTTGCTGAAAGTCAGACTAATGTTAGGAAAAACAGCGATTAACGTACCTGTGATAGATCTGTATTGTAGAAACACCCAACAGCAATGGTATTTTCTCTATAGGTATTTTCTAAATATTTCTGCCCTGAACATCTCTAGTTAGTGACTATGTGACCAGTTTCACAGCATAATACATCCTGAGTTAATTAGAATGTGACAAGCTTTGTGATCCTCAGGACTTCTAGAATTGGAGATTATGACATGTGTTCTAATCCTCTAGAGTTCTCCAAAGCTTGGGCTGTTACCAGCTTTCCACCTCATAAGTGAGACAGACAAGCTTCCAAACGCTTATCTTTAACATCTCCTCCAAGTGAGATTAAAGCAAGATGGCCAACCCTCAACATCTCCTACAAGTGCGGATCTGACAGGCTGCATGAGAACCAAGATCTGTCATGAACGGGATTGGGACAAGTCAGAAAGTCACAACATATTGTATGAATGTGGTAAGTAAGCAGGCACCACGAAGAAGATGTATTTCATTAATGTAGATACGTTTATTTTCATATAACTTCAGCAACGGCAAGGAGCGGCGCACCATCAGGATCTCGATCGGAACTGGCAACAGTTGATCGAACTCCCAAGGACACACAATCCAAGCACGGGACAAACAGAACACAGAATAAAGATCATCATTCTAAATACATTCTAAATACAAACCCATTACATCACCTCCCCCCTTAACACAAAAGAAAAAGAACATACCAATTAATATGTTACAAAATCCTTGAACTTGGAAGGGGGTTATCTAAGACGACACCCCCGTACAGAATTATCTAAATCACCACTCAAAGTACCGCCAACCGGCCCATCGAACGACGGGCTCACAGTCTCACTCCTGAACCGAGGCTGTTCATGACCATGCAACCAATGCGTCCACTCAAGATCATGCTCCCTCAATGGGACCTTCTTGCCTCTAATTAATTCCACTTGATCCTTCTTCAACTTTACTAATTGCCTCTTGTTCCACCAACCTTTGCCTTCTAAAAATTCCGCGCCTTTACTAACTTTACAAACCAGAACACGATCCGAAAATACAGATTCGCCTTTTTTAACCTTGAATGGTTTTTTAAACAGAACCCAGTCACCCACAGAAATTTCTAAATCACAAGGAAAACCTCTCCTGTCGAACCTTTTCTTCATGTCCAACTGTTTCTCCTTGACAACCTTTGCCACGCACCTAAAAGTCAGAGCCATCACCAACAGATAATCTACTGTCAAGCCATGACGGAAACAAAGTAGTGTTTGCCTTTCTACCCCTTAGTAACTCAAAGGGAGTGATTCCCGTGGTACAGTGTGGTGAAGTATTGTAATTCCACACCTTTTCTTCCAAAAACGTTCCTACATCAAGACCAGCAGCCAGGGCCGTTTGAATACCTTCTTTAAGGACTTTATTGCCTCGTTCCACCAGACCATTGGGAGCTGGAGAATACATAGCCACTTTCAAATGCTTGATATCATGAGTCTCCAAAAATTTACACATTCTATCCGACACAAAGTGAGTTCCATTATCCGTTACTAAAGATCTAAGGGGTTCCCTCTAACAAAAACACCCTTTTTAGGAAACAAATAGTATTATCTGTGTTAGGAGAATCCACAAATTTGTAGTACATCCATTTCGAATGGTAGTCTACGGCCAAAATCAAGTACCTCAACTCCTCCACCAAAACATTATAAGGACCAGAAAAATCCAAGCCGACTTTATCCCAAGGTTTCCCTGGAAACTCGGTTGGATGCAAAGGTAACTTTGAAAGTTTCCAGTGCTTGTCCGAAAGCAAACATTCCTCACAACCATCCACTAGACTTCTAAAGCAGGCCACCAGTAATGCTGTTTTATTTTCATGCACGTTTTTGTCACACCCAAATGTCCCTCGTGAGCGACCCTGATAATAGAGCTTCTCAGACTAACTGGAGGAACAAATTTAGCCCCTCTCTGCATAAAGCCATCCTTAACCGAAAGTTAATCAGCCACTAAAGCGAACCATTTTTGAAGGCCATTAGGCAAATGTGGTAATAATGGTGATTTTCCAGTGGAGGACTACATTTTTATTGGGCAATTAGCTTTGATTCAAAGACCAGGATATTATCATGGATAGAAAATTGGATATCTTGATGTATAATTCCAATTAAGACTTGGTTCCATGTGCAAGATGAGCAAGAATACAATGCCTATGAGAAAATCTTGTTTAGTTTAACAGATGTGAAATTGAGCATTCATCTGTTAAAAAACTTCAACCAATAGAAGTCTGCACCCCGTAACTGTCAATATGTGAGTTGATTCATTTCCTACCACTCTTCACCTAAATATATAACTACCACCTGATCACCCACTTGCTTCTACTATCTGGAAGCATCTCAGCTGTTCTTTGCTATACCAAATCCCTAGTCTAGTGCAATTTTGTTTTGATGAATATAAGTTGTTAACCAAATATGCTGTTCGCTCAATACCTACCTTGCACAAAACGTAGTGTAATTGTACATTAGCAAAATGAAACAAGCCTATCATTCAGTCAGCTGAAAATGTTAACATTCTTTAATGGTGCTACCAGCATAAACAACCCCAATATTCATAAATCCTTTCTCTTTCTGTTGTTTAACAAAAGAAGGGGTAATGATGAGGGACAATTCTTTGCAATCATCTAGAAAGGTGTATGCATGGATAGAGGGAATATAAAATGCCTGTTAAAATGTTGTTCGTTGTTTAATGAGTACATGTAACATCTTATATTTAACAGCATTGGGTGTCTTAAGCATCAGAATGAAAGTTAGCAAATCTGGTAATTTTAACTCTTCAAGCATCTTCAATACAATGCTATTATTGAACTCTATGACATCAATTGAAAATCATCTGGCTTGGAATGCAGATGCTGCAAAATATTAAAGATGCAAGTCTGGTAGGGCTAATATCCGATATTTATGCGATAGCTTCAAAATATCTATTTTATTATGGGGGGGGGGGTCCAGCCCAGATTAAACTAGAAAAAAGAATTCTGTTTTTAAAGAATACGTTAGATAGAAAATGTAGAATTGTCATAAAGAAAAAAGAAACAGAGGTGATACTGACATTTTAATTAAGGGTAAGCAACTAACAATGGAGGGCGGCAGTGTATGCCATCTTTGAGAATGGTTCATACATTGCTGAACAAGAGGACATAATTAAAATTAAATAATGCATCAGGATTCTCTGAATATCTCACTCCAGATATATTTTCTGATGATTAATATAAGTGGCATGCAAACCCACTGGTATAATGTGCAATGATATATTAAATAGTAATACGTCAGGTTTAGACTCATGGACTTTATATTCCCATCTCAACCCAATAACATTGACAGCTTCTAGCATAGGTTTTATGTTCTGCAGATCGGCTTGAAGAACAAAATCGACATAATCAGCTTATAATATTATAACACAAATATCCACTACTCTAGGTAATATAGTTTTAAAAATAGAAGGTAGACAGCCAATGGCGCTATAAAAAGAGAAAAAAAAGAATGGGAGACATGGGGCCTTCTTGACAGGTGCCCCTTTTCGCCTGCACCCGACCTATTTCTTAGTTGTTGATAAATATTGTTGTTGATACTATCTTGAGCAAATAAGTTATGGACCCATTAGCTGAGAAAACAATTTTATGATTTCAGCATGAAAAACAAAACATCCCAACTCATGAGGTCAAATACCTACCGTGTGCCTAACATTACCAAACAAGGTATTTTTCTGAATAGGGAAGAGATCCACTGCTTCTGCCAATAAATATGTATTTGCTGCTATACAGCAACTAGGCAGAAGAAAGTATTCTGGTCAACTTGAATAAAAAAATAACAACTGTAATTTCCAGGTTTGTTAAGATATTTTCCAAGATCTTGTCATCTGTGATTAATATTACAATGGAGCACTATGAGCAAGGTTCCAATAGAGATTTCCCTGCTATCACAACATTTACTTAGACTCCTTTCCTAAATGAAGGTGTATTATATCCTCCTGACATTATAAAACTGTATTACTTTGTTGCAGTTGTATCTACTCAGCAATTAACAGTTTAAACATTTCTGGGCCATAACCATCTTCTTCCAGTGCTTTATCCAGTGACGTGTGATCTCACCAACTTCTACTTCTATATTGGGATTTGTCAATAGGCATGAGGCCTCTTATGACAAAGCAGGTAAATGCAAACAATCTAAAAGGTCCTTGCTATCCTCCATGGAAGTTGTGGGACTGATTTGATAGAGTATTAATGGTGTAGAACAATCTTGCATTGTATATTATTTTCATTAGTAATTTCATTTGATATAGGATCTCTAATGGCTGTAATTAGATCATGGTTTACGTATTCCCACACAGACCATGCTATAAAGTGCACTATTTTTTCCCCTTTCCCAATCCGTCTACACTCTTAGGTTCTCTATTGTATGATTTCTTTATAGAGGCAGAAATCTTTAATTGTCTGTTTAGGCCTCTCCCACCTTTCTTATGAATCCTGTGAACGAGTTTGTGTGAAATTGTCTTCAGAAGTATTTAGCTCATTCTACAATCATGCCAGGCTCAAACATTCAATCTTACGGCTGTGGGGTTTAAGTGAGATGAATTTTCCACTTATGGTTGGTTTGAATGCTTCCCAGATTATCTTTGGGTTGGCAGAGCCTTTAATATGTAAAAAGAAAACTGAATTTCAGTCTATTTTGAGTACATAATACTGAAATGATTACAATTTTAGCCAGCTTTCATCTACTTGAATTCGATCTTCTCTGAACACTGGACCAAAACAGAAGTATCTGAAAAACACATGGTCTGATAAATCACACTAACCCAAGCCAGCGCCATGGAAGCTAAAAGATAGATAATTCTGGAGGTGACACAAAACCTACAGGAAATACAAAAGTAAATCCTATCATTGGGATTATCTCATCACTATGGATCTATTCAACTTAATCCTTCACATATAGTGTAATATTCATGGAGATTTGTTTTTTATTCTGGAAATGCAGAGGGTTATAAATGTGCATTAAATGCAAAAAAAATGTCAGTCAGCTTTTTAATTTTGAAGGTCAATCGCATCCTTTCTTGTTGCAGTCAGATGCCACCAACCATAGATTTTTGAGTGAGAACAATATTTAACTGAAATACAAATAATACTCATAGTTCTCGTGTGAACCAACGTATAATCCATGTTGATAATAATACACGACTGCATGGCATTACCATTTTCTTGCCCACCCCTTAGCCCACTCATGCCCCTCTTTGCATTTTCCTTCCATCTTCCCCAGTACCTATTTCCTTACACTCATCCTACCCATGACCAGACAGCTACTCCCATGGCTGGCAAACGCTATATTCCTTGCTTTTTGCCCATGGGTGCCTTGTATTTTTACCTAGATTACCATCTTCATGAGTGTTGTGGAACAATAATTATCTAAAAACAGCAAGTGCTAAATCATTTTTGCAAACTATCTTAAATTTTCAAAACAAGGGGGCATATTAGCAAGGGCTTTATCGCCGCTTTAGCGGCACTTTTTGCCGCTAAAGCGACGATTTTTTATCGTTCTATCAGCAAGCTGTCGCTAACAGGCGTTAGCGACAGCTTTCTGGCGATAGCGGCCGGTTTTCCCATCGCCTTGCATGCCAGCGATAATTATCGCTAATGACATGCAAGGTAGTCGTTCCCAACTAAAAGCGACTGAAAACAGTCGCTAACACAACTTCCCCCTATCAGCAAGGCAGGCGAAGTGATAAAAAAAGTCACGCTAAGCGCGATTATCGCTAGAATTTAACACCTGCTAAAAACATGACTTACCTGTTTGTTCAATGGGAGGTGGATTGTCAGGCTAAGTCCACCATGGCGTTAATGCGTGAATATCGCTGGATTTCCAGCGATGTTCACGCATTTCGCCGCTATCGCTGGATATTTTATCGCATTGGAGATAAATCTTGCTAATAGCATGTTATCTCCGCGATAATATCCAGCGATAGGCGCGGTTTGCGATAATTTTCGCTAGTTGTTGCTAATATGCCCCAAGATTTCTCAAAATATATCTCATAATATATCTTAGAGCTTACTAAACAGCAAACAAACCCACACGTTAAGGCAATTTAGATTCTCTTGACATGAGTAATAATAAATTTCATGACATCATTCATGAGGCTTGTGCTTTTTTAATCTCCCCCATCAAAGTGTGGGTAGACAACTTTCTGAAACGCAGGAAAGCAACCATCCTATTTATTGTACTTTAAGTTTAGAAGACTGAATCATCTGGTTTTTAGCCTCTGCCTGACAAGGTTTTTCTTTGCTATCCGTTCAAATTCCCCTAAATGTCCAGAGGTTTAATAACAGATGTGTGAATAAACTGAAAAGCTTTATTTGTTTTCCTAATTGACTTCATCTTGATTTTCTTAGACAGAATGTGTTCCATAATTCCGAAGTCAAAAAGTTTCCCATTTTTGTATGGGGCACAGTACTCTTTCTAGGGACTGAAAACAGAACTGAATTTGGCTCCGGGAAGGATAAGATTCTCTAGAGCTTTGGTGTGAATTTGAAGAGATTGCTTTAGAAATAACAAGTGCCTCTGTCTGTATTTTCAATTTTCAACATCGGAGACCTTTGCTCCAAATCACCAAGTGATCAAGCGAATACCTCGAGTCTACATTTTTAAACTGACACTGATGCTTTTCTGGATTTTATTTCATGAACATGGTACATGGTACACTGATTGCTGCAACAGTTTTCACACAAGTCTCATGGACATAGATATGGCTCCTTCTTGCTCAGTTATCTCTGCTGGCATCCCACAAGATAAGAGTGGGATTCAGTTTCGACTTGGCCTTGCCGGTCTGATCAATCTCACATGTAACTTGTTCAGAATGTAAATTTTATGAATGCTGAGGATGGTGGGAAGGGAATTAGCAGGTTGAGTATTTAGCAATTTGATACCCAACACACTTCCTTTAATTAAATCGAATTGACACCTTGTTCTCCAGCATTCAGGGAAAAGCTCAAAGCCCACCTTTTTCAGTACTCTCTTCTTCTTACTTTGTGGTCCAGCTGTCTTTCTCATTTCCCTCTTTTTTCTTTCTCTACAAGCGCCATGCTCCCTCCGAGGTTTTTGTTGTCTATTTAAATCCTTAGCATAACATAACATAACATAACATAACATAACATAACACAAGTTTGCTAACCTCTAGAGGATCTTTAGCTCTGTCTTTATCCCCTGTACTCTTGATGGATTTGATAGACTTTGCTTGATGAGCCGTTTTGGAATGTGACTTTGTGTAATGTAACAGGTGCTCATGCAATATCTCCAATACCTTCGTGTTGTGTTCAAGCTATGTAAAAATGCAACAAAAAAAAGAATTTTTTTAGCATGATCTTAGCATGATCTTTGAGAGGAGACAGTGCCAGCATGGTTTTGACGTTTGAATGTGCTCTGGGGCATGCTGCTGAAAGTAGACTGTGGTGTTGATTTTGGAACATCGCACACATAGTTCTTGTCTAAGCCTTTTCAAGAATCATCTACAAATCTAGTAACTGCAAACATATGTTGCTACTCTGCAAAACTTTGTCTAGTTCAAAGGACTGGGAACAACAACCAGCCCTGGCAATTACTGTCTGACCGGCCCTTCTGGGGGGGGAGGGGTGCTAGTGAAACGCAACGCTCCCACTTTTGTGTCGATATTGCGGGAGTGCTGCAAAACCGGCCCCCTGTAACAAAAGTATCTCCCACAGTATCAAAACCTGCCCCACTCCTCCGGCCCACCGGGGAAATGCTGGTGCCCGCTATGGCCAGTCCGGCCCTTATTCCCCCTTACATCCAGCCTCAGGATTCAAATTGCACATCTGGTTGCTTTAGATGTGTCTCTTAGATTGTCCCTCTATTAATAGTTCTCCTTGTGATTCTCCTCTCATATTCAAGGACTGTAATAGTAATGTAGAAGGAGACACTATTGCGGTATTTCTGACTAAAGAGAGGCAAATAAGTTCCAATTTCTTTCCAAGAGCAGGAATGAATTTAGCTTGGTGCAGCTAAAGAGAGTTTTGAGCCGTATTTTGCACTTGCCCCTCAGCTGAGGGTATTTCCAGTTTCTCAAACCGATTCTGGCTAGATATATCTCCAAGGGTTTATGGTGATTGGCGAGTTAAGTAACTTTTGACTGTCTGTAGGCCGATTGACATCACCACTATTGATTTCAATATTACAGCTCCTTTACCTTTATGATTGGTTAGTTCTGCTGGTCTTTCCTCTGTAAGCCACTTGCACAAGCCAAGGAGGTGTAACAGGGGGCCGCCATCAGCCACTCTCATGACTTCAGTGTGTTGTAACTGTGGGACATATAATACCTTTGCAGATTTAGAAAGCTTGTATTTTCTGTCTACAAAAAGCTTAATTTGAGGATCTTGAAGGGTACCAAAGAAGTCAGTAATTTAAGGCAAAATGTCAGTAATGATAGTGACTAAGCATGTACTTTACTTCTCAGGCAGCAATTTAACAAGCATTGGCAAAGCCTATAGGTCTTGCCTATACAAGACCTATTGACTTTGGCAATGTGTTTTTGCCATGTTATACACCAATGTGGCTGCTGTTCATCATGGCTAAAAGTTTGTGGCTTGGAGTCTCCTAGAGTGGAGTAGGTGGTGTAGAGTGTCGTAGACTGGATTTGTTGGAGTAGAGTGTCATAGAGTGGAGTAGGGGAAGTAGAGTGTCATAGAGTTGAGTAGAGGGGAGTTCAGTGGTTCAGTGGCAGAGAGTGTAGTAGAGTGCAGTTTCATAGAGTGCAGTGACGGAGAGTGGAGTGGCGTAGATTGGAGTGCAATAGAGTGGAGCGGTTTGGAGTGGATTGAGTGGGATGGGGTGGATTGGAGAGGGTGACCGGATGGCGGTGGATTGGATTGGAATGGGGTGGGGTGGGGTGGATTAAAATGGAGTGAGGTGGATTGGATTGTGGTGGATTAGATTGGTTTGGGTGGGGTGGATTCGATAAAAGTAGGTTGGTTTGGAGTGGGGTGAATTAGAGTGGAGTGGATGAGGGTGGATTGGATTGGACTGGAGGGGGTGGTTTGAAGTGGCATGGATTGGATCGTAGTGGGGTGGATTGGGGTAGGGTGGGTTGGATTGGACTGAAGTGGGGTGATTGGATTGGAGTGGCCTCGATGGATTGGGTTGAGTGAGGTAGACTGAAATGGGGTGGGCTTAATTGGATTGGGGTAGAGTGGGGTGGATTGGAGTAGAGTAGAGTGGATGGACTGCAGCAGAGTGAGTTGGATTGGAGTGAGGTGGACTGGATAGGTTGGAGTGGGGTGTGATGGATTGTAATGGGGTGAGGTGGATTGGATTGGGTGGATTAGATTGGTTTGGTTGGTTTGGATTGAGGTGGGTTGGATTAGAGTAGGGTGGTTTGAAGTGGGTTGAATTAGAGTGGAGTGGAGGAGGGTGGATTGGACTGTGCTGGAGGGGGTGGATTGGATTGGATTGGAGTGGGGTGGATATGAGTGGGGTGGTTTGGAGTGGGTGGATTGGATTGGAGTGGGGATTGGACTGGAGTGAGGTTAGATAGATTGGACTGGAGTGGGGTGGGGTGGGGTGGATTGGACTGAAGTGGGCTGGATTGTATTGAGGTAGATTGGGGTGGATTGTAGTAGATTTGAGTGGATTGGACTGCAGTGGAGTGGGTTGGATTGGAGAGGAATGGACTCGATGGGGTGGATTAGATTGGAGTGGGATGGATTGAAATGGGGTGGGGTGGATTGGAGTGTGGTGGATTGGACTGGAGCGTGGTGGATTGGAGTGTGGTGGACTGGAGTGGAGTGGGGTTGGGTGGAAAGAGTGAGGTGAATTGGATTGGCATGGGGTGGGATGGGTTGGAGCAGAGCAGATTGGATTACAGTGGGGTGGATTGGATTGAGGTGGATTAAATTGGGGTGGGGTTAACTGGATTGGATTGGATTGAGGTGGATTGGAGTGGGTGGATTGGAGCTGGATTGGGGTGTATTGCTTTTGGCTGGATTCGATTGGGGTGGGGTGGGGTGGATTGGAGTGGGGTGGATTGGATTGGGGTGAGGTGAGGTGTATTGGATTGAGTTGAGGTGGATTGGATTGGAGTGGGGTGGGGTGGGTGGATAGGAGTGGGCAGATTAGAGTGGGGTGTATTGTTTTAGATCGGAGTGGGGCAGATTTGAGTGCTGCAGATTGGAGTGGGCAGATTGTTTTGGATTGGAGTGAGACAAATTGGAGTGGCAGATTGTTTTGGATTGGAGTGGGGCGAATAGGAGGGGGCAGATTGTTTTGGTTTGGAGTGGGGCAAAGTGGAGTGGGCAAATTGTTGTGGGGTGGTGCTGATTGCAGTGGAGCACATTGTTTTGGATTGCAGTGGGGCACATTGTTTTGGATTGAAGTGGGACAGATTGTTTTGGATTGGAGTGGGGCAGATTGTTTTGGATTGGAGTGGGACAGATTGTTTTGAATTGGGGAAGACTGTTTTGGATTGGAATGGGGCAAATTGTTTTGGATTGGGGTGGTGCTGATTGTAGTGGGGCACATTGTTTTGGATTGCAGTGGGGCAGATTGCAGTGTGGCACATTGTTTTGGATTGAAGTGGGGCAGATTGATTTGGATTGGAGTGGGGCAGGTTGTTTTGAATTGGAGTGGGGTAATTTGCTTTGGTTTGGAGTGGGACAGATTGTTTTGAATTGGGGCAGACTGTTTTGTATTGGAATGGGGCAGATTGTCTTGGATTGGAGTGGGGCAGATTGCTTTGGATTGGACTGGGACAGATTGTTTTGGATTTGAGTGGGGCAGATTGTTTTGGATTGGAGTGGGACAGATTGTTTTGAATTGAGGCAGACTGTTTTGGATTGGAATGGGGCAGATTGTTTTGGATTGGAGTGGGACAGATTATTTAGGATTGGAGTGGGGCAAATTGACCGCACGGTGGAGGAGGGAGAAGAAACAGGGCAGATGGGAGAGGGTCTTGATTTTGGCGTGCAGCTGAGCCAATCGAACCTGCCCCTTTATGTACAGTTCCACTCAGAGAAGCCATTCACAGCAGTAGATGACCCTCACTGACCAGCAATACCAGTACTGGGGCAGCGACTAGAACTGTACACTGTGAACAAAGATGGTGGGGGCAGCAGATGGGCGGATGGGCATAGATGGCAGTGGCCGCCTGCAAACCTACTTGAATTTGGATGTAAGGAGTGCTAGAGTCATCATGACTCAGGTGTCTTTAGGAAGCGATTTTTTTAATTCATTCTCTGTGAACTCACCAAGCCAGCCACAGTTTGTATCTTGTTAAAGATACGAGAGAAGTTAGAGATGGACCCCAGTATCTTTTGGAGCTCAACAGCCATGTTTGAATGATGGTAATTACAAACCTTGGGAACTGGAGATTTGCACACAGAGACTATTTAGTCCCTTTACTATAGTCAATCAAGTAAAATTGTTGTTAACGTATTTGCCAGTGTTTTGTAAAGGCATTATGTAGTGCCGACTTTCCGAAAAACAATGTGTATAGCGATATAGTTATTAAATCACTACATTTTTCAAGTAGATTTTGTTCAGATAAACGACAGAGAATATCGACTACAGGTGGTACGTGGGTCTGGATATAACCTGGATCGTTTGTCTCTGGGGACTGAAACTGCACATGGGTTGTATACCTAGCCAGCTATAGCTACTTGAACCCAAAATAGGTCGAACAAGCGCTTGGACAAAAATGAGTGGTTGACCAAAAAGAATCCCAATGTTGCTTGAAGAAAATGTACCTGGCATCAGTCAATATAACAAGAAAAACTGAAATCACTAGAGTTCTCTGACCTGTGCTAATTAAACATGTAGCTGGTGAATCCGACACCCGCTAAACTGGTGCTCTTGTAAAGCGCTCCAATACCTTTGGGTGGGTCGAGTTCACGGCATTTGGGAAACTTGTTTCCAAATGAAAGAGGGAGCTTTAACAGGGCTGGCAACAGCAGCCAGGGGAAGGAAGAGGGACGAAGGAAGGCCAATTAATAGAGATATATTATCACCGGCAGGGGGAAGCCAAACCAGGCACAGGATTGCCTCTAGGAACCGGCTCTTGCAAACACATGCACGGTGCAATGGGCAGAGCTTCTCTGGGCACAATAAGGAGCAGGGCTGCAGCAAGGTGCCCACCTGCATGTTATGCATGCCATCTTGCTGTGGTCTAGGCTTCCAGAGGGCTGCATCCACCAGGGAGCCACGACTGGTCTGTGTCTGTGTGTACTTTTCACTGAGAAGCTTTTGGAGCTGGAAACAGGGAGCGCGAGCCACCATCAGGTATGTGAGGGGGAGAAATAAAATTCAAAATAAGCTGTTGTGTAATTGCATGTTTTAACAAGAAGCAATGAGGGAGGGGGTAGTGGGGTGGGTGAAGCAGAGCAAACACATGCACTCATGTTAGGTGCACTTTAACAAAGAAAAAACTAGTTCCTGATAGATCTTAAAATGAAAGCAGTGGAGGCATAGTGTAATTGGTCCCTGCTCTCGGGGAGGGCTAAACCGAGGAAGAGGCATGACAAATGCATGCCATGAACAAATGGGGAGAAATAACGTGAGATTGATGAAGGAGCCAGCAAATGAGAAGCCTATGGGCGGGCTGAAGCCCACAAAGTATATACAACATGTCTCGAAGAGACAGCGCAAGCACTGCCTAGCCGAGACCTAAAAACCAGGTATATCTTAGGTCAGCACTGTCAGCTGCAGGATGCCCCATTGCTGCTTTCCACTTGGAGACTTCACCACCCCCTTCTCCCACAGATCCCCAACTCACCCGTTTGCCCCCCCTTGTGTTCCCTAGGTAGTCTTATAATTGGATATATGGTGGGCTCCCCCAAGCAATGCTGGAGGAGGAATGGACTTGGTCTCCCTGTAGGGTATGAGCACAGCAGGCCTCTTCAGCTTTCAACAGATGAAAACATGTGTATCAAGCACATTGGACCTATAGTATATCCCTTGATTAAGTGTCAACATCAGTAGTGGCTGCTACCGAATGGGCGTGGGGGCAGAGGGGTGGAGGGAATAAAAAAAAACACTTACCTGGATGCGGCCAGCCTGCCGGCCGCCGCCTCTCCTCCGTCCTCTTCTTTTTCCTGGGGCAGCAGGAAGACTCCCCTGACCAATCACAACGCTGCCTTACAGCAGCGTTGTGATTGGTCTGAGCGCTGTATTTCGGCACTCAGACAGAGGCTGGGAGGCTGGGTATGTTCTCCAACCTGGCTGTAATGTAACCTGGGTGGAGAACATGCAAAGTGCGCATGACATTTTGAGGGCCCGAGACAACCGGCCAAAATTTCATGCGCACTTAGGAAGTGCCTACCACTCATCCTCCAGCCTCTAAACAGCCCAGCCCCGCCCCCCAACAAACTGAGCCAGTACGCTTAAAGAAAATGATAACGTTAAGTTATTATCATTTTATTTTTCCGTTTTTAATTGCTCAGTGGGGTGACGCTCCTCCGCCTTAGCTGAGGAGCCGCCACTGGTCAACATTTGAATCACCAGCTTGCACTCCACGTACTTGCTTGGGCGTCCATACTAATGTAATCTGAAGGGTATGGCTGGCCTGTCAGGAAGCCTCCTGAATTCACTGCTGCAGTGACATCACTCAGGAGGAAGCTGCTGGTTTCAGGCCCAACACCTCACAGGAATCCCACTCATCCCAGGAATAAACTGTTTTGTCTGTAACAAAAGAAATGAAGGACGTCTTATGCTATGTGTTTATGCTACATTAGCTACATTAGGTTGTGCAAAGTATGTTGTGCTGTGTTATGCTGTGTTGTATTTTGTTGTATTGTGTTGAGTTGTGCTGTGTTGTGTTATAGTTATGTTGTGACTGTGTTATAGTTTTGTTATATTAGTATTGTCTGAATTTGTGTAGTTATTTTTTACCATATGTATGGTCTTCTGACTCTTCAGGGATCTGCATGCCCTTTTCCATTGTTTGGGGACAATTTATATTTGTATTTTAGTAAACTAATATTTACCAAACATCACAGTGAAAGAAAGCTGTCTAAATGCCAACAATTGATTGTGACATTGGAAAAGTCCTAATAAGAAAGTGTCCAACATGGCCTTTTTTCACATCTCAATCTCCTGAAATGTTTTCAAGTAAAATTCAACCACTACAACTGAGACGTGGCATGTCTTGCAGTGAGACTTAGAAACGGGAAGATTGTGGCAAAAGGTCAATTTAGGTCGTTGGAAGGTGCCATCTTGACAGCCCCTGAAGACTAAGTTCTCCATTTTGTATTCAGCGCCTTCAAGAAGGTGGCGCTTTTGCATTTTTGACATTAGAAAATGGCAGGCTGGGCATTTACATTGGAGCTGTGTGGTGAGGTTCATTACAGATACAGTGACAAGCCGGAGTGTAGCAAGGATGCCATGTACCTTAATGGACGTGAGCAAATGGGGCCCCTATCCACTGATTGGGTAGTAAAAGATACCCGTAATTGGATTGCACAGTGATCCTCAAGGCCACAGTGTCACTTCATCTACTGGACTTAGGAATGCAAGTTCCTTGGCGACAAGCAGGGCTGGACTGGGAACCCAAAGCAGCCCTGGGGATTGGAGGGGTGCAAATGTGAAACTGTGCTACTTAACAAAAACTGCCTCCAGCACTGCTGCTTTTGTTACTTTGGGGCAATATTACAGCATCGCTGCAAAACCGGCCCCCAATAACAAAACCAGCGCACACCGCTCAAAAACTAGCCCCCACCCTTCCAGCCGCGCAGGCTAATGCCCGATGCCTGCTACAGCCAGTCCGGCCCTAGCGACAAGTGCACATCGACCAGGTTGTGTGGGTTACCAGCTATGTTTCACCCGCTAACATTACATTCTTCAGTGTTCCCCAGATGCTAGTTCACATCTGAGTTCACAATAGGGCAGCCTTGAGAACATGGAACTATGCGGCTGTCAGCAAATAGCCCCTTTTTGTTTTGTGATCGACATACCTGGGAGTCAGGTTTGTTCCAGCAAATCATTCACAGTCGCCTAAAAATGAAAGACATGGTCACGCACCAACTGGTGTCCTGTTCAAGGTTTGTCCTCGGACACCTTTCTGGGCCGCCCCATCCATTTCCTGAGCACGAGCAGGCCAGATTTCATACTCCCGACTTCATTTGCGTTTCTGGGTGACTGCCTGACCTCATTTATAATCGTGTAAAGTGAATATTGATGTATCTCTGGAAAAAAAGTCTATTCAAAACATGTTTAGCCAGCAGTGGGTTCTGTCAGCTAGAGAAATAGCGCTTCATTCATATCCTTTAGAACAACAGCTATGAAAAGGAAACTTTAGGCGAAAAAAGAGATATGCAGCCTTATTGGTCAGTCATCTAAATAATACAGAATAAACTATATAATGAACGGTCATAAACTATCGTTATTATTTGTAATGCTGATAAACTAGGCAGGGCCTGTACGTGTAAAAAGTGTTAGCTGCAGTTTTAAGAAAACTGGGGGATTTGAGTACTCAGTGTTAACAGCACTCATCTGCTCAAACCATTTGTAATTCATGCACAGCAACTCCATGATCTTCTTCTCTATTAAACACCCCAATGGGGACATCAGCACAAAAACTAATTTGTACCAAAATGCATACCCCAAACAAGTAGCCACTACATGATGCCACATGTCAACCACAAATGTCTCCATTATCACCAAGGACTACCTATAAGCTTTCTAAAGTTGCTGCAAGACAGTATATACAATGCTATAGAAAACAACACAGAGACAAAGAATAGTTGGAGTTGAATTGAATGGAATTGAATTTTTTATTGGTCAGTTAATAAAAACTTACAATGTGGCACATCTATCTCATAACATACATAACATCATAAAATAACATTTTTTTTAAAAAGGCAAATGTAAAACAATTACAGATTCATCCCAAATTTAAAACAATTGATTCGATCTTTAAAACCACCTAAACTAGAATAGTTCGTTTTTCGTGTATGAGTTGCTAAGTTGTGAAATTCAGCTGAATTGTCTCTTTTATTTGTAAGTGTGCATGCTGATTTCAGGAAAGTAATGATAACAGACTGACCAACTAGATATTCCATGCACACATTATTGTTCAATGGAGTGTCTGTTGGAGCAGAGGACAAGTCAACACCGGACTGAGTACCAGAGACAGTAAAGTTGGCCTCCTGTGGATGACTAGAGGCAGCAGATTCCAGGTGATGGTCACCTGAATGCAACAGCTTCTCTGTCCTTTTCAACAGGAAACCTCGCATTTCCAGAAGGACTTAAAAAGCAGATCCCAGGTTTGCGCTGGACGAAACAGCCTTGGCTTTAGATTTCAGGCATGTCAGAGCCATAGGGTGGATGTTCTTGTGAAATTAAGTAATCAGTCTACACTTTACCCAACTCCCTTTACATATTTCCATGTTCCTTTCTCTTTCCCCTTTTGAAAATGTGCATACTACTGTCTTTTTTTTTTTTTACAGGAGTAGCTTTAATTGCAGTTTCAGGTTGGGAAACTACCTGCAAAATGTTAGTGAGTACCACAAGTTCATGCCTAGGAGGGGGTTACTGCATTTTTCCTGGTTCCAAGCGGTGCCACATTTCTGAGCCATAACCCTAAATTGACAGCAGTTTAAAGCCCACCATTGGGAGGACAATTTGTGATAAAAAAAATCCACAAAACCTGGATCAGCATGTGAAATTCACTATTATAATTACATTTTTAAACAACAAAGTTCAACGTAGGTGTGAACAAATTTGAGTCAGGCCCTGATAGAGACATTTATCCATATTAAAGAACCTTCTCTCTCTCTACTCCTTTTTGTGTAGTTGGCTTGTGTGATAATGTCATAAGCAAAGACTAATGTGCTGCATTAGACTCTAAATTATCAAACATAATTAAAAAAAAATGCTTTAAGTTAAAATTTGACAATTCAGTAAACAACAGCACAGTAAGTCCTTAATTACAAGTTAGAGGGAAATCCATGCGGAGATTTCTAGCTGCCAGAATTTCCATTACTGGACGGTATCTCACCATGAAACTACAGCTATTATGAGTTCGAGTTAGACCCTTTGGAATGGGGAATAACGGTACGGACACGAATACCATGCAGAATTCTGCACAGTATTACCTATTCCTGCGGGTTGAACACTCCCATTTATCACCTGCTCTGACAAAGGCGATAAATTGAAGCTTTGGTTTCCCGGTGGGGGAGGAGGGGGTGGGTAGTAGGGCCTGGAGAATAGGGGAGGGAAAGGGAGTTATAGTTTTGCCAGGGACAAGGAAACGAGGCTTGTTTTTTAAGAGAATGCTTAGGTTTTTTTAAATAGATAAAGTAAAATCTTAATACGGTACCTAACTATGAGGTGACTTTAAAATTTGAGGCTTCAACAAAAGCCTGTGAGATTTTACCAGCGGGAAAATCAGCTTTGGTGTTCCCACAAGTTGTGATCAGGCAGACCGGAATCCAGTATAGTAGTTCTACTAACTCTGCCTAACTCGCAAGCAGGACCGCAATATTTTATCAGGCATCCCTCCACAAATTAACCATCTATCTTATGAAACAATTTCTGGATCAAAAAACAGCTGCATCTTACCTTGCTACAAGAAGTGCCTAACTAAATGTACACATTTTAAAATTTTGAAAGCTGAACAGTTCACAAACATTCTGAAAGCGCCACTCAAAAGTTTCAAAAAATTAGAGAAAGTAGAGAGAAGACTCTGCAAAGGGTTTTTCAGTGAGCCTCGCTTCTGTCTGTTTGTGAAAAGGAAGCATACTTGCACTCAGGTAAGCAGATCCGAGGGATCATAGATCTTCACACACCAAAGGAGGACACCTGGCATGGGGAAATTTCAGTTAGCTTCATATTGGAGAACTGGATCACTCTTTTAGGTGAGCAGTGGGAGATAAGTCAGAGAAGCCTGCATATGTTCTGCTGCGAGCACGATGATGAGAAATTTAAACTGGCATCTCACTATTATTTGGAGCTAATGAACTAGCAAGCTCCCATTATTGGGAGATAATGAAGGTTATTAGGGCCGGTGTCAAGTGGTGTGTAGCTAGGAGTTGAAATCAGTCTTCCACAAAGCTTCAAGGATCTGGAGTTTCATTTTACGGGTAGTGCTCTAAGCTTCAATCATAACATGAGGTAGTCCAATTTTGGTGTGAGGGCATATTATCCAGTGGCGGCTACTAGTATAAACATGTGGTGGGGTGCTACGGTGCCAAACTCACCATACATTTGCTCCCCTGGTGCGTGCCTCTCTCCCGATCGGCGTCCATGAGCAGGAAAGGGAAGGACTTCCTTTCTGCTCAGTGGACACCAATACAACCAATCCTGGAGCTGCTCTCATGCTAGAGCAGCTCCAGGATTGGTGGGAGCAGGCTAACCCAGTGCTCACTTTGAGGCTGGGTGCCTGTGCCAGCAATTCCCCGGCTGTTTCACAGCCAGGGGATTGCTGGGTGCACACTGCGCATTTCGGGCTGGCCATAGCAATAGAGCCGGCCCCCCCAACATTCGCACTGCGGGAGCTGCTGTAATCCTGCAATCGCAGGATTCAGCCCTGCCCCCTGGCTTTGCACTGCGGTATTTAAGGAAAATGGCATTGACATGCCGTTTTAGTTATTCGTCTGTGCCTGCTTCGCTCGCAGCAGGCGGGGCGACGCTCCTACCTTCAAACGGAGGAGCCGCCCCTGATATTATCATGTCGAGAGATGGAAGGAAGTTATTTTATGTTTTGGATACGTTTCTAGTTGACATTGACAGCCAAAGTGCTATAAGTATTAATGAGTGGTTAGAAAGAAAAGGTAGGGATAAACTACCTGAGGGTCTATTTTTTTTTTTAATGGAATATATTGTATCTTGGGATGTCATGAGTGTCATAGAAAGACTGAAGATGGGCAATTGATCAGAGACATGTGATGGTTAGGAACTAAAGTTTCAGGATACTTAGTCAAAGCATGACTGCATATGTCTCATAGACTGAGTGTGAGATGGATGAGACAGTTCAACAGTATTTATGGGAGAGGAGAGAAGCTTGATGGGATTTTCTGAATTAACAATGATGTTCCGCACTATTATAATATGCTGAGATCGAAGTATATGTGAAATATGGTGTTTCATTATAAAAGCTCCCACTATTGTTGGCCTAATATTTTCAGAGATAGAGGAGAGATAAGACATAAGTGATGAAGTCGAAAGAAAGAAGCGTGGTTGACCGCATTCATTTTTGGGAAGAGTTCTCAGACATGGGTCATGAGTGCAATGCTGAGACATGGTAGTATTAGAGTGCTGTTGAAAATAAAGTTTAATGCACAGAGAAATAAAGATGTCTGTAGGGAGTCCTTAATGTCACTGGGCTATTTCAGTGGGCTCTAGTCTTTTTTGATGTTTGGCCACAGGAAGTCCAGTGCAGAAGAAGAGGTAACCTCACTGTTGGTTGTGTGTTCGACCCGGAACACAAGGATGGAGCTAATAATGAAGGCTGTGCTGTAAGCAGGAGGGTGCTGGCCTTTGACAGTACATGTCGTTTGTGAGAAGCTGACTTGGTATGTGGTGTACACTTATGTAAGTGGGCATCCTGCACCAATACAGACAACCCTTATGGTGATTTTAGTGGTTTTAGATAACCTTAGAAAGCTCTCGAAGTGATAGCTGTGGAGAGCAGCCTTCAGGCTTATTCCAGGAGTGGTAAGCAGCTTGTTTTACCAGAACATAATCTTATTGATATAGATTAAGTGAAAAAAAAACACAGTGTATTTATAAAAATATGTATTTATTATAAGACACTCACTAACACATACAGATATCTCCTAGCCGGAGATCCACACAATGCACACAATACTTTTCAATAGAAACAGGTAAGTTATGTTATGTTATGTTAATTTCGACTTGTATAGCGCCTAATACCAACAGGTCTCTAAGCGCTTCAAGAAGATCAGATACACAGTGGTCGCCAGGGGGAGACCAAACCATATACTAAAATAGTGGTATGCGAACCACGACTCAAGTCATGACTATATCCAGAAGACGTAGAAGTGCTGGGGACCCAAGGAACCACCCGAGGTAAGTAACCAGGAACCCACAGAGGCTGTGTGCAAAGTGGGACCACGAGCGCGGGCTCTATACATGTCAATGGGTAAGTCGCTGTTGCAATTTTAAAGAAGAAGGACCCTTCCGAGTGGACCCTGAAGAAACCCAGTGGAAGACAGAAGGTTGGAGAGCCACTGCACCCATGGATACCCTAGGAACCAGGATACCTACACCAGTGAATCCGGGTGCATAGGTGTGAAGTGGTGTCGGAAACCTCCGTCGAACTCAATAGAGGACTTCAGGAAGATGCCACTGCTGGAGAAGGTGAAAGTGTCCGGTGGAACCCAAAGGTGGATTCAAGATGAGAAGTACCTGCAAGCAGAGAGGACAGAGTCTATGCCACTCAGGAGTGACCAGGAGGCACGGAAGACGAATGCCCACAGTTGTCGGGTGCTGCAGGAGAGCTGACGATGACCTTGGAGCTGCGGCTGTGCGGACCAGGCAATGCTGTGGAAGACCAGGAGCCCTTCATGAGCTGTCCCACGTCGGATGTCGAGAGTTGAGGGGTCGGTGTCCGTCGGGAACACCAACAAGCCTTGGCAACTGCAAACAATGTGGAAAGCAAAGAAGGTGCAGCGTCAGGACCAGAAAGGTCCAGGTGACTCACCACAAGCAAGGGAGTCAGGGCATGCCCGAGCAATCAGGGGAGCCCACTGAAATCAAAGAAGACCCTCAAGGGGACCCACAGGCCGGAGGCAATGGAGTCGCAAGAAGACCTCGAGCAGCTCACCAAAGATACAAGCACACGATGCAAGTGATGTGGTGAGGACAAAGATCTTGGTCACAGGAGATGCTTGAGGTTGGGGCTACTAGAAGCCTGAAGATCTTGGTGGAAGAAAGCCAACAAGCCTTTGCAACAACAAGTCGATGCGGTGCACAGGGGTTCATTTCCTGTGGCTCCGACGAGTGATACTGGCCTGAAACTTGGTGAGAGGACAGGGCAGGCCTCACGGGATGTGAAGAACTACCATCTGTGTTGCTGAGCTGTTTGATGTCCGTGGGAGCCCAGGATCAGCAGACCAGTCAGCTTAGTTGCAGTGCCTGCAGATGCAGGGAAGTGACTCCTTCACTTCAAGGGAGATTCCTTCAGGTGTCTTGGATGTCCACAGGCCTTGGAAGGTTCCTGTATGGAGCACAGGCATGGATGTTGCAACAGACGAGCAGGGCGACGAGACCAGGAGAAGTATGAGTCTTCCCAGTTGCAGTCTTGATGCCCAGAGCGAAGAACAGCGAAGTTCAGAGTGCCAAGACGGTCGAAGAAGTGGTTTCTTGAAATGAATCTTGTCCCACGATGAATCTAGGGACACACCCTTGAGTAGGCCCTTAAGAACCCTAAGGAAAGGGTTGGGACGATTCAGGGTTTCCTCCCAGGGGAGGAGTCGTAGTGGGGAGGATACTCCCATGTCCTTTGTCCAGTTTTATGCCAGAGCAGGAGCTAACGGCTCCCTGAGCTGGTTTGAACTGGACTATGCAAGGAGGGCGCCAAGTGTGCCCTACAAGCAGACTGAGTGGCGCTGGCAAGCGCCCACACCCGGCCCCAATACACTAAACCCTGTCTGGGTACACTAAACCCTGTCTGGGAGGTGGTCACACCTCCCTGTGACAGGATACCTATTGTTCTGCCTTCCCCTGCTCGAGCTAGGCTCAGCAGCAGGAGGGCAGAATCGTGTCTCTGGTTGGCAGCAGCCATGTTGTGCTGTCCGGGTCTAGAAGACTGGTACCGGGAGCACTGAGGGCCTCTCGGAGGAGATTTACAGTGCATGGAATCATACCTCCCACACCGTTTATGGTGTGTGGGTATGATTCCAACATGTTTGTTACCAAACATGACAGGGTTCATTACAGCCAGTTTAGAGATGGTCATCCCGTAATGATGCATGGCCACTCTATGTATCGTAATGGCTGATGCACTTACAACCCGGGAGAATGGACTCCGAAGGTTGTAGGGGTATCCTGCTGATGCAGGGGCACCCTCACACTTAAAATCGAGCACTCTGCCTTCAGGATTGAAAGGCCTGCTTTGGGGGTGACTTATAGGTTTTAAGTGCAGTGACCTTAGATATAGGGAACCTATATCTTTCGTAAGTGGGGCTAGCACCAGCTTACACAGGCTGCAATGACAGGCCTGTAGTTACAGTTTGAGTGGTCTCCCATGGGTGGCATAATGCATGCTTCAGCCCATGGGGGACCCCTGGTGTACCTAAGCCCTGGGTACCTCAGTACCATATACTAGGGACTGATAAGGTCACACCAGTATCCAATCTGGGATGTACCCAAGTACTTACCATAACCAATTTAGGGGAGAAAGCACAGAGACTGGGGTCCTGATTAACAGGATCCCAGTCAGACTAGTCAGAAACAGCAAAGCACCATGGAAAAAAGTGGGGGTAACCATAAAAGCAGATCCTACTTTCCTACATCGTTCTTGGTTGTATTAGTGTTATAGGTGACAGTGCTGTGGAGTTATCAGTGATTGCACCTGTGATAGCTTTCACAGTTTTCACTATCAGCACAGGCAGTCTGGTCTTGCATCATTCCCATGAGAGCCAATTTGCCTTGCTTCAGCATGTTACTGGGACGACCTGTCTTTCCTGGAAACTGTTAAGGAATTCCGATATTTGGTCAGGGCCTGCTTATTTGATGTTCGTTCTTTGATTGGGAAAATCAAGTGGTCACGCACAGACCTTTATGGAAATAGCGTAGTGCCTATTTCTCCTTTGTTTCTCAAAACGTAAATTTCCCTGCTGAGCGAGGTATTATAACTTTAGTTCAGAAAGTGGTTTACTCGAGATTCTGGTGACTGTGTTTTCAGCAGAGTGAGGTATTGCACTGAGCAGTAGTTCAGTTCTCTTGTCTTTGGGGTTTACCTTAAGTCAGGTACTGCTGAGTTGTTACTCCAGGTAGTTGGTGTTGGAATTCTGGAATCATCTGGTAAGGCATAGGGTAGGGATATTTTATCTTGTGATTACCTTAGGTTTGCTAGTGTTTCTCGGGAATACATTCTTATGATGTGTTCTCTATATAAATAAGGAAAGACTAGTCATGCATCTGCCACGTGATGAAAGCAACCTCTTGTAATACACTCTCAACTATGACACAAGGTAAGAATAGTTACATCTGAACTCAGAATATTTATATGTATATATAGAACTGCTATTTTTACATAAAAGTTTAGCGGGCCTTTATATTTAAGGCGAAGGCAACTAAAGGACATACTGAAGGAAACTGGTGCAGGATTCATTCGTCCCCTTCTCCACACCTGCAATATTCTCAGTCACTGTAGTCTTGGCTCTGAGAAAATATTACAGAGTTGGGTAAGTTAGATCACTCACGCCTCCACAAACTACTATGTACAGGACCGCAGGTCAGTCCTAATTGCAGTTGTATCTAATAAAAGAAATAACAGGTTCAGTCAAGACCTACTTGTACACCTCTGAATCAGTGGAAATTACACCAACCTGTGAGTGAGTGAGTGAGTGAGTGAGTGAGTGAGGATATTAATAAAGTGCATACTGCATAATTAATCATCTCTTCGCATAGTTTATCATTTCTCCTGCAAGGCTGCTAGTTCAATGATTGTGCGATAGAAGAAAGCTTAATGGGAATTTCTGAATTAAAGATGATCTTCCTCACTTCTTCAATATTCTGAAATCAAAGTGCATGTGAAATATGGTGTTTGTTGATAACAACTCCCACTATGATTGGCCTAAGATTTTCAGAGCTAAAGGTGAGATAAGTCGTAAGAGATTAACTGGCCCATGCATTAAGCACAATACCCCTCGCTAAATTTGCGAATCATTAAAATAGGCCGTTAGCGAGCGCAAAACAACATATTCCAATGCATCAAGCCCAATAGCGAAAAAACTACATATTCGCAAAAAAAGCCCCCAGTAATTTACCGAATCGCAAATTAGCGATTCGAAAATAGCGAAATCATCAATTGCGCGTGCCAATAGCGATTAGCAAATAAAGAATCGCAAAGGAATGCATCAAAATTCCCAAATACCGAATTTCATCTAAATCGCTAATTAGCATGAGCAGAATAAGGGGAATCTCAACCAGGAGGTAAAGTTGATGAAACACAAATAAAAAAAATAAAAAAAACTTCACAGGTGTAAACTATCTGAAACCCTTCAAAAATGCCACTGGAGACCCCGTAAGTTTTTCAAAATGGCAGCCCTCTACGTGCTTGCAAGGAGGATGAGAATAAATGCAGCAGCACAGCGCAGGAGGAGGATCCAGGAGAGGGTATTCAGAGTGCGCATTACACTGCTGGGCCAAAATGATGAGGAAGTATATGACAAGTACCGTCTGAATCGTGCCATGATAATGCGCCTAATTGCTGACCTGGAACACTACTGCAGCACCAGACCCGTAGGACAAATGCCATTCTTGCGCACGTCCAGGTCCTATGCAGCCTGCACCTACTGGCGTCCGGAAGTTTCCAGGGGGTCGTAGCGGTAGCCGGAGGCGTCTCACAAAGCGCACTTTCACGCTTCTTCCGTAAATACATTGATGCCATGCTGACAATGATACCTACCCACATCACCTTCCCCACAACCCCACAGCAGTTGAACCAGACCAAACTGGAGTTCTACCAGGTGGCACAATTCCCCCATGTCATAGGCTGCATTGACTGCACGCATGTCCCCATCTGTCCCCCCTCAGCCAACGAGTACATATTCCGTAACAGGAAGTCCTATCACTCGATCAACGTCCAGGTCGTGTGCAATGCCAAGCACATAATCACGGACATAGTGGCACAATTTCCAGGGAGCACACACGACTCATATATATTCCGGCACAGTGGCATCCACAGGCGTCTGCTCAACGGTGAATTTGGAGAGGGACACCTACTTGGTACCTACATATACCTATTTGTTACATCATTATCCCATATGTAATTGCATTACTGCGGCTAACCCTTTGCTTCCCACCCTGTAGGTGACAGCGCATACGCCTTGCGGGAATATATCCTGACCCCCTACCTCAACCCAGCAACACCACAGGAACAGCGCTACAACGCGGCACATATTAGCACAAGAAATGTGGTCGAGAGAACATTCGGGATCCTGAAAAGTCGCTTCCGGATCCTACATAAGACTGGTGGTGCATCGAAATACAACCCCGAGACCTGCTGCAGGATTGTAGCAGTATGTGCCATGCTGCACAACATTGCAACCAGAAGGGGGATTCCCATTGAGATGGACGTGACAACGATCGGGATGACCAACCACCCGCACTACACCGACAGTCACACATGCCAAACACAGCTGAAGGTCAGAGGAGGCGGACATACATCACACAACATCACTTCTGAGCCTGGTAAGAATGAGCCATCACACAATACCTTTGAATGCTAATGTTTTATTCACATAAGCACAGGTCAAAGTAAATATTCATGTTTAGGAAACATGACGGTGATTGCATTGGTTGATGAAATGAAATCTAATCGTTAACAGCACGGATGTGCAATCACAATATTAAAGTGGAACATGGTTACACCACCATGGACAAAGAGGCAGAAATGCATGTCTAGCGCCTCTTGCCACGTACCCCCAGCCTCCTGTCGCATGGCTCCTCGACATCACCCTGATGTGTGCCTGTGGCTGTTGAGCTGCGCAAACTGCGCCTCCTGCTAGTGGTCTCCGGCATGGACACGCTACTCATGCTCGATGCCTCCTCACTACCCTCCTCCCCTTCCAAGTTGCTGGCACTCACTGTCCCAGACTGTAGATGTTCCACAGCAGTGGTCACTTGGCCTAAGGCCTTAGCAACATCCCCGCAGAAATGTCCTAGGTCAATCTGCAGTGACACGGGGCGGCGTGACAAGACAGCAGTGCTGTTGCAGAGCTTGGTGATGGCCCTAGAATTTGCAGAAAGACGAAGCAAGCCCTGCTGATGCCTCCTGCGCTTAATGCGTTGTCCTGCTATAACGGCACGGGTGAGCTCCTGTAGGGTCTTGTTTATTTCCTGATTCCCCTCTGCAACAACTGTCGTTAGGTGACGCACACAGTCTGACATCGTGCTCATGTTTTTGGCCAGCTTGGAGATCTGCAGGTTTATTGTGCCCATATTTCTCCCCTGCAGGTGCTGAACACGTAGCATCTGCGACTCAACCCCAGCATAGACATTCGGAGCCTGTCCTGAATCTGACGCAATACTGCTCCTGGACCTGCACCGTTGTCTGACTCGGCCACGTGCTGGTGTCGGAGCTGCTGAAGGGAAACGTGTCTGGCTGGGGACTGTTGTGGGTGCTGGGGTCGGCTCAGTTTCCATTTCCTGCAGTGCGGGTACAGGTGCCCTGCGTTTTGGTGGTGGTGGTGGTGTGGATTGAGGGTCCAGCGGAGTCTCTCCATCCATCTCTGCCGGTGTCTCCGAAATCATGAGGCGCTCACTGTCATCTGAGTCCACCGGAGATGCATCTGTGTGTGGAACAGTGCATTGTTATTTTAGTTTGTTCCTCTATCTGTTTATCATTTAGCCTATTTTACACATTATAAATCACAGATTTAAACACACTGTCGGACATGTACTGCTGGTGTCTTTTCTTGCGCATTGGCGATTATCCATGCACACTTGGCTAACATGACTACAACTCCCATGATGCTATTCGTATGTGAGGGTATATGTGTAATGGACTTCTTCCTGCACACTGTGATTTGCCTGGGGGGATGTGCATGGGTATACAATACGCAGCGTATTAGCGCAGGCATGCTTCTTACCTTGTTGTGTGGTTGCTGTGCCGGAAGTGTCCATTTGGGTGACTCCCACAACTGCCTCTGGCTCAATCGTCCCCTCAACGAGATCCTCCAGGGCTGTGTTGGAAGGTACTTTGGATGGTCCCCCTCCTGTGCCAGCTGCTTCCTTCACCCTTTCTGCTATGCGCTCCTTGGCACTTTTCCTGAGGTCGTACCACCTTTTCTTCAGTTCGTCAATGCTGCGGTGTGTGACTCCCACAGCATTTACCTTCTCCTTGATGCGCAGCCATATTTTGCGCTTCTCAGCTTCTGGCACCTTCAGGGACAACTTGCAAAACAGTTTGTCATGGCTGCTGCTCACCCCCTCTATCAGGTGTTCCAGTTCCCTCTCTGAGAACTTTCTCTTCCTCTTCCTGGGCGTGGCAGTTGTCTTTGCAGCATTTTTGTCCATCCTGGCTAGGTGTAGTGTAGCTGGATTGTGAGGGTGAAGTCTCTCAGCTCGTCTTCAGTCCTCTGCCTCCTCCTCTGAGCTCCTCAGGGCACTGAATGAAGCATGGGCTGGATGACTTCCTGGTTGTGATGTCATCAGCCTGCTTCTGGCGCCACCCGTTTTTAGCGAATTCGCTATTACCGATTTCGCTATTACCGATTTCGGTAATACCGATTTCGGTATTAGCTCATTTTTCTTTTTGCGATTAGCAATCGTGTATTCGGTCTTTTTTAGCGATTTCTTGCGAATTGCTAATTATTACCCAATCTGTACATGCATCCCGATAGGCGATTCTTTATTTGCGATTCCTTATTTTTTGCTAATAAGGAATCGCTTTACCGAATTTTGATGCATGTGCCCCAAAGTTGAAAGAAAGAAACATTGCTAATTGCATTCATTTTGGGAAAGAGTTCTTAGACATGAGTCAGAGTTGACCATAAATTTCTGAAAAGGTTTATGCATTGGGGTAACAGAGTTGCAAAGGTGGAAGCATTGATGGCCTCGCTATTGGAATGTGCCAAAAGAAAATTCAGTTTTGCTTTATTTGAACTACAGTCAGTTGTGGAACATCTAAGACTTGATGTCTCGAAATATACTAGCACTGAAAGAAAGCATTGTCAGACGGACCAAAAGGAAAATTGATTAATGAATATCACCAGCAAAAGAGCAACACAGGTTGTGATTATGTACAGGCACCAAAGAAAAGTATTGAAAAGAAGAGATCTATCTATCTATCTCTCTATCTATCCATCCATCCATCCACCCGCCCACCACCCATCCATCTAGAAATATATAGATGCAAAGATGTAGATATCAAATGCACTATGTGTTGTTTTAATATAATATTGTACTTAGTGGTCTGGGTCCTTCCCTTAAGCCACTAACAATATTCCAAGTGAAACCGTCAGTCCATAAGGGTATGCAGGGCATTGTGCTCCTGCAGTGTGTGCCAAAACTGTGTGCACCTGTCCAGCAGCATGGAACACCAATACAGTAGTATGGCACGCCTGGCTGTTGCATGGCACATGCAAGAGCAATCAACGCATGCATGTTGCACTTCATAACCTGCCACTTATTCTGTAATTTGCCCCAAGGTATACTTTGCATTGGCACTCACTATATTTTACTGCACTAGGAACAAATATCTAAAGATAACAAGTACAACATTTATTTAGGTGACAAAATCAATAGAAGTCAATGTTCAGTTGCTGTAATGTGATTATCTACTTTCCTTTTGATAAAACCGAAAAAACGATCTTATTTTATAAAGTTTTAGGGAACCCCCAATACTAAGACAAATCAGCGTTGCTCTAAACATATTTTACCATTGTTTTACAAAAACAGAATCTTGAGGCGGTAATGCGAGCACTAAACGCTTGTGTACATTTGTTGTGTGGCACTTTTTTGTTATAATGTTGTGTCCAGTTTTTTTGTGCTGTTGTGTGTTTATGCTGCATTATTACAATGTGGTTTTGTTGTGTTGTACTACAGTTGTTGTTTTGTGCTCTGTTTTGACTGTTGTTGTGACGTGACCTGTTATGTTTTAATTATGTTATTATGTTGCTTTATGTATGCTATGATATTATGCTATGTTGTTTACTTTAGATATGTTGGTAAATGCTGCTACTTTTCCAGCGATAAGCAGCACATGCTTGAAAGTTCCTGTGACAAGTAACCATTTACCACTGTCTAAGGTGGTAAAATAGTGCTGTTCAGGCACTTCAAGTACGGTAAGATATCAGTTAGCCCAAAACTGTGGCAAAAAGTGGGTCTAAACTTAACGCTCCCAGTGATTGATTTGTGTGTCAGAGTCCAATATCTCGACTGTTTTTAAACAAACCTTACATTTTCAAATGCTGTATTTCACGCAGCATGTCTGGCAAGCATAATCAACTAATCAGCTGTTTTAATAAATTCTCTGCAACTCTAATTAGATTTATTATTTAGGAAATGATGGTATGAATGTCAGCATCTTGTAGTCCAAAAATATAGCATATGAATGTTAGAACTCATCTTCCATTAACTCAGCTAGAATAAGTGCACATTAGTATTGTGTAGAGTTCAATTTGAATATATTGGCCTTATGATTTACATCTCGTTTTTTTCCCTCATTGTGCAATAAACAGGATTAGCAAATATTGAGGGTCCCAATTCTAACTATACCGTCTTGGATCTTCCCTTGAAGGTCACGGGGGGGGATTCACACCATCTGACAGACCCCCTATCATTCCTATCCCACTCGCTCCAAGGAGAAGGCTACCTTCTGGAACCACCAGCGCAAGGCCCATGCTTGCAAGTTATTGCTGTATTGCATAATCATTGGACATTCGGTTACCTTCTATGGTTAAGCCCTGTGGATTATATTTCTGTTCCCAAATATCCCATAATTCTGTTCTCTTACTTTGCTTCCCACTCCGATCCAGTTTATTAACCCTTTGGATCGATGCTAACCACTCCCACTGAGTTGGCGGGCTATGGAGTATCCATTTAATACAGATTTCTTGTCTAGCCAATAGAATTAATTCTTATAAGAGAAAAAGGTACCCCCTATATCTAATTTAGGTCCAAGAGTGAGGGGGAAAAAGCAAAATCTATCTAAGAAAAACTCTTGCCAAATATTTGTTGGATCGAGATGGGGAGACGCGCTGCACGCGTCTGACGAATGCACTATCAGACTACGAAAAATTACGCAGGCAAATTTGGCCCTTTTTGAAAATATGCCAGAATATTTGGACTGGAACGGGACCACATAAAATTACAGATGGACGATTGACGCCAGTTTGTTTCATAATAGGAAAGAGACATCATAGAACCTCCTAAATGCTATGATAGCGTCCCTGATCGCCAACATTCTGATGCTTTTATTGGCTCTGATAAGCCTCAGCGAATGAGAAATAAAAGTTTAAAAGATCTCTCTAAAATATAAGATAACCCCCACCCACTTTTGAGATTAATATTTAAGCAACATGGCCCTGATGGAGGTGGTTTCTAAGCCTCTCCACCGAAACGTTCGTTGACCGTGACCGTTTGTATGGGGAACTCCGCAATAGACAACACATCAGTGGAAAGTGTTTCATTCATTCATTCAAAAACCTTTATTTCGGTCACTAGGACCATAAAAGTATACAAAGATCGATAAAACTACATTCTGGGTTTAAAACATTCCAACCTGAAAATAAAACCACTTCCATTAGAAGAGTTATGGCTACACATCATGACATAAATTTCCTAGAAAAATTGAATACATCCAAACAATTGCAAGTACATGGAGAAAACATGGAATACCCTATAGTTAGTCGGTTCATTTGTATAACTAAACAGGCCCTAAGCAAAAGACAGCACAGTAATGTTGCAATAAATAGATAAAAACAAATTCCAATAAAAAAAAAAAAAAAAAAAAACAGAAAAAAAGAAGAAAGAATCTACATTAATCTTAAAAATTTAAAAGCAAATTCCCATTAAAGTGGTCTAAGCATTGGGCTCTTGTATTAGTACTGCAATCAGGCTATTATCTTTTAATTGAATTTCCTTATGAAGGAAACCCCTTCTCCTTCGCCACATTGCATTTAGAAACCGAGAAACAGCAAAAACTATAGGCTTAGAAGTGTCATATTTCAAAACTCTAAATGCCACCATACATTGCACAAACCCCAGATTCCTACACAACTGTACAAGCCAACTTTTCCTTGCTTTTTTATACCCAGGGCAAAAGAATAAAACATGCAGTTCAGTCTCCTCATGGTTATTACAAGCAGGGCACCCACGAGGGGCAAATGA
This sequence comes from Calotriton arnoldi, assembly GCA_963921515.1. Classification (NCBI taxonomy): domain Eukaryota; kingdom Metazoa; phylum Chordata; class Amphibia; order Caudata; family Salamandridae; genus Calotriton; species Calotriton arnoldi. Next base: position 142,644 of record CAWUFW010015008.1, read on the forward strand.
GCCCATTTAGAAGTAAAAGCCCGGATAGGTAAAATACTATATCGAAACTGCACATATAATTTCCTTGCTATGGGAGGTAAAATATCATCCAAAAAAGGTTCAAATTTGTAGTCCTCCTTGACTGTAAGGAACAGTATAGTTAGAGGACCTAATTTCAGGTTTACCTGAATGGCCTCAAGCTTTTTTATTCGATACATTTTCACAAGTTCAACTCGTGAAACTATAAAACTGGTTTCTTCAGGATTAGTCCAAAGTGTTGGTTTACCTATCATTGCACATAGATGCCTAACATGCATAAACCAAGGGACTTTTTTTAGGGCCCCTAGATGAGCTAGAAGATCCTTCGTTTCTGCTTGATATTCAACCAATTCTGGGGTCACCCAAAGCCTTCGCCAAAAAGTTAGGGATCGTAAGGCAGCCTCATCTTCAATCGGGGCAATACCTATATCTAGCCGCAAGGGGTTAGCGGTGTACTAGGTGGAAGGCCCAAGATTTGCCTGAGGAAACTGTTCTCAACCTTAGTTAAGGAGACAGAAGAGCAATGTCCCCAGAGTTCAGCCCCATACAACGCAGCTCCCTCGCTTGCGCCCTATAAATCTCAATGGCAGGGGCAATGGGCTTCATCGTTGATTCCCTTACCAGTTTGGCTATTCCCCCGGCAGTCTGGGCAAGTTTTAGCTTGGCTTTAGCTATCTGGGAAGCCCATTCCATATTTTCAGTGAGGGTGACACCCAGATAATCAAATACGGAAACCCTTTCAAGTGGGATGCCATTTAATTTAGGATTTGAGTGTATTTTCCTAGGCGGATTAAGGACCATAAATTTTGTTTTTGAGGTGTTTATCACCAAGCCCCTATTGTTACAAAAAGCAACAAACCTATCCAGTATCCTCTGAACCCCCCTGGACGTCTTAGACAATAAAAGGGTATCATCAGCAAACATCAATGCCGGTATCTTTGTGTTTCAGACAAAGCCAAACCACATAACAAAGAAAGAGTGTATGTCGTATAAATAAGATTAGGAGTTTCCCATGAATTTGCATGTTCTTTGCGTATGAGTGATGCTATGTGTGGGACTGTCTTGAGTGGTGAGAACGATTGATTGATGGTTGAGAGTGGGGTCAAGTTAAGTGTTATCAATGTCTATCTTTGTCTTTTGTATGTGTAAGTTATCATATGTCACAGGAAATATTACATTTATAGCAATTGATGCACATGTATTTGTGTAAATGTTATTTACTGCTTATAAATTGTGGAATATATGTAAAATTATGTAAAAAAATGAATTGATGAGAACAGAAAACATAGAGACTTACACTACAAAAAATAATAAACCTTTTAGAAAAAAGAAAAATATTTATGTATAAAAACATTAATAAAATATATTTTTGAATAAGCTACTGTGACTAATGAGTATATTGGGGAATTGTCCTGTAGAAGAGCCTAGTTTTTGGCCGTCCATAAAGAAATATAGGTCTGACAAGAGTTTTTCTTAGATAGATTTAGCCAATAGAATTAATACAAAAAGAAGGCTTTTCTGTTTATTACTTAATTTAGAGATTACTGCATTACGGGTTCTCACCCCAAACATGACTAGATCTGTGCTTACCTCTATGTATTGGCCCATCACCTCCATGAGTATCTTACCCACTTCATTCCAAATGTTCTGGAGCTGGGGGCACTGCCGAAACATGTGTATCTCTTCTCTGCATTTGGGGCAGCATTTCACCTTCTGTTTATTCAGTTTTGTCAGTTTCTTTGGCGTCCAATATGGTCTGTGCATTGGGAATAAATGATTTTTTTCTGAGAGGAGCAGATTTTAATGGTATACCAAAATGTAGACATTGATACTTGCCATAATTCTTGTGTATCCAGCGTTGGCAGATCCTTCCCCCAGATCACTGAAGGTAACATAAAGTCTTCCTCCCCAGCTGAGATGAATGACCAATATTATCTTGATACCTCCTTCTTTTGCGCCACATTTCCTTGTATCTTTCTTTCAAAATCGCTATTTCCTGGCCCATCCTTCCCCAGGGACTTAACCCAGCTTGCTAGTTGGTAATACTTGAATTTCGATAATGTACCATTAGTCATTGTTAAAAGTTGATTCCATCCTATTAGAGTATTCTCTTCTAGAAGCTGACCCCATTTTGAAATACCCTCTTCCGCCAGAGGAATTGAGAGCTTATCCTTTAAGCACTCTGGGGTTCCTGGGGAGGACCAGATTGGGGCAAAGTCGCTATAATATGGTATTTTTAATGTTCTCCTGATTTGGTACCATAGTTTGGAGGCTGACCATAGAACCTTCAGTTTCACCTTTTTGAAAAACTTTGGGTGCCCAAATTTATATAAGAAAAAGCTACCTTCCGATTGTGTCATTGCTTGCAAGTATATGGGGTAGGTATGATGCACTTTTAATAATTTCTTATATTCTTGAATTGAAATGCTCTGCAGTATTCATAGAGATCCGGGCTAGCTATCCCTCCATGCTCCCTTTTCCTTCGGAGCTGTTACCAAGCTATTCTAATCCCCTTCGAAGCCCATATAAAACTGTTCAACTCCCCTTGCAGCTTATTAAACCACTCTCTGTTGAATTCCAGTGGTATAATATTCAAAATATACATGAATTTTGGGAGAATTGCCATTTTTACGATGTTGGAACGCCCTGTGAATGATAAAGGAAGGCCCCCCTACACCTTTAGTTGCTTCCTAGTTTCTGACAGTAATTTGTTTAAATTCAGATACGCTATCTTATCTATGGCCTTCGCTATCTGTACACCCAAGTATCGTATCCTTTCCTTTACCATAGGATTGTTACTTTTGGAGTTCCACTCCATAATGTCTGTTTTTAGTTGATTGACTTGGTAGCCTGATACTTTCCCAAATTGGTCCAAGATCTCTTCTATTATCGGGAGTGAGGCTGGTAAATTATTAGTAAAAGCATTAAGTCATCTGCATAGAGGGAGACTTTCTTCTCCCAGCCTTGATATTTAAAGGGATAAACTTAAGATTGGATCTGAGAACATTAGCTAATGGTTTGATATATAAATTGAAAAGCAGCTGAGACAATGGGCACCCTTGCCGGGTACCTCTTTTGATAGCTAATTTCTCTGTGAGATTACCATTTACCAAGACCCTAGGTGTTGGAATTTTTGTATAGAGATTTTACTGCCCCGAAAATATTCTCCCCAGTTTATATATTCCAATAGTTTTGTGCAAAAAAAGGCCAGCTGACCCTATTGAATGACTTTGCTGCATTGAGGGTGATTAATGATAGAGGGATCTCCTCCTGTATGGCCACATCAATTGCACCGACCAACTCATGTGTCAATTCCTGAATTTGTCTTCCCTTGATAAAGCCCTTCTGGTCTCGGTGTATCATCTGATCGGCTACCTGTCCCAACCTCCTAGCCAAAATTTGGGTGTAGATTCTATAATCACTATTTAACAGCGATATAGGCTTGTACGGCTCGCAACGTTTTGGGTCCTTCCCTGGTTTCAATAATATACATATGGTCGCTTCTTCCCATGAGTTCGATAGATCTTGCCCTTTTAGGAAAACAGCATTTAGTAACTCTGTCAGGGGTCGGACCAGAACCTCTTTTAAAACGCTATAGATTTTGTTAGGTAATGCATCCAGGCCAGCTGCTTTCCCTTTTCTTAGCTTCGCTATCACACTTGCCACCTCATTGGTTGGTTTTTAAAAAAATTGTTTTTATTAGAGCAGGAATAAAAACAGAGAAAACACAATATACATTACATAATAATGCATAAAAAGCAGGAATACTCTGGATTAGCATCAAGGGTTTAAGAAATATGGGAAGGTGCATAAAAACTATATTCTACAGTAGCTTATAATCCTTAATAAACTGTTACTACATAGCTGGCCCACTCGAATCTAACAAATAGCACAACACTATCAGCAACAATTTAAAGTGCATGTGCAACTAGGAGTGAATATTTCAAAATAAGAAATAAAACATTTCAGAAAATCACTTGAAACCATGCCAGTAGCAACATCAATACAAATATCCAAGAACTCTTTAAAGTGCAAGTGCGGCTATCAGCGTCTGTTTTACTAAATAAAGTGCAAAAATTGATTCCCTACTTCAGAAGGGTCTTCAAACCAACTCTTACTCAGCTATACTGAATTTTTGCCAGATAGCTCTAAATCTTGCCGTAGCTCCTACCCGTTTTGCATAGGCCTCCTCGAATCTATATGTCCTGCACATTTTACTAACCCATTGGTTAATCCTAGGGTGTTTAATAGTTTTCCAATTTTGCAGAACAAGGGACCTAGCAACCGCTATAGAAATTATTACAAAATACTGTTGATATTTCGTAAAACATTGAAACTCCGTCGATGCACCAAATAATACCAGCCTAGATGATGGGTCAATAGTTGACGACAGAAATTGAGAAGTCATGATAAAAACATCCTTCCAAAATTGCTGCAATTTACTACATTCATAAAATGTGTGTACCCATCCTCCTTCATCCTGTTTATTACATCTAAAACATTGGTTCGGACTAGTAGGAAACATGTTATGCAATCTCAGAGGAGTGTGATATGCTAGCCATCTGGATAAAAAATTCATTCTTTTATAATTAGCACCTCGCAATGCTTTATTCGAAAATTCACTGAATTGTTGCCATTCTTTCGTATTGAACTTGCAACCTGTCTCTGAGTAGATTTTCTGGAGCTCTTTCACAATAATCTCTTCACTATGAGCCTGCTGATGTAACAGCCGATACCAAAATCCCACTCCCACTATTTTATGCGACATTTGCTTAGTAATTTGACGTGCGGCCTCACTCAGCATGGTATAGTTATTCTTAAGAAAATTCACGAGCTGAAGATAGCTCAATGAAAAAGCAATATTTAAATTGCCGAATTGCAGCCTTATCGTTTCCCAAGTAATTAACGTTTGATGATTATAGAAATCCCCAAGCTGACCAAAACCTAATTCTTGCCATGCTTGGTAGAGCCCTCTTGGCAACATTAAACCGCCAACTACACAATCTTGGATGGGGGTATAAGCATGATATGCTGGAATATCGTGTGATTTTAAAAAAAAGCATAATCCTAGCTGCCAATGCCAAAATGACTTTATACCTGGTCTTTTTGGGGAGTTTTGCTGATCGTAAAAAGATGGGAAGTTTATGGCGCTTTCCTTCAGCATTTGTGTTAAAAAGAAATGATCAAAAACTGAATTTTCCTCTCCTAGTTGCGATAGCAAATTGAGCAAAGAAGCCTGATAATAAGTCGGGAAATGTGGGAGCGCTAACCCCCCCCGATGTTACATCCAATTGTAATGTGGCTAGCTTAACCCTGGGGTGTTTATTATTCCACACAAACTTCCGGATCATTTCGTCCAAATCCTTAAAATAGGCACTTGGAATTTTCAAGGGAAGATTACCAAAAGGAAACTGAAACAACGGCAGCACCGACATTTTAACCATAGACACCCGACCTATCAATGATAAATTCAGCAAAGTCCACTTTTCAAATAATTTTTTCACTTTCCCTAGCATAATAGTATAATACAGAGAAAAAAATTGGTCGTAATCGTTTGTAACATAAATGCCTAGGTATCTGATTGGATGTGGCAGTCGAGGATGTAAGGATGCCGGGAGTTCAGAAGGAACCGAATTAAATGTAAGGATTTCTGTTTTTGCTTGGTTAACTTTATATCCCCCTACCTTTGTGAATTTCTGAATTTCATCCATCGCATTCTGTATGCTAGACCCTTCAGCTTTAAGATTTAAAATTATAGCATCTGCATTCAACTTGATTTTGGGCATACTTTCCATGGGGGGCACGATCAATAAATTGTTACGAATTTTGACAGCGAGGGGTTCTATAAACAGGGAAAACAAAAGGGGGGATAAAGGACAACCCTGACGCGTGCCACATTTAATAATCACCCTCCCGGCTTCAGCACCATTGATGACAATTTTTGCTTCAACCTGACTATATAATTTTTTTAACATATGTATCAGCTGAACGGAAAAACCAAACTTATCCAAAATAGCAAATAAGGCACACCCATCTACCAAATCAAAAACCTTTTCAGCATCCATCATCAAGATGGCCGCTTTAGTTTTATTAACTGAAAAATAATCGACTGCTTGCGTGAGAAAGTATGTATTGGTGGCCATTAGCCGTCCCGGAAGGAAACCATTTTGATCAGTATGGACTACTTCTTGGGCGCATGGAGCAATCCTTCTAGCCAAGATCTTCATGAACAGTTTGTAGTCTGTATTTAACAAACTGATAGGGTGGTAGGAATTTGCATTGCGAGGATCTTTATCCTTTTTAAGGAAAAATACAAGTACTGACTCCTTAAAACTATTAGGGATATCCATCCCATCCTTGATTTGATTAAACAATTTAGTTAAAAAAGGAAGTAGTTCTTCTTGAAATATCTTAAATACTTCAACCGGCATCCCGTCCGACCCACTAACCTTAGCGTTAGACATACTTTTTAGTACTGCACAGACTTCTGACATTTCTATTGTACTATTGAGCATCTCGGTATGCTGCTGAGATATCTGCGGTAACTACACTAATTCCAGATAGGACCGCAATTCTGATTCCTCAACTGCCAATGTATCCACGTAAATTTGTTTAAAATGAGAAAGGAACACCTTCGATATTACCTGTTTATCTTCTTCTAGCAAGCCAGTAGAAGGATTTCTGACATGGCTGATTATTTGGCCGCTTTCTTACTTTTCGTAGTCCAGGCCAGGAATCTGCCAATATGCTGGCTTTCCTCATAAACCTTTTGTTGGTACGCCTTACTCCCTGTGATTTCCTCTAGCAGAAAGAAATCTTTTAGCTGATCTTTTGCTTTTGATAGATCTTGCTTTAGTGCTTTAAAGGTATGTTCTGCAATTGTTGTAGAATCTAGGTTTTGTCTAGCTTCCTCTACTGCGGACTGTAACTCCAAGATCTTTTACTTGCGTTGTTTGTTTAACCTAAGCTTATAGGCTATCATCTGTCCTCTAAAGGTGGCTTTAAATGCCTCCCAAACCACAAAAATTGGGGCAGTATTTACATTAAACTGGAAAAATTCCCTGATGAAAATTTTAGTTTCGACCACCCAGGTATTATATTCCAGTAGAGATTTATCAAACTGCATCTTGCTCTCTCTTTCGGCTTAATCCTCAACCTTAACGTGAAAGAAACTAGAGAGTGATCGGAAAAGGAATTGGCCAATATCTCTGACTTACCATTGGCCACCAGCTTATCCACAAGAAAAAAGTCCAAACGAGATGCCGTTCTATATCTTGAGGAGTAACATGTGAATTGAGAGGAACTGGGGTGTCCCTGCCTCCAGGGGTCTGTTAATGCAAAGTCTGTTAACAAACTTTTTTATTAACTTTGCAGTTTTAGGCTTTAGCTGTCGTTTTGTTTTATTTGAGGTGTCTAGTGCCAGATTCTGTATATAATTAAAATCTCCCCCTAGGATCAGTATACCTTCCGTATTTGCTACCAGTTGATAAATTTGCTCAAGCGCCACAGTATCATCTTCTATGGGACCGTAGTAATTGACTAAATTTAACACTATCCCATCCAGTTTTACCTTCATCCATAGCCATCTGCCTTTTCCATCTTGCTGGACCTCCTCAACCTGCCAATCTAATGTATTTGATAGAAGGATCCCCACCCCTCGCACCGCTAAATTAGCAGATGAAAAATACGCCAATTAATATTTTTTAGGTAGCGCTATCTTGGGAGTTTCCGTCCTAAAATGCGTTTCTTGTAGGAATATAATTTCAGGAGAGAGGGATGCTAACCAGTTTAGCAAAGCAGACGTTTTACGCGGGTTCAGTAATCCATTGACATTGCATGTAATCACTTTTATATCTTGCGACATTTGATCCATCCTAAATAGCCTCTCTCAGCTTTGCCCGATCTGAAGTTTCCCTCAACAAACGTAACCTTTCTTTGACCAACACCTCCCGTCCTAACCACTTTCTGCAGTATCTTAGAAACTTGTGCGCATATCCAATATAATTCGCTTTTCTCCTGCTCATTTTTCCACACTAATAACTAAGGTTACTTCTCTAATTCTGCTCTCTTTTTTTTACAATGACCTCCCAACACCCCCTATCCTGTGCCCTACTCCCCCAACCCTTACCACCTTCCCGTGACCCTTCCTACCCCTGGCAGACGGGGAATAGTCCACCTTACCCCCTGCCTCCCCTCTTTGGGAAACCCCTAAGTCAGGTGCCATGTTGTTGCACCCTAGTGTGACCCACTAACCTACCCCGCCTCCTGAATAAAAGACAAAAACAGCAAAACAACAATTTCCTTTGTGCCGGTCAGTTCAAGCTCTTTACTTTTCCGTATTGATTTTCTGCAATAGTTCCTGGGCTTCATCAAGACTTGTAAACATGTGAAACTTGCCTTGAACCAAAACTCGCAATTTCGATTGTTGAACAATAGCTGCTTGAGCTCCTTGTGCTTTAAACAAGCAGAGAAGCTTAACGAACTCTTTCCGACGACGCGCCGCTGCTGCACTCATATCCGAGAATATGCGGCAACTAGGAACTTCCCGAGTGGAGAATTGCTTCTTCTGAATTGCTCTGGTCAAAATCTGCTCCTTCAATCGATAGTCCGCAAAGTTGACTAAAATTGTTCTGGGCAGTTTTGAGTTGGGGAATGGCTGTGCTGGGACTCTATGTGCACGTGTAATCGTGAGGTCACCCGAAAACTCGGGGAGCACATTCTCTTTGATGAAGGATTCGACCCACTGGAGTGTTTGTGACCCTTCACAGGCACAGGGACCCCAACTAACCGCAGATTTGACCGACGAGAGTGGTTCTCCAACTCTTCTAGCTTAGTTTCCAGTAAGTTTTTCTGTTTTTTATCTATTGAGGCCTGCTGCTGCATCGAGGTCATCTGATCTTCCAGGAGAGAGATCCTTGATTCAGCCTCCTGGAGTCTTCCCGGATAAGATCCGACTACTTCTTCAATTTTTGATAGGCGTGCGTGAAGTGCTGCTATCTCGGTTGCTTGCGTAGCTTTCATCTCCCTTATCTCGTCAAGGATAAGATGCAACATAGCTTTTATATCACACTGAAAGCTTGTCCCGGTCTCCAAAAGCTGAGCACCAAACAGATCCTCTGATCCTAGCCGTGGTTGTTGACTTATTGCTAGGTTTCTATCCGCCACAACAGTCAACGGTGATGAAGGACTCGCCAAAGGTCTAAAAAGCAAAGGAAGTTCCTGAGCAGCCTGAGCAGCCGACGCAAGACATGGTTTTGCAACTTGATGTAATAGAGGGAGTGGAGGCTGAGGAGGGAGTGAAAAGACCTTTGATTTCAGAAATAACGAATATTCCTTAACTTTACTCTGAGGTGCACTGGAAGGGATTTCCTGAGTGCTCTCCTGGTTCACCGTTGCATCTTGATTCAACGCCAGTGAGCTATTAATCAGACTTTCTCCCAAAGTGGGTGAGCCAGATGATGCACTATCTCGTTCATCAGCCCCTGGACTTAAATTTGTTCCTCTCTGGCTGGAACTTTCAGCCCTCTCCTGATTAGTGACCCCTTGACTCCCTGCAGCGTGCTCCAAGACATCCTCTTCAGAACTGATGGGGCTAGCAATTGGGACTGACCCCCGACGAGCTTTCTGCGTGCGCTCGGCTCTTGCCGACGCAGAGGCAATCTTCATCTGTGTTGTTCGAATTTTAGACTTAGGCGCCATATTTGAGTCTGGTTGAGCCAGTGCATTATTGATTTTTAGATGTTTCCCCATCCTGGTAAAAAAATGTTTCTACAACTAAGCCCAGCACAGACAGGCACAGCCTAATTCCGAAGAAAAAAAAAGGCGTTTTTTTTGTTGGTTTTCTTTTCTTCTTCTTCCCCTCTTCCAGCCTTTTTTCCCCTTTCTTTTCCTCTTTTCTTCCCTCCACTTCAGCCTTCAGCTATTTTCCCCCCTCCTTCTTATGATATAAACAAATAGCCTCTCAGAAAAAGTCCCAGCAAATTCAGTCAAGTCCAAAAAGGGGGAAAGAATCCAACTCCCTTGAGTTTTTACTGCTTACTTCTTTGTTAGGGGTACAGGTATATCTAATTTTCAACCTTCACTCTCTCCACGCTCTCTCCACGCTTACCGGCTAGAACTGATGAAGCCTCGCACTCCCACTACCTGCCTTTGGATCCAAGAAGTGCTGCTCTTCGCTTCACTCCCAGCAGCTCCCAAACGCTGGCCCCCTCCGCCTCCGACCACAGAGGAAGCCCGGTGTGTGCCCAGCGTGCGTTGAACGAGCCACAACCTGCCTTTGGATCCAAGAAGTGCTGCTCTTCGCTTCACTCACAGCAGCTCCCAAACGCTGGCCCCCTCCGCCTCCGACCACAGAGGAAGCCCGGTGTGTGCCCAGCGTGCTTTGAATGAGCCAGGGATCTAGAAGCAAACCGAGCGCACGTGAAGCAATCCCAACCGCAATGCGCTTTCCCAGAGCAAAACCGCAAAACAGATGTGGCAGCAGCAGCCTCGCACAGCTTCGCACAGCCCACAGGTCCGTGGTCAATGGTCAGTGGATTCACCAACACGGGGCGGGACAATGGTCACCTGAGGCTACGCACAGGCGGGATTCGCCATAGCCTCCACCTCATTGGTTGTTATCTCGCCGTTGAGGTCATCCTTTTGTTCTTGTGACAGGGTCGGGGCTACTATCTTCTCGAGGTAACAGTCTATTTGATCTGCTGAGGCCACTGTATCGTCTGCATATAGCTCTTTAAAAAAACTTGGCAAAAGCCTTTTCAATCTTAGAGTCATCTGTGCTAGAATCTGTCTGATTATGTACTTGGATAGCTGGGATCTTATTTCGGTTTTGTTCCGTTTTGATTTTCCAGGCAAGAATTTTTACACGCCGTCACCATACTCATAATGTGAAAACTTGCTTGACTCCCATTTGCTTCTAACTATAGAGTCTCAAACCCCAGACAGTTCTTCTTTCTTCTCATTTATTTATTTTTCTAGTTTGCCGATTTCTTGCGGGTTCTCAGCCCCCTCTACTATCCTGCCTGAACGTTGTAATTCACTTTCTAGTTGATTAATTTTCTTCCTAGTATTCTTAAGCTTAAAGGCTGCTAGACTAATTAGCTTCCCCCTGATGACAGCTTTGTATGCATCCCAGGTGACCTGAAAAGTGGTCCCGCTTTTATTTGATAAAAAAAATTGTCCTGTCTCTGCTTTCAGCTTCTCCCTATTCTGCAGATCTGAAAGCATAGTTTGATCCAATGTCCATCTTGGAGTGGGGAGGGCCTTATCTAATAATATTTCCATTTGATCTGAAGAATGGTCAGATAGATGTGCTGGTAGATGTTCCACATTCCTGACATTGTTACATTGATACACAAGCCCGCAGAGTTCCGACAAATTCGAGGTATTAGTTTGCATAGCTTGCCCTGAACCTCTCACATGTAAACTTCAGAGGATAGTTTTCATATTAGTGGAGGAAAGCGCATTTTACAAGCGCTTCACTTTCCGATCTACCTAGAGAGCTCGAGAGCTCCCGACTGGACTCCTCAGCCAGCCACCATGTTCTCCCCAGATGATTTACATCTTGTTTAATCCTAGTAAGGTTAAAAATAGGACACCTCCCCTTCACCACTGAGAATGTGTTGATGTTGTTCGGAGCCCAATTTCTTCAGGATTCAAAAGGAAATTTTAACCTTGAGTACAGGTTGGATCAAACACCCCATACTTTCATATTCAGTCAAACACATATGAGGACGGGCTTAATTTATATGGTCAGGTCAACACTTTGTTCAAAAACACTGAGCTGTATTTATTATACTACAGCAACAAACAGGCCAAATGTAGAGCGAATAAAAAACATATCACTTGCTCCAGCAAGAATGCCAATGCCATATTCATACCTCTATTAATATTAGTGGCATTTCACTTTGTCTATGCTTTGCTTGACTATACTTTTATAACGAAAACACCCTCAGTTCTACCCACTCTTACACAGAGCAGTTAAGTTATATCTGTTTAGTAATGGAGGAGCGATATACATATCCTGGGTGCCATATCAACTGTATAAAACTCAGACACTCAGTGATGACAATCTTGGATTTGTGTATGGATTGAATTTGATCAAGCCTAATTATTTGTCATTGGATCTAAAATTGTACTGACCATTTACTCTTGCTGCGAGAATGTACATGAACATTGATTTTAATTCTGTGTATAGAATTTGCAATAAAAATACCTTGTAATAATGTAAGAATTTTGAGACTAATTAGCCTTTTTGCTTTGGGTGCCTCACGATTTTGATTTTGTGATGCAGCAATGGTAACTATGTTAGGACTTAAAAGCATATTTTTGGACCCAGTCGCACAGCTACTTGCAAGTAAATCAGTAGTGGGATAGATGATGATTTTTTATACACTCTTTGAGGCAGATTTACGAGCCCCTTGCGCCACTTTTGCGCCGCTGTTGCGTCACTTCTGTGACGCAGCGGCGGCGTGAACCATGCGCCACGTTGCACCCTATTTATAACGTGACGCATCTAGGGAGGTGCGTCACGTTGTAAAGCCCTGCGCCACATGAAACCTGCGTCAGGTTTCATGTGGGCATTCCGGCGCAGGGGGGGGCGTTCCGGCGCAGTAAAGCCTCTGAAAAATGCCTGAGTGAAATCTACAAGATTCCACTCAGTCACTTTTCCGACGCCGCTGCGTCAAAACCTTGCGCCTGCTTGAAGCAGGCGTAAGGCATGACGCACCACGTTATGTATGGGCAGGCCACGAGCATTGCTGGAGTTGCATCGCGCTTGCGACACGACTCCAGCAATGCGCCACCCTTCTGACGGGAGATGCGTCACGCAACTGTTTATCCTTGCGCCACAATGCGCCGCATTGTAAATGCGGCGCATCTGTGGTGGCGCAAGGGTAAACTTGCGTGACGCATCTTACCTGGCGCATCCCTGCTGATTTGCAGGGATGCGCCAGTCGCCATAAATCTGCCCCTTTGAATATTGGTGACTATTAAGGGAAAAGCACTTTGTAAGTAAATCACCAAATACAATTTACCTAATGGATATTTGTGGGGACCTCTTCTTAGCGTTCCCTCTATGGTAAGTTGAGAGCAAAAGGGGAGACGCCTGCACATGCATCTTGCATACATACAATACTACAATGTCTTAGGAGATACATTTTGGATTTCTCATTGCACCAGCTTTTTGGAATGGAGAAGCACTGGACTTAATTCACTACATAAAATAATTCTAGTTAGATAAATTATCATAATGTGGAGAATTTTGAAGAGTTGCCTGAATAGTATAAAGGTTCAAGGTCACTCTTTTCCTCTAGCCCTGTGTTGCTCTATGATTGTGGAGGTACTGGAGGACTTACATTATATGGTGGCTATATGAGTCAACGAAGGGCCTTATTTATGAAGACTTGCGACACTGTTGCAACACTTTTTGTGACACAGCGATGGTGTAAATAATGTGCCACGTTGTGCCATATTTACAAAGTGATGCATCTAAGCAGATGCGTCACTTTGTAAATGCCTGTGCTACATTATACCTGCATCAGGTATAATGTATGCAGGGTGGATGTTTCCACGTGAAAAAGTCTCAGTGAAACCCGTCAGATTTCACTGCGCCACTTCTAGGACGCTACTGTGTCTCAACCTTACAGTGACGCAGTGCAATGGGAATAGGCCTCCCCCATGCATTGTTGGAATTGCTTCATGCTTACGACACAGCTCCAGCAATGCGTGGGTTTAGCGCCGAAAGATACACCAGGATTCCTGACGTATCTGTCATTCCTTGCGACATGGTGTGCCGTACAAAAAATATGGCGCATCCATCGTGTCGAATATACAATTAAGGTGATGGAATGCAGACCTTTGTTTAAATATATAATCCATGCTTATTCAATAGATATCCAAGAATGCGTGCACATCGGTTAGGTGCCATGCCCAAACGGCACCTAGATTAACAACACATCGTCAGGTGGGGCATCATCTTAGCCCCAAACCGATCGCACAGCTAAGTTGCGCCTCTATGGCAAACAGTTCATATTCTACTCCATATTTCCTCCATTTTTTTCATTTTTCAACATGTACTCCATCCTTTTTTTTCTTATTTTTCATCCACGTTATGCCTTGATCCACACATGGGATATTATGCCATTTTTCAAGTTTCTTATGTTGAAGCTGTGCCCATCCGGACCTCTTGCTAAAACACGACAGATGCAGGTGTTCGTTCAAAGCAGCGTTTATTTAAAAAAGACCCAATGCATTTCGGGCTACAAGCGCGTTTCGTCAGGGGACACTAAAAATAAACAATAAAACACATAACCATTACCATTTTAACCATTTCCAAACATCTTACATCATCGACATAAATCGGTAATCAATTTCTTTGAATACCATGTCATATTCCAACCCGTCCTCATTAAGCCCCTTCATAAATAGTATGATATCGCCCTTCAACTTTCATGGTAAATCAATCCCCCTATAGGCCACTTTCCTTTGTTTAACTCCTTAATCCCTCTATTCTCCAAACCAACCATCTACTACTGCTGAAATTAACTCAACATTGCTCACATCTTAACTTACTCTCCATTCCCATTGAGTTAATTTCAGCAGACGGGAACGGCGGGGGAGGAGTTGCATGCATGAGGATGAAAGGGGTTTATGAGGTTGTTTGTTGAACTAATTGAGTGGGAAGAGGAGTGTGGAGTTAGAAGGTGAGAGAGCATAGGAGTTCATGGGGATGTGAGTTTAAGTAAGGTTGCGGGAGATGGTCGGGTGAATGCGGAGGGGGAGACAAGTAAAGGATTCACAAGGATCCGAGCTAAATTAATAATGGTATAAGGAAGGGGTAGTAGATGGTTGGTTTGGAGAATAGAGGGATTAAGGGGTTAAACAAAGGAAAGTGGCCTATAGGGGGATTGATTAACCATGAAAGTTGAAGGGCGATATCATACTATTTATGAAGGGGCTTAATGAGGACGGGTTGGAATATGACATGGTATTCAAAGAAATTGATTACCGATTTATGTCGATGATGTAAGATGTTTGGAAATGGTTAAAATGGTAATGGTTATGTGTTTTATTGTTTATTTTTAGTGTCCCCTGACGAAACGCGCTTGTAGCCCGAAATGCATTGGGTCTTTTTTAAATAAACGCTGCTTTGAATGAACACCTGCATCTGTCGTGTTTTAGCAAAAGGTCCGGATGGGCACAGCTTCAACATAAGAAACTTGAAAAATGGCATAATATCCCGTGTGTGGATCAAGGCATAACGTGGATGAAAAATAAGAAAAAAAAGGATGGAGTACATGTTGAAAAATGAAAAAAATGGAGGAAATATGGAGTAGAATATGAACTGTTTGCCATAGAGGTGCAACTTAGCTGTGCGATCGGTTTGGGGCTAAGATGATGCCCCACCTGACGATGCATCCATCGTGTCGCAAGGAGGGTGCACTGAAAAGTGTAAAAACAAAAACACAAATCCCTATTCAGTAATTTATAAGTCTTTTTTGAAAACAACATAGGCTTCACACAGTACTCTAAATCATATATCCACAGTGGTGCAAATTTTATCAGTGCAGCAAGATCAAAAATGTCAGTGACAGATTAAAAACTAATGACCAATATATGGGACAGTATAAAATTTATTAAGTACGACATACATAAAATTAGAGTTAAGAACTTAACATATTACAAATACAATTATCAATCATATACATCTCAAGAAAACTAAAAGTCGACGCAGCGTTTCGGGGAGATGATATTCATACACCTTCTTCAGGATAGTTTTCTAAGAAGTGAAAAACAATTTATTAACATCATTCTACTTATCGTATTGGTCCCATGCCCATACTACATGAACATTTATACATCGAATATTAAAAACACTGACTAAGCACTGTGCACCAAATTTAACACATAATTCTCTAGTCTCTGTAATACATTCGGAGACGTGGAACAAGTGGATCTGTGATTTCCTACTTATACTACATCCGAAACCAACACAATACATTTTATATGTAAAGACCTACCTCAAAAATGAGGTTTCTAGAGAAACATTTCACAAGAAACAGGCAGAAGAGATATTCTTCAATGCAGTGTAGGATTGTTGATGTCCCACTTGTCATATGAGGTTAAAATATACCTTGAGACAACATAAAAATGAAAAAGAAATACTCAATGGTACATCCAGAAAATATATAACACTCCCAAAGAGCACCGATCCTGTTCTCTACATACCTTAAAATTTGAGAAATACTTGATGTAAGTTAAGTTCGTTGGTGCCACCGATATAAATATTTTTCGTAATAAAAAATAGATCTGAGGAGAATGTATAAAGGTATTGCATCAGATACATGGGATTGATCTACAAGAGCATTTAAAGTCTCTGTTTGGGTGTCTAGGCTTACCAGATGTGAACTGTTACGTCCATAGATTCAGCAGATGTGCCGTGCTTGGAGGATTGATTTCTAAAACATTTGCGCCATTTTCATATTCTGGCGAAATGAGGACTAGATAAAGAAAGAGGGGAAATAGCCCATTACCCAAAGTTGTCCGCATTAATCATGTGACTAAGTTTTTTCGAGCCACATTTTATCGGGAGTTTTATACATTACCTGTTTGGGTTGCTGTTAGAAATGGGATCTCTAGTTGGCAAGGGCTTGCACCTTTGTCCAAGTAGGGACCCTTCTTCCTAGTCAGGGTAAGGGTTGTTACACTCGTGAAGTAACCCCTGCTCACCCTCGTGGTAGCTTGGCACGAGCAGTCAGGCTTAATTCAGAGGCAGTGTGTAAAGCATTTGCACATAACCAGCAGTAATACAGTGTAAGCACTACAAACGGACACCACACCAGTTTAGAAAAATAACCAATATTTTATATACTCAAGACAAGACCAATTACGACAAAAATCCACAATACTATACTTTACGAATGAATACTTGATACGTTAACTTCTTCTTTGCAGGAATAGCACAAAAGCAAAGTTCGTACGAGTCGGTAGCTCCGTCCGAGCCTACCGTGATGCTGAAAACCACAGAGTCTAACAGTTCCAGCCGACCGCGTCGATACGGGCCAGCAGAGTCGTGAACAGACTCGGTCACAGTACCTTTTCTCGTTGTGGCTGGTACGGAGTGTACGAGCCGGTCGGCGTTCGTCGCGGTTGCGGTGCAAGACGGAGCGATGCAAGGTGCGGTGTCCCTCGATGCGGTGCAGGCAGCGGCTCGATGAGCGTCGGGCAGACGGAGTCGGTGAGTCCAAGGCGTGCGATGCAGGGCGAGACGATGCTCGATGCGGTGCTGACAGGTTGCGATGCAGGCGACCTAGCCGGAGTGCGGGAGCTGGCGTCGGACAGCGGTGCGAGTCGGAGCGGTGCATCGCAGACGTGCGAGCGGTGCCCCAAATGCGGTGCGGTCTCGACTCTTGAGCCAGTTGCAGCGACAGTGTCGGTCTGGTCCGGCTGGCCCAGTGAAGCGATGCGATGCGAACTGCGGTGCCCACAGGTCACGGTGCAAGCAGCGGCTCGATGTTGGCGGCGTTGGACGTCACCCACGGTGAGACCAGGGTTGCGATGCGAAGCGGGGCGATGCGGTCTGCGGTGCAAACAGGTCACCGGCCAGGGATGGATTCGGTTGACGGAGTCGGTTGCAGTTCCCTTCCTCTGTGGCTACTGAAACAGCGTTCCAGAAGCGGTACCCAGAGGCTTGTGAAGTCTTTGTAGTCCCTGAGACTTCTTAACAGGAGGCCAGCTCGGCTCCTGGCCCTTGGAGATACTCAGCACAAGATTGTAGAAAGTTCAGTCCAGTCCTTTCACTGCCCAAGGCAGAAGCAGCAGCTGCAGGCCAACCCAACAAAGCAACACACAGCAAAGGGGCAGTACTCCTCCTGGCAGCTCTTCCAGCTCTTCGTCTTGGCAGGTTCCTTGATTCCAGCGAGATCTAAATTCATGGGGTCAGGGCCCCAATATTTATATCCCAAATTCCTTTGTTCTCTGAAGGCAGAGAGGCCTTCGCCTAGTCCAAACCAGTTCTGGAGCACTTTGTTGACAAGTCTCCGTCCCTTCTTTCAGTGAGTAGGCCAGGGACATCAGACGCACCACAGGAGGTGGAGCCAGCATTGTGGAGGGAAGGCACTGTCCTATTCAGGGCCCAGGTGCGACCCCTCCCACCCATCTACAGGTCGATCTGGCTATTCAGCCCTGCGCTGACTCACCCTGTCTCCTGGCATCCCCCAGCCCCTGTCACTCACATTCCAGACAAGGAATACACAACCTCGCAGAGGCAGGCTTGGATGGTTAGGCAAGAAAATACCCACTTTCTAAAAGTGGTATTTTCAAACGCAGAATGTTAAAACCAACTTCACTAAAAGATGCATTTTATCATTCTGAGTCCAGGCATACTAAACTCGAATTTCTACCATGTTCCCGGGGTCAGTTAGGATTATAAACTGTAATAATCAAAACTGCCCGTTCTGGCCTAGGGGGAACAGGTAGCCTTGCAATAGTGAAAAACGTACTAGGCTGTAATTCACTATCAGGACATGCCGCACACACCCGGGCATGTCCTACCTTTCGCATACACCGCACCCTGCCCACAGGGGTACCTTGGGCCTACCTTAGGGGTGACTAACATGTAGCAAAGGGAAGGTTTAGGGACTTGCAAGTGTGTGCACTTGCCAAGTCGACATGGCAGCCCCAGGCTGCGCACAGGCTCTGCGATGGCAGGCCCGAGTTACATTTTACGGGCTGTTTGCGTGGGTGGCACAATCCAGTGCTGCAGCCCACCAACAGCATTTGGTCTATAGGCCCTGGCACTCGCAGTGCACTTTACAAGAGACTGACAGATAAACCAAATAGGCCAATCATGGAAACACCAATCCATAACACATTTTATACAGGAGCACTTGCACTTTCCCACTGGACCGCAGTGAGGAAAGTGCGCAGAATCATCACACCAGCAAAAACAGAGTCAAAACCGGGAGGTCAGAAAGCAAAAAGTCAGGGGAAACACGCCAAAAGATGCCAAGTCTAACACATGTCCCCTCCAGCTGAAAGTAGGGAGAACTACCCAACCCCATTGGAGTTCTCTTCACTAAGGCGGAAGAACCTGGACAGACCATCTGCGTTGGCGTGTTCTGTACCAGGACGGTGTTCCACCGTAAAGTCCATTCCCTGTAGGGAGATGGACCACCTCAGCAGTTTTGGATTCTCACCCCTCATTTGCATCAACCATCTGAGGGGCCTGTGGTCTGTCTGAACCCGGAAGTGAGTCCCAAACAGGTATGGTCTCAACTTCTTCAGTGCCCAGACCACAGCAAAAGCTTCCCTTTCTATGGCACTCCACCTCTGTTCCCTGGGAAGTAGTCTCCTGCTAAGGAAGACTACAGGCTGATCCAGGCCCTCTTCGTTCAGTTGTGAGAGCACCGCTCCCACACCATGCTCTGAAGCGTCAGTCTGCACGACGAATTCCTTGGAGAAGTCAGGTGCCTTGAGCACGGGCGCCGTGCACATGGCTGCCTTCAGGGCATCAAAAGCTTTCTGGCAGGACTCAGTCCAGATCACTTTCCTGGGCTGCCTCTTAGAGGTCAGCTCTGTCAAGGGGGCAACGATGGTGCCATAGCCCTTAACAAATCTCCTATAATAGCCGGTGAGACCTAAGAAGGCTCTCACCTCTGTCTGGGTCTTGGGGGCTCCCAAGCCAGAATGGTGTCAATCTTGGGTTGTAGGGGCGCCACCTGGCCGCTTCCTACCTGGTGTCCCAAGTACACCACCGAACCCTGCCCGATCTGGCACTTACTGGCCTTGATCGTGAGGCCTGCACCTTGCAGAGCCCTCAACACTTTCTCAAGGTGCTGTAAATGTTCTTCCCAGCTGGAACTGAACACAGCAATGTCATCCAGGTAGGCGGCACTGAAATCCTCCAGCCCAGCCAACACCTGATTGACCAACCTCTGAAAGGTGGCAGGGGCATTCTTCAACCCAAAGGGCATCACCCGGAATTGGTAATGACCTTCTGGGGTTGAGAATGCTGATCTCTCCTTGGCCCCATCGGTTAAGGCAATCTGCCAGTACCCAGACGTTAAATCAAACGTGCCGAGGAACCGGGCAGCTCCCAACCGATCAATGAGCTCATCAGCTCTGGGGATGGGGTGCGCGTCAGTCCTGGTGACGGCATTGAGCCCACGGTAGTCCACACAAAACCGGAGTTCTGGAGTGGCACCGGGCGCCGCAGCCTTTGGGACCAAGACCACTGGGCTGGCCCAAGGACTGTGGGAGGGCTCAATCACCCCTAACGCCAACATCTTAGAGACCTCCTCCTTGATGCTGGCTCTGACCCGGTCAGTCAACCTGTAAATCTTGTGCTTCACAGGATGGCTGTCACCGGTGTCCACGCCATGGGTACACCAGTGAGTAACACCGGGAGTCAGAGAGAACAGTGGGGCGAACTGTCCCAACAACTGGTGACAGTCCCCCTGCTGCTCCTGAGTCAGAGTAGGGGAGAGGATCACACCCTCTACTGACCCATCATGCTCCTTGGTAGACAGGAGGTCAGGGAGAGGCTCGCTCTCCTCTTCCACCCCATCATCTGTCGCCAAGAGCATACTCACTTCGGACCTCTCGAAGTGGGGCTTGAGGCGGTTCACGTGAAGGACCCTCAACGGGTTCCTTGGAGCCTGCAAATCCACCAGGTAGGTGATGTCACTTTTGCGCTCCTTTACCTCATATGGCCCAGTCCACTTGTCCTGCAAGGCACAAAGTGCCACTGGGGCCATTACCCACACTTTCTGCCCAGGTTGAAATTCGACCAGAGTGGCGTTCTGGTCATACCATCTCTTCATTTCTCCCTGGCTGGCTTCTAGGTTCGCCTGAGCGAGTTTCCTGAAGCGGGCAGTTTGGTTTCTAAAGGCCAGCATGTAGCTAAATACATCCTGGGGAGTTTTCCTGGGAGCTGCCTCCCAGCCTTCCTTTACCAAACTCAGAGGTCCTCTGACAGGGTGGCCATACAGGAGCTCAAAGGGGCTGTACCCAAGAGACTTCTGAGGCACCTCCCTGTATGCAAAGAGTAGGCATGGCAAGAGGACGTCCCACTTACGCCTCATGGGTTCTGTTAGACCCTTGATCATGCCTTTCAAGGTCTGGTTGAATCTCTCCACCAGACCGTTTCCTTGTGGGTGGTAAGGAGTGGTGAACTTGTAGGTTACCCCACACTCCTTCCACAGGGATGTCATATACTTCGATATGAAATTGGTCCCCCTATCAGAAACCACCTCTCTGGGGAATCCCACACGGGAAAAGATCCCCATTAACGCCCGGCCCACCACTGGCGCCGTCGTTGTCCTGAGAGGGATTGCCTCCGGGTACCGGGTGGCATGGTCCACCAAGACCAGGATGTACCTGTTGCCCATGGCTGTCTTGGGATCCAGTGGCCCCACAATATCCATCCCTACCCTTTCAAAGGGGGTTCCAACAACCGGAAAAGGTTGGAGAGGAGCTTTGACCTTCCTCCCACTCTTACCACTTGCCTGGCAAGTTTGGCAAGACCTACAGTGTGCATCTGACTGCCTTCGCATTTGGGGCCAAAAGAAGTGGGTGACAAGCCTGTCAAAGGTCTTGTCCTGCCCCAAGTGTCCTGCCAAAGGCACGTCATGAGCCAGACCCAGTAGGAAGGTCCTGAAGCGCTGGGGTACCACCAGCACACGGGCTGACCCAGGCTCAGCAACCTTAGGCTCACTGTATAGGAGACCGCTCTCCCAGTAGATCCGATGTGACCCGGACTGATTACCAGCTGCCTGGTCTGCAGCCTGCCGCCGCAGACCCTCCAGAGTAGGGCACTCGTTCTGCTCCCTGCAGAACTCCTCCCTGGTGGGACCCCCTTCTTGCTGCCAATGGGTCAGCTCAGAGATGTCTCCCAGTTCGGCTACCTGCTCCCCTGTAGGCACCGGGGCGTCCCCTCGAGGTCCGCCTCCTCCCGGTCCGTGGGAACTTCGGGGCCGGTTTCCCGCGCCCCTGCCCTTTCTCTTGGCAGGGACTTGGGCCACTGTTTCAGGCTCCAAGTCCTTTTGATCACCCTTTCTGGCTGCCATTGACCGAGTAGACACGCATGCCCACTCTGGCAACCCAAGCATCTCCAAGTGCGACCTGAGCTCAACCTCCTTCCACGAGGACTGCTCCAGGTCGTTTCCTAGCAGACAATCTACAGGCATGGTAGGGCTCACAACCACCCTCAAGGGACCTGAGACCCCCCCCATTCAAAGGGAACCTGCGCCACCATACACTGGCGCTCTGAGTTGTCGACCGCAACTACTTGGTGGAATGCTCCTGGGACTACTTGCTTCTCAGACACCAGGTGACACCGGACTGAGGTCACACTGGCTCCAGTATCTCTGAGAGCCTCCACCCTGTTCCCATTAATGGTCACCCAGGTGCTATATTTCTTTGTGTTAGGGGGCACCTGGTTTCCTGGGACCATCTCACTGTCCCCGAGTGAGACAAGGGTCATTTCTGCGGGATCCCCACCCTCCTGTGGGCACCCCTCCTCCCCAAGCGCTACACTAGCCAACACTTTGGACTGTCCACCGGTGGGTGGCTGTGTCCCCTTCGGGCACTTGGGGTCCCCCTTAAAGTGACCTAACTGGTCACATGCATAACACTTGCGAGGGCCGGTCTCAACAGGCTTCCCTGTAGAGACCCCTTTCTTCTTATCACCGGGGGCTGGGAACCTTTACCCTGGGTACTAGTTTGGGGCCCTTTAGAGAACTCCTGTGCTTTACCCTTGTCCCCCCACCTTTCTGCTGGGGACCCTGCCCACCTTTGGCTGAGTCTCCCCAAACGCTTTCTTGTGGACCCTGGTACTCACCCAGCGGTCCGCTTCCATAGCAAGCTTCCTGGGGTCAGTTAGCTTACTATCTACTAGGTGCTGGCGCAGATCTGCAAAACATAGACTAGACAAGTGCTCCCATGCAATCAAGTTGTAGAGCCCCTGAAAATCTGTTACACTACTGCCCTTCACCCAACCATCCAGAGACCTGCAGAACACATCCACACATTCCAACCAAGTGTTGGCATCAGACTTCTTACTGGACCTGAACTGATCCCTGTACTTTTCAGGAGTAAGACCATACTTCGTGAGAAGGGCATCCTTCATGTCAGCATAGGTGAGGTGATACCCCTTACCCAAAGCTATCAGAGCATCCCTTGCTTCTTCCGGGAAAAGTGGCCACAATCCTGCTCCCCAATTCTCCTCAGGGACCCCATTCATGTGTATGGCTGCCTCATAACCCTGAAACCACCTTTGTATGTCATCCCCCTTCTTGAACTCCTTGCCTACGTTCTTGGGAATGTGCACAATCCTGTCTGCCTTTCTGGACGAATTGCTGCCACCATCTGAGCCTGACTTACTCCTAAGTTCTAGCTCCTTTAGTTCTCTCTCATGCTCTAAGAGCATCTTCCTCTCCTCTATGGCCAATCTCTTCTCCTCCCTCTCACTCTCCAGCCTGAGCTTCTGCAGCTCGAACTGCCTTGCCTCCCGCCTGTCCTCCAGCTCCTCTGGGGACAGACTGCTGCTGCCTGACCTGGCGGGTTCCCCCTACCCAAAAGCACATCTACCCTGGAAATAGGCTCCTCCACCTCCTCACTGAGATCACCAGGCTGCCCATTGGCATGTCTGGCTGCTACCCAGGCCCTCAGCGCCTTCTGTAGCTCCTCCTTCCTTGTGAGGCCTTTAATTTGGACTTTCAGGTTTTTACAAATCGCTCGTAACTCCTTTACGGCGTAGGACTCCAACCTGTCCTCCTCAAAGATAATTTCCAGAGATGCAACGGATGATGCAATTGATTCAGGCATGACAAAAGTCGTGAGTTGAAAACTGGCAAGATCAAAAATAGGCCAAAAGAAAAAGAACCAGTATGTGGTACGTAATGGTCTGCGATATGGTAGTAGTGCACACCAATCACTGTAAGTCAAGTGCAAACGCAAGTCCTATCCTCACCGCTGACAACCAATGTTAGAAATGGGATCTCTAGTTGGCAAGGGCTTGCACCTTTGTCCAAGTAGGGACCCTTCTTCCTAGTCAGGGTAAGGGTTGTTACACTCGTGAAGTAACCCCTGCTCACCCTCGTGGTAGCTTGGCACGAGCAGTCAGGCTTAATTCAGAGGCAGTGTGTAAAGCATTTGCACATAACCAGCAGTAATACAGTGTAAGCACTACAAACGGACACCACACCAGTTTAGAAAAATAACCAATATTTTATATACTCAAGACAAGACCAATTACGACAAAAATCCACAATACTATACTTTACGAATGAATACTTGATACGTTAACTTCTTCTTTGCAGGAATAGCACAAAAGCAAAGTTCGTACGAGTCGGTAGCTCCGTCCGAGCCTACCGTGATGCTGAAAACCACAGAGTCTAACAGTTCCAGCCGACCGCGTCGATACGGGCCAGCAGAGTCGTGAACAGACTCGGTCACAGTACCTTTTCTCGTTGTGGCTGGTACGGAGTGTACGAGCCGGTCGGCGTTCGTCGCGGTTGCGGTGCAAGACGGAGCGATGCAAGGTGCGGTGTCCCTCGATGCGGTGCAGGCAGCGGCTCGATGAGCGTCGGGCAGACGGAGTCGGTGAGTCCAAGGCGTGCGATGCAGGGCGAGACGATGCTCGATGCGGTGCTGACAGGTTGCGATGCAGGCGACCTAGCCGGAGTGCGGGAGCTGGCGTCGGACAGCGGTGCGAGTCGGAGCGGTGCGTCGCAGACGTGCGAGCGGTGCCCCAAATGCGGTGCGGTCTCGACTCTTGAGCCAGTTGCAGCGACAGTGTCGGTCTGGTCCGGCTGGCCCAGTGAAGCGATGCGATGCGAACTGCGGTGCCCACAGGTCACGGTGCAAGCAGCGGCTCGATGTTGGCGGCGTTGGACGTCGCCCACGGTGAGACCAGGGTTGCGATGCGAAGCGGGGCGATGCGGTCTGCGGTGCAAACAGGTCACCGGCCAGGGATGGATTCGGTTGACGGAGTCGGTTGCAGTTCCCTTCCTCTGTGGCGACTGAAACAGCGTTCCAGAAGCGGTACCCAGAGGCTTGTGAAGTCTTTGTAGTCCCTGAGACTTCTTAACAGGAGGCCAGCTCGGCTCCTGGCCCTTGGAGATACTCAGCACAAGATTGTAGAAAGTTCAGTCCAGTCCTTTCACTGCCCAAGGCAGAAGCAGCAGCTGCAGGCCAACCCAACAAAGCAACACACAGCAAAGGGGCAGTACTCCTCCTAGCAGCTCTTCCAGCTCTTCTTCTTGGCAGGTTCCTTGATTCCAGCGAGATCTAAATTCATGGGGTCAGGGCCCCAATATTTATATCCCAAATTCCTTTGTTCTCTGAAGGCAGAGAGGCCTTCGCCTAGTCCAAACCAGTTCTGGAGCACTTTGTTGACAAGTCTCCGTCCCTTCTTTCAGTGAGTAGGCCAGGGACATCAGACGCACCACAGGAGGTGGAGCCAGCATTGTGGAGGGAAGGCACTGTCCTATTCAGGGCCCAGGTGCGACCCCTCCCACCCATCTACAGGTCGATCTGGCTATTCAGCCCTGCGCTGACTCACCCTGTCTCCTGGCATCCCCCAGCCCCTGTCACTCACATTCCAGACAAGGAATACACAACCTCGCAGAGGCAGGCTTGGATGGTTAGGCAAGAAAATACCCACTTTCTAAAAGTGGTATTTTCAAACGCAGAATGTTAAAACCAACTTCACTAAAAGATGCATTTTATCATTCTGAGTCCAGGCATACTAAACTCGAATTTCTACCATGTTCCCGGGGTCAGTTAGGATTATAAACTGTAATAATCAAAACTGCCCGTTCTGGCCTAGGGGAACAGGTAGCCTTGCAATAGTGAAAAACGTACTAGGCTGTAATTCACTATCAGGACATGCCGCACACACCCGGGCATGTCCTACCTTTCGCATACACCGCACCCTGCCCACAGGGGTACCTTGGGCCTACCTTAGGGGTGACTAACATGTAGCAAAGGGAAGGTTTAGGGACTTGCAAGTGTGTGCACTTGCCAAGTCGACATGGCAGCCCCAGGCTGCGCACAGGCTCTGCGATGGCAGGCCCGAGTTACATTTTACGGGCTGTTTGCGTGGGTGGCACAATCCAGTGCTGCAGCCCACCAACAGCATTTGGTCTATAGGCCCTGGCACTCGCAGTGCACTTTACAAGGGACTGACAGATAAACCAAATAGGCCAATCATGGAAACACCAATCCATAACACATTTTATACAGGAGCACTTGCACTTTCCCACTGGACCGCAGTGAGGAAAGTGCGCAGAATCATCACACCAGCAAAAACAGAGTCAAAACCGGGAGGTCAGAAAGCAAAAAGTCAGGGGAAACCCGCCAAAAGATGCCAAGTCTAACAGTTGCTCTAAGAATGATGCAACCAATATTTGTAAAAAGCCTGTAAAGAAAAGACAACGTATTAATGATACGTGTCAGACTCCTACGGTGACTAAACGAATTTGTATACAGTAAGGGACCACTGATATATATTGCCCCATCAACAACTAGATCAGGTTCATAACGTATCATAATAGTGTATTTTTAGTTGATTTGTGTTTTGAAAAGTGTTGCATCGCTGCTTTCACGCAGCGATGTGACACTTTACATAAATGAGGCCTCAAGTCTTTAAACATAGTCCATATATCATGTTAGAATCCAAAACGTGCACCTTCACAGGGAGCTCCGCCAAATTAAGCAGCTTCTTCACGGCCTGTGCAGCACAGGAATGATTTCAGATTTCAGTTAAGCCAACCCAGCTCTCACCCGGAGAACCAACGACAGAACCTGAGAGGCTCAGGAGTTTCTTCGCTCGCCATCACCAAAAATCTGTTCTGACTCGCTAACACCCTTGGCTAACAGTGGAGTACTGGATGAAAAAACAAGCTCGAAACAAACTTTTTTTCATTTCCTGGAGGGCCCCGTCCTTGTTCCAGCTCACGCAGAGAACACGGACAAGACTCAAGAAAAAACGAAACAGTGACTTAGGAATAAACGTGCCGAGGAGCTCTCCTGTAAGTACAAATTTAAAAATGCCAGCGTTGGTAGCCCATTCCTAACAAATACCTCTCTTCAAAGAGATCCAATTACATTTTTAACTGAAATATTTGACGGATAGCTGAGGCAGTAATGTTTTTTCCCCACTAATAGGTGGGATATGAAACAGAGCGCCCTCAGAACCTGCGTGGGCGGAGTGGGACTTCGTGCTGCTCTGGCTGCGAGAAAGCAGGCCAAAGATACGTCAACTCCAATTAACGTCAAGCGGGAACATCTGTATTTAGGCACCCAACTCACTTAATACAAACATCTCATAATTACACACTACAGCACACACGGCGCATTATGAGGAGCGGTGGGCCCTGCGCGAGCGGTCTAGGCATTTTTGTCAGCAGTCAGCAGTCTCGGTCTGGCTTTTGGCACAGCGTGGCGTCTCGGCGGCAGAGACTTTCCTAAAAATATTGAATTATGTACAATCCAGATACCCCCTCCCCACCTCCTCCTCTTATCGGTGACATCTCGTGGTTCACCTTTCATTACATGAAAGGTGCATTAGCATCGCAGGGAGAGGGGGCGGCCGAAAGGGTTTCCTTAATTTGCAGAAACATCTGTTTTTGTTGTTGTTTATTTATGCATTTTTGTGTGTTTTTTGTGTGTTTTTTGTGTGGCTAGCTGTATGTGTTCTTGAAAGCAAACAGTTTTGGAGTAGGAGCCGCGATGTCTGGAAAAAGTCCAGATCTCTGGCATGTTTCTATACCTCGATGAAAGAGGTATGCGTGAAACCAGAGATGTCTAGAACACAGCCGTATTCTCTCCAAGGGGCTCTCCACACAGAGCGCCTTCTGCCCGAACCGCTGCCTGTAGGCATGAAGCGCACAAGCCGCGCTCCTCGTCTTGTGCGCAGGACTCACTGCGCATGCTCTGCGCCGCGCAGCACTGTTCTAAAAGTCCATTAGCATTACAGTGGACCATCTTTCGGAATATTGTATAGCAGATTGTCTGTATACTAATATTCATGTTGGTGGCAAAGTTGTTCTGTGCACACGTTATGCTGTTTCTGTTGTCATGTTGGTTAATGCTGGGTAATGCGACTTACATATTTGCATTATTTTGCTCGTTTGGACTAGTTTTGGGACAGAATAAGTAAGAGGTGCACAAAACCCAACCTGATGTCTCGTGCCACTGTAAGCAACAAGTGTTCCTATCATGCAACCCAGTGGTGCTCGTTGTTGATCAATACCCACAGGATTAAACTCTGTTTTGCAGTTTCTAAACCCTGTGAGAGCAATTGCGTCAGTTGGAAGCTTAGCTAGGACCAGGTTTAAGGACACAACTTCTATACTGGTACCGAGACCTACACTTTGATGGTCTCTCCTCTTAGCTGGGGGGCATCAGAGGTGTAAAGTCTAGAAAAGGTTTCAGTAACAAGATATTTTGCAGAAAGGCCATTGGCTTTAAAACAGCATCACCTCGGGCAGGGGCGTAAAGAGGGTGTGGGTCCGAGATTCCCCAGCAAGCAACGCGGTGAAGCCAACAACTAGAGACGGGGGCAGGTCACAACAAAACCACAGCAAAAGTTAACTCTAAACTCAGATTGTCTTTTGTTTGTTTTCAAAGTGGACCATACTATGCCATGAATTGGGTTTCAAGTTTACTGTTGTTGTAGGACTATGTGTCATTATAGCTTGATCTGAATGTGCTGTTGAGGTAGCAAGTGGTGCACCAGCTGAATGGCGTGCGGCCTCTTTGTGTGAATGATGATGCCAGAAGAGGTGTTTAGAGTGCACTGTAGCTGCAGTTTTCTGCCCATGAACATCTGTAGGATGTTTGGTTAGCCTGTGACAGAGTAGTGTATGGAGAGGAATGCAATCACTCTGCTCATAAATGCATCAGTCATTTAGGTAAGCTCAAGGCTTTAGCAAACATAATAAATAAAGTGACCGTCGCTGTCATCCTTTTGTTCTGTGCAACTCAATGAAACCAGTGGGACCAACCTGCCAGGCAGAGATGCCGAAGAGCTATGTCCTCTGAAAGCACAGCTGCTCTGTTGCACTTCTGCCCTCTTATCTCAGGAGAGGTGATGGTATCCTTCCGGGAGTTTGTTTGGCATGAAAAGCTACTCGTGCACTGTAGAGTACAGAGTTTAACACGCCAGATGCAAAATTTGTGAATGTTTTGCCTGCTCTGAGAACCAAGTTGAAACTTCCTCCGCTAACAGCAGCCTACCCAACCCCAGCATTTTCACGGGTTTTCACCATCCCACATTAGACCACCAACACCCACTGTCAACAATCCTCAATACAGAGTTCACCAGGAAATCTAGACGAGAAATGGGCATCTAGAAAGGCTGCGACAAAACAGCGATGCAACAGTTTTCACTGCGCCTCCCTTGCGACAGGATGGTTGCGTCGTATTTATTGTACGGCGCTCCATGT
The DNA here is from genome assembly GCA_963921515.1 of Calotriton arnoldi. Classification (NCBI taxonomy): domain Eukaryota; kingdom Metazoa; phylum Chordata; class Amphibia; order Caudata; family Salamandridae; genus Calotriton; species Calotriton arnoldi. Next base: position 172,115 of record CAWUFW010015008.1, read on the forward strand.
CGCAAGGAGTTAGATATACATTGTATTCCTGACGTATCTGTAGGCGCAAAAGTGGTGCATTGCTGGGGTATGTTTGAAAACAGTTGCAACTCCAGCAATGTGTCCTTTCACATGGGGAATGTCCCATGTGAAAGGGCCTGAGTCAGTTTTACACCTGCTGTGAGGCAGGCGTAAGATATTGACGCAGTAGACCCCTAGAAGTGTCGCAGTGAAATCTCATAGATTTCACTGCGCCACTTCTACGACCCTTTATTGCGGGGAACGCCCACCCTGCATGCATTATACCTGACGCAGGTATAGTGTAGCGCAGGCCTTTACAAAGTGACGCATCTGCTTAGATGCGTCACTTTGTAAATATGGCGTAAAGTAGCGCATAATTTACGCCACTGCACCATCACTAAAAGTGACGCAACGGCGGCGTAAAAGTGTTGCAGGCCTTCATAAATAAGGCCCTCTTTTCTTTGGAGGCATCTCCTGTTATGAGATAAAAGAGGGAATAGGCTGCTATTCATCGTTTGAGGTCCAGGCTACTTACCAGGTGGAACTCTGCCTCCCTACGCAGGCAAGAGAGAGGCCACAGAAAAGAGAGCACAGAGAGAGCATATGTCTTGGTGCTCTTTCGCTAATTATCTTTAATAAATCTTTAATAAAGTTCAACACAGACCCATTTTTTTCAATTCATGAAGCATTTGTTAACCCCTTCGCTGCTAGGCCTTCCCCCCCCCCTGTGCTAAGCCTTTTTTTGGCTATTTGGGGTAGTTCACGCTTAGGCCCCTGTAACTTTTTGACCACATAAGGTATCCACGCCAAATTTGCGTCCTTTTCTTCCAACATCATGGGGATTCTAAAGGTACCCAGGGTTTGTGGATCCCCCTAGAGGGGACCCACAAATTAGCCAAAATATAGCAATTTTTTTTTTAAATGGGGAAAAAGTGCTGCAAATGAAAGCATCTAGTTTTTTCCCTGCAAATGGTATCAACAAAGGGTTTGTGGGGCTGAAATCACCATTTCCCCAGCTTTTAGGGACTGACAGACTTTTGACAGAAAACCAACATTTTTTACACAGTTTTGGCATTTTACTGGGATATAGCCTATTTTTGCTATTTTTTGTGCTTTCATCCTTCTTCCAGTTAATGGTAGAAATGGGTATGAAAGCAATAATGGATCCTGGAAAGCTATACATTTTAGTGAAGTAGACAAAATTCTGAATCCTGCAAGGGGTCATTTGTGTAGATCCTTCAAGGATTCGTTATAGAAACTAACAGTTAAATATAGGAAAAATTGAAAATTAGTTGAAAAAAACAGCCATTTGTGCCAACGTTTTCACCTGTAACTTCTTCTAATTGTAACAGCTGTTTGAAAGCAATATACCGTTACATCCACTGGACCTTTCTGGTTGTGGGGATATATAGGACTTGTAGGTTCACCAAGAACCCGACGAACCCAGAGCCAATAACTGACCAGCGTCTTGCAAAGGTTTTTCAGTATGTACCGGGTATATAGCAATTCATCTTGGGAAAATATATACATGAAAAAATAGGCATGAAAGACACCTATGTATTTCTGAAATTGAAACAAAATATAGAGTTTAGAAACAGTAGTTATTTGCACATTTCCAAAATTGTGAGTACCCATACTAGCCTGAGAATTATAGGTCATTTTTCAAAATGACTTCTTTTTTACACATTGTCTTTCATTTGGAAGGCAGAAATGCATCGAAAGTCAATAGGTAATAACAGTTGCTTTACAATTCTGTGTTACCCTAAGTCTCCCGATAAAAATGGTACCTCACTTGTGTGGGTAGGCCTAGTGCCCGCGACAGGAAACTGCCCAAAACGCAACGTGTACACACCACATTTTCACAGTGAAAACTGACCCTTTTTTTGCAAAGTGCCTAGCTGTAGATTTTGAACCCTAGCTCTGCCGGCACCAAGGGAAACCTAGCAAACCTATACATTTTTGAAAAGTAGATACCCAGGGGAATCCAGGATGGGGTGACTTGACTGGCTGTCACCAGGTTCTAGTACCCAGAATCCCTTGCAAACCTAAATATTTGTCCAAAAAAACACATTTTCCTCACATTTCTGTGGTTGAAAGTTCTAAAATCTGTGTGGATGAACAAAATTCCACTCACCCCACATTTTCCAAAGTCTTCCGAGAAAAATGGTACCTCACTTGTGTGGGTAGGCCTAGTGCCCACGACAGGAAACGGCCCAAAACGCAACGTGGACACACCACATTTTCACAGTGAAAACGGACCCTTTTTTTGCAAAGTGCCTAGCTGTAGATTTTGAACCCTAGCTCTGCCCGCACCTAGGGAAACCAAGCAAACCTATACATTTTTGAAAACTAGACACCCAGGGGAATCCAGGATGGGGTGACTTAACTGATTCTCACCAGGTTCTGTTACCCAGAATCCCTTGCAAACCTAAAGGTTTGTCAAATGAAACACATTTTCCTTACATTTCTGTGGTGGAAAGTTCTGGAATCTGCGTGGATCCACAAAATTCCACCCACCCCGCGTTCCCCAACGTCTTCCGAGAAAAATGGTACCTCACTTGTGTGGGTAGGCCTAGTGCCCGTGACAGAAAACGGCCCAAAACGCGACATGGACACACCACATTTTCACAGTGAAAACGGACCCTTCTTTTGCAAAGTGCCTAGCTGTAGATTTTGAACCCTAGCTCTGCCCACACCTAGGGAAACCAAGCAAACCTATACATTTTTGAAAACTAGACACCCAGGGGAATCCAGTATGGGGTGACTTGACTGATTCTCACCAGGTTCTGTTACCCAGAATCCCTTGCAAACCTAAAAGTTTGTCCAAAAAAACACATTTTCCTCACATTTCTGTGGTGGAAAGTACTAGAATCTGCCTGGATCCACAAAATTCCACCCACCCCGCGTTCCCCAAAGTCTTCCGAGAAAAATGGCACCTCACTTGTGTGGGTAGGCCTAGTGCCCACGACAGGAAATGGCCCAAAACTCAACGTGGACACACCACATTTTCACAGTGAAAACTGACCCTTTTTTAGCAAAGTGCCTAGCTGTAGATTTTGAACCCTAGTTCTGCCGGCACCTAGGGAAACCTAGGAAACCTATACATTTTTGAAAATTAGACAACAAGGGGAATCCAGGATGGGGTGACTTGACTGGCTCTCACCAGGTTTTGTTACCCAGAATCCCTTGCAGACCTAAAAGTTTGTCCAAAAAAACACATTTTCCTCACATTTCTGTGGTGGACAGTTCTGGAATCCGCGTGGATCCACAAAATTTCACCCACCCCACGTTCCCCAAAGCCTTCCGAGAAAAATGGTACCTCACTTGTATGGGTAGGCCTAGTGCCCGCAACAGGAAATGGCCCAAAACGCAACGTGGACACACCACATTTTCACAGTGAAAACGGACCCTTTTTTTGCAAAGTGCCTAGCTGTAGATTTTGAACCCTAACTCTGCCGGCACCTAGGGAAACCTAGCAAACCTATACATTTTTGAAAACTAGACACCCAGCGAAATCCAGGATGGGGTGACTTGACTGGCTGTCACCAGGTTCTAGTACCCAGAATCCCTTGCAAACCTAAATATTTGTCCCAAAAAACACATTTTCCTCACATTTCTGTGGTTGAAAGTTCTAGAATCTGCGTGGATGAACAAAATTCCACTCACCCCACATTTTCCAAAGTCTTCCGAGAAAAATGGTACCTCACTTGTGTGGGTAGGCCTAGTGCCCACGACAGGAAACGGCCCAAAATGCAACGTGGACACACCACATTTTCACAGTGAAAACTGACCCTTTTTTTGCAAAGTGCCTAGCTGTAGATTTTGAACCCTAGCTCTGCCCGCACCTAGGGAAACCAAGCAAACCTATACATTTTTGAAAACTAGACACCCAGGGGAATCCAGGATGGGGTGACTTAACTGATTCTCACCAGGTTCTGTTACCCAGAATCCCTTGCAAACCTAAAAGTTTGTCAAATGAAACACATTTTCCTTACATTTCTGTGGTGGAAAGTTCTGGAATCTGCGTGGATCCACAAAATTCCACCCACCCCGCGTTTCCCAACGTCTTCCGAGAAAAATGGTACCTCACTTGTGTGGGTAGGCCTAGTGCCCGTGACAGGAAATGGCCCAAAACGCGACATGGACACACCACATTTTCACAGTGAAAACGGACCCTTCTTTTGCAAAGTGCCTAGCTGTAGATTTTGAACCCTAGCTCTGCCCGCACCTAGGGAAACCAAGCAAACCTATACATTTTTGAAAACTAGACACCCAGGGGAATCCAGGATGGGGTGACTTGACTGGCTCTCACCAGGTTCTGTTACCCAGAATCCCTTGCAAACCTAAAAGTTTGTCCAAAAAAACACATTTTCCTCACATTTCTGTGGTGGAAAGTACTAGAATCTGCCTGGATCCACAAAATTCTACCCACCCCGCGTTCCCCAAAGTCTTCCGAGAAAAATGGCACCTCACTTGTGTGGGTAGGCCTAGTGCCCACGACAGGAAACGGCCCAAAACGCAACGTGGACACACCACATTTTCACACTGAAAACGGACCCTTTTTTAGCAAAGTGCCTAGCTGTAGATTTTGAACCCTAGTTCTGCCGGCACCTAGGGAAACCTAGGAAACCTATACATTTTTGAAAAGTAGACAACAAGGGGAATCCAGGATGGGGTGACTTGACTGGCTCTCACCAGGTTTTGTTACCCAGAATCCCTTGCAAACCTAAACTTTTGTCCAAAAAACCACATTTTCCTCACATTTCTGTGGTGGACAGTTCTGGAATCCGCGTGGATCCACAAAATTCCACCCACCCCACGTTCCCCAAAGCCTTCCCAGAAAAATGGTACCTCACTTGTATGGGTAGGCCTAGTGCCCGCAACAGGAAATGGCCCAAAACGCAACGTGGACACACCACATTTTCACAGTGAAAACTGACCCTTTTTTTGCAAAGTGCCTAGCTGTAGATTTTGAACCCTAACTCTGCCGGCACCTAGGGAAACCTAGCAAACCTATACATTTTTGAAAACTAGACACCCAGCGAAATCCAGGATGGGGTGACTTCACTGGCTGTCACCAGGTTCTGGTACCCAGAATCCCTTGCAAACCTAAAATTTTGTCAAAAAAAACATATTTTCCTCACATTTCTGTGGTGGAAAGTTGTAGAATCTGCGTGGATCCACAAAATTCCACCCACCCCGCTTTCCCCAAAGTCTTCCGAGAAAAATGGTGCCTCACTTGTGTGGGTAGGCCTAGTGCCCGTGACAGGAAACAGCCCAAAACTCGACATGGACACACCACATTTTCACAGTGAAAACGGACCCTTCTTTTGCAAAGTGCCTAGCTGTAGATTTTGAACCCTAGCTCTGCCGACACCTAGGGAAACCTAGCAAACCTATACATTTTTTAAAACTAGACACCCAGGGGAATCCAGGATGGGGTGACTTTACTTGCTCGCACCAGGTTCTGTTACCCAGAATCCCTTGTAAACCTAATATTTTGTCCAAAAAAACACATTTTCCTCACATTTCTGTGGTGGAAAGTTCTGGAATCTGCGTGGATCCACAAAATTCCACCCACCCCACATTTCCCAAAGTCTTCCGAGAAAAATGGTATCTCACTTGTATGGGTAGGCCTAGAGCCCACGACAGGAAACAGCCCAAAACGCAACGTGGACACACCACATTTTCACAGTGAAAACGGACCCTTTTTTTGCAAAGTGCCTAGCTGTAGATTTTGAACCCTAGCTCTGCCGGCAACTAGGGAAACCTAGCAAACCTATACATTTTTGAAAACTAGACACCGAGGGGAATCCAGGATGGGGTGACTTGACTGGCTCTCAGCAGGTTTTGTTACCCAGAATCAATTGCAAACCTAAAATGTTGTCCAAAAAAACACATTTTCCTCACATTTCTGTGGTGGACAGTTCTGAAATCTGCGTGGATCCACAAAATTCCACCCACCCCACATTCCCCAAAGTCTTCCGAGAAAAATGGTACCTCACTTGTATGGGCAGGCCTAGTGCCCGCAGCAGGAAATGGCCCAAAACGCAACGTGGACACACCACATTTTCACAGTGAAAACGGACCCTTTTTTTGCAAAGTGCCTAGCTGTAGGTTTTGAACCCTAACTCTGCCGGCACCTAGGGAAACCTAGCAAACCTATACATTTTTGAAAACTAGACACCCAGGCAAATCCAGGATGGGGTGACTTCACTGGCTGTCACCAGGTTCTGGTACCCAGAATCCCTTGCAAACCTAAAATTTTGTCAAAAAAACCATATTTTCCTCACATTTCTGTGGTGGAAAGTTGTAGAATCTGCGTGGATCCACAAAATTCAACCCAACCCGTTTTCCCCAAAGTCTTCCGAGAAAAATGGTGCCTCACTTGTGTGGGTAGGCCTAGTGCCCGTGACAGGAAACGGCCCAAAACGCGACATGGACACACCACATTTTCACAGTGAAAACGGACCCTTCTTTTGCAAAGTGCCTAGCTGTAGATTTTGAACCCTAGCTCTGCCGACACCTAGGGAAACCTAGCAAACCTATACATTTTTTAAAACTAGACACCCAGGGAATCCAGGATGGGGTGACTTGACTGGCTCTCACCAGGTTCTGTTACCCAGAATCCCTTGCAAACCTAACATTTTGTCAAAAAACACATTTTCCACACATTTCTGTGGTGGAAAGTTCTGGAATCTGCGTAGATCCACAATTTTCCACCCACCCCGCGTTCCCCAAAGTCTTCCGAGAAAAATTGTACCTCACTTGTGTGGGTAGGCCTAGTGCCCGCGACAGGAAACGGCCCAAAACGCAACGTGGACACGCCACATTTTCACAGTGAAAACGGACCCTTTTTTAGCAAAGTGCCTAGCTGTAGATTTTGAACCCTAGTTCTGCCGGCACCTAGGGAAACCTAGGAAACCTATACATTTTTGAAAATTAGACACCAAGGGAAATCCAGGATGGGGTGACTTGACTGGCTCTCACCAGGTTTTGTTACCCAGAATCCCTTGCAAACCTAAAATTTTGTCCAAAAAAATACATTTTCCTCACATTTCTGTGGTGGACAGTTCTGGAATCCGCGTGGATCCACAAAATTCCACCCACCCCACGTTCCCCAAAGTCTTCCGAGAAAAATGGTACCTCACTTGTATAGGTAGGCCTCGTGCCCGCAACAGGAAATGGCCCAAAACGCAACGTGGACACACCACATTTTCACAGTGAAAACGGACCCTTTTTTTGCAAAGTGCCTAGCTGTAGATTTTGAACCCTAACTCTGCCGGCACCTAGGGAAACCTAGAAAACCTATACATTTTTGAAAACTAGACACCCAGCGAAATCCAGGATGGGGTGACTTCACTGGCTGTCACCAGGTTCTGGTACCCAGAATCCCTTGCAAACCTAAACTTTTGTCAAAAAAACCATATTTTCCTCACATTTCTGTGGTGGAAAGTTGTAGAATTTGCCTGGATCCACAAAATTCCACCCACCCCGCTTTCCCCAAAGTCTTCCGAGAAAAATGGTGCCTCACTTGTGTGGGTAGGCCTAGTGCCCGTGACAGGAAACAGCCCAAAACTCGACATGGACACACCACATTTTCACAGTGAAAACGGACCCTTCTTTTGCAAAGTGCCTAGCTGTAGATTTTGAACCCTAGCTCTGCCGACACCTAAGGAAACCTAGCAAACCTATAAATTTTTTAAAACTAGACACCCAGGGGAATCCAGGATGGGGTGACTTTACTGGCTCTCACCAGGTTCTGTTACCCAGAATCCCTTGTAAACCTAAAATTTTGTCCAAAAAACCACATTTTCCTCACATTTCTGTGGTGGAAAGTTCTGGAATCTGCGTGGATCCACAAAATTCCACCCACCCCGCATTTGCCAAAGTCTTCCGAGAAAAATGGTATCTCACTTGTATGGGTAGGCCTAGTGCCCGCGACAGGAAACAGCCCAAAATGCAACGTGGACACACCACATTTTCACAGTGAAAACGGACCCTTTTTTTGCAAAGTGCCTAGCTGTAGATTTTGAACCGTAGCTCTGCCGGCAACTAGGGAAACCTAGCAAACCTATACATTTCTGAAAACTAGACACCGAGGGGAATCCAGGATGGGGTGACTTGACTGGCTCTCACCAGGTTTTGTTACCCAGAATCAATTGCAAACCTAAAGTTTTGTCAAAAAAAACACATTTTCCTCACATTTCTGTGGTGGACAGTTCTGGAATCTGCGGGGATCCACAAAATTCCACCCATCCCACGTTCCCCAAAGTCTTCCGAGAAAAATGGTACCTCACTTGTATGGGCAGGCCTAGTGCCCGCAACAGGAAATGGCCCAAAACGCAACGTGGACACACCACATTTTCACAGTGAAAACGGACCCTTTTTTTGCAAAGTGCCTAGCTGTAGGTTTTGAACCCTAACTCTGCCGGCACCTAGGGAAACCTAGCAAACCTATACATTTTTGAAAACTAGACACTCAGGGAAATCCAGGATGGGGTGACTTCACTGGCTGTCACCAGGTTCTGGTACCCAGAATCCCTTGCAAACCTAAAATTTTGTCCAAAAAAACATATTTTCCTCACATTTCTGTGGTGGAAAGTTGTAGAATCTGCGTGGATCCACAAAATTCAACCCAACCGGTTTTCCCCAAAGTCTTCCGAGAAAATTGTGCCTCACTTGTGTGGGTAGGCCTAGTGCCCGTGACAGGAAACGGCCCAAAACACGACATGGACACACCACATTTTCACAGTGAAAACGGACCCTTCTTTTGCAAAGTGCCTAGCTGTAGATTTTGAACCCTAGCTCTGCCGACACCTAGGGAAACCTAGCAAACCTATACATTTTTTAAAACTAGACACCCAGGGGAATCCAGGATGGGGTGACTTGACTGGCTCTCACCAGGTTCTGTTACCCAGAATCCCTTGCAAACCTAACATTTTGTCAAAAAAACACATTTTCCACACATTTCTGTGGTGGAAAGTTCTGGAATCTGCGTAGATCCACAATTTTCCACCCACCTCGCGTTCCCCAAAGTCTTCCGAGAAAAATTGTACCTCACTTGTGTGGGTAGGCCTAGTGCCCGCGACAGGAAACGGCCCAAAACGCAACGTGGACACGCCACATTTTCACAGTGAAAACGGACCCTTTTTTAGCAAAGTGCCTAGCTGTAGATTTTGAACCCTAGTTCTGCCGGCACCTAGGGAAACCTAGGAAACCTATACATTTTTGAAAATTAGACACCAAGGGAAATCCAGGATGGGGTGACTTGACTGGCTCTCACCAGGTTTTGTTACCCAGAATCCCTTGCAAACCTAAAATTTTGTCCAAAAAAATACATTTTCCTCACATTTCTGTGGTGGACAGTTCTGGAATCCGCGTGGATCCACAAAATTCCACCCACCCCACGTTCCCCAAAGTCTTCCGAGAAAAATGGTACCTCACTTGTATAGGTAGGCCTCGTGCCCGCAACAGGAAATGGCCCAAAACGCAACGTGGACACACCACATTTTCACAGTGAAAACGGACCCTTTTTTTGCAAAGTGCCTAGCTGTAGATTTTGAACCCTAACTCTGCCGGCACCTAGGGAAACCTAGCAAACCTATACATTTTTGAAAACTAGACACCCAGCGAAATCCAGGATGGGGTGACTTCACTGGCTGTCACCAGGTTCTGGTACCCAGAATCCCTTGCAAACCTAAACTTTTGTCAAAAAAAACATATTTTCCTCACATTTCTGTGGTGGAAAGTTGTAGAATTTGCCTGGATCCACAAAATTCCACCCACCCCGCTTTCCCCAAAGTCTTCCGAGAAAAATGGTGCCTCACTTGTGTGGGTAGGCCTAGTGCCCGTGACAGGAAACAGCCCAAAACTCGACATGGACACACCACATTTTCACAGTGAAAACGGACCCTTCTTTTGCAAAGTGCCTAGCTGTAGATTTTGAACCCTAGCTCTGCCGACACCTAGGGAAACCTAGCAAACCTATACATTTTTTAAAACTAGACACCCAGGGGAATCCAGGATGGGGTGACTTTACTGGCTCTCACCAGGTTCTGTTACCCAGAATCCCTTGTAAACCTAAAATTTTGTCCAAAAAACCACATTTTCCTCACATTTCTGTGGTGGAAAGTTCTGGAATCTGCGTGGATCCACAAAATTCCACCCACCCCGCATTTGCCAAAGTCTTCCGAGAAAAATGGTATCTCACTTGTATGGGTAGGCCTAGTGCCCGCGACAGGAAACAGCCCAAAACGCAACGTGGACACACCACATTTTCACAGTGAAAACGGACCCTTTTTTGCAAAGTGCCTAGCTGTAGATTTTGAACCGTAGCTCTGCCGGCAACTAGGGAAACCTAGCAAACCTATACATTTCTGAAAACTAGACACCGAGGGAATCCAGGATGGGGTGACTTGACTGGCTCTCACCAGGTTTTGTTACCCAGAATCAATTGCAAACCTAAAGTTTTGTCAAAAAAAACACATTTTCCTCACATTTCTGTGGTGGACAGTTCTGGAATCTGCGGGGATCCACAAAATTCCACCCATCCCACGTTCCCCAAAGTCTTCCGAGAAAAATGGTACCTCACTTGTATGGGCAGGCCTAGTGCCCGCAACAGGAAATGGCCCAAAACGCAACGTGGACACACCACATTTTCACAGTGAAAACTGACCCTTTTTTTGCAAAGTGCCTAGCTGTAGGTTTTGAACCCTAACTCTGCCGGCACCTAGGGAAACCTAGCAAACCTATACATTTTTGAAAACTAGACACCCAGGGAAATCCAGGATGGGGTGACTTCACTGGCTGTCACCAGGTTCTGGTACCCAGAATCCCTTGCAAACCTAAAATTTTGTCCAAAAAAACATATTTTCCTCACATTTCTGTGGTGGAAAGTTGTAGAATCTGCGTGGATCCACAAAATTCAACCCAACCGGTTTTCCCCAAAGTCTTCCGAGAAAATTGTGCCTCACTTGTGTGGGTAGGCCTAGTGCCCGTGACAGGAAACGGCCCAAAACACGACATGGACACACCACATTTTCACAGTGAAAACGGACCCTTCTTTTGCAAAGTGCCTAGCTGTAGATTTTGAACCCTAGCTCTGCCGACACCTAGGGAAACCTAGCAAACCTATACATTTTTTTAAACTAGACACCCAGGGGAATCCAGGATGGGGTGACTTGACTGGCTCTCACCAGGTTCTGTTACCCAGAATCCCTTGCAAACCTAAAATTTTGTCAAAAAAACACATTTTCCTCACATTTCTGTGGTGGAAAGTTCTGGAATCTGCGTAGATCCACAAATTTCCACCCACCCCGCGTTCCCCAAAGTCTTACAAGAAAAATGGTACCTCACTTGTGTGGGTAGACCTAGTGCCCGCGACAGGAAACGGCCCAAAACACAACGTGGACACGCCACATTTTCACAGTGAGAACTGACCCTTTTTTAGCAAAGTGCCTAGCTGTAGATTTTGAACCCTAGCTCTGCCGGCACCTAGGGAAACCTAGGAAACCTATACATTTTTGAAAACTACACACCCAGGGGAATCCAGGATGGGGTGACTTGACTGGCTCTCACCAGGTTTTGTTACCCAGAATCCCTTGCAAACCTAAAATTGTGTAAAAAAAAAACACATTTTCCTCACATTTCTGTGGTGGGCAGTTCTGGAATCTGCGTGGATCCACAAAATTCCACCCACCCCACATTTCCCAAAGTCTTCTGAGAAAAATGGTACCTCACTTGTATGGGTAGGCCTAGTGCCCGCAACAGGAAATTGCCCAAAACGCAACATGGACACACCACATTTTCACAGTGAAAACGGACCCTTTTTTTGCAAAGTGCCTAGCTGTAGATTTTGAACCCTACCTCTGCCGTCACCTAGGGAAACCTAGCAAACCTATACATTTTAAAAACTAGACACCCAGGGAAATCCAGGATGGGTTGACTTGACTGGCTCTCACCAGGTTCTGTTACCCAGAATCCCTTGCAGACCTAAAATGTTGTCAAAAAAACCACATTTTCCTCACATTTCTGTGGTGGAAAGTTCTGGAATCTGCGTGGATCCACAAATTTCCACCCACCCCGCGTTCCCCAAAGTCTTCCAAGAAAAAAGGTACCTCACTTGTGTGGGTAGGCCTTGTGCCCGTGACAGGAAACGGCCCAAAACGCAACATGGACACGCCACATTTTCATAGTGAAAACTGACCCTTTTTTAGCAAAGTGCCTAACTGTAGATTTTGAACCCTAGCTGTGCCGGCACCTAGGGAAACCCATGAAACCTATACATTTTTGAAAAGTAGACACCCAGGGGAATCCAGTATGGGGTGACTTGACTGGCTCTCACCAGGTTCTGTTACCCAGAATCCCTGACAAACCTAAAATTTTGTCAAAAAAACCACATTTTCCTCACATTTCTGTGGTGGAAAGTTCTGGAATCTGCGTGGATCCACAAATTTCCACCCACCCCGCGTTCCCCAAAGTCTTCCTTGAAAAATGGGACCTCACTTGTGTGGGTAGGTGTACTGCCCGCGACAGGCAAGGGCCCAAAACCTAATGAGGCGACATCAAAATTACCCATCGCAAAACAACCTGGTTTTGCAAGGGGGGTCCCATGAGTTTTTGGCCCCGGGCTCAGCGACCATCTAGGGAAACCTACCAAACCCACACATTTTTGAAAACTAGACACCCGGGGGAGTCCAGCGAGGTATGGCTTGCGTGGGTCCCCCAACGTTTTCCTACCCAGAATCCCCTGTAAACATCAAATTTTAGCCAAAAAATCACTTTTTTCTCAAATTTCGGTGTGGGAAAGTTATGGAATCTGCGTGGATCCACAAATTTCCTCCCACCCAGCGTTCCCCCAGGTCTCCCGATAAAATGGTACCTCACTTGTGTGGGTAGACATAGTGGCTGCAACAGGAAATGGCCCAAATCATACTGTGGAGACTTCAAAATTACCTATAACAAAACTACCTGGTTTTGGGGGGAGGGGGGCACCTGGGTTTTGGCCCCGGGCTCGCCGCCATCTAGGGAAACCTACCAAACCCACACATTTCTGAAAACTAGACACCCTGGGGAGTCCAATGAGGTATGGCTTGCGTGGATCCCTCAACGTTTCCCTACCCAGAATGCCCTGCAAACCTCAAATTTAGCTGAAAGAAACACATTTTCCACATATGTTTGGGTGGAATCACCATGCTGGCACAAATGTCCTACCCCACAGCGTTCCCCTCAGTCTCCCGAGTAAAATGATACCTCACTTGTGTGTGTGGGGTAAGGGCCTGTGACTGGGAAGCGCCCAAAACATAGGGATTAAGGGTATAGCACCGAGAATTCTAAGCGCTATATTTTTTTTTAAATACGTTTTTAGCCAATTTTGCATTGGACACCCATGCAAGTGAGGTATCATTTTACTCAGGAGACTGAGGGGAACGCTGTGGGGTAGGACATTTGTGCCAGCACCCAAAAATATGTGGAAAATTTGTTTTTTTCAGCTAAATTTGAGGTTTGCAGGGCGTTCTGGGTAGGGAAACATTGGGATCCACACAAGCCATACCTCATTGGACTCCCCAGGGTGTCTAATTTTCAGAAATGTATGGGTTTGGTAGGTTTCCCTAGATGGCGGCGAGCCCGGGGCCAAAACCCAGGTGCCCCCCCCAAACCAGGTAGTTTTTTTATAGGTAATTTTGAAGTCTCCACAGTACGATTTGGGCCATTTCCTGTTGCAGCCACTATGCCTACCCACACAAGTGAGGAACCATTTTTATCGGGAGATCTGGGGGAACGCTGGGTTGGAGGAAATTTGTGGATCCACGCAGATTCCAGAACTTTCCCACACAGAAATTTGAGAAGGTAGGTTTGCCTAGACGGCCGCCGAGTCCGGACCCGAAAACTCATGGGACCCCCCTTGCAAAACCAGGTTGTTTTGCGATAGGTAATTTTGATGTTGCCTCAATAGGTTTTGGGCCCTTGCCTGTCACGGGTACTTGACCCACCCACGCGAGTGAGGTACCATTTTTATCGGGAGACCTGGGGGAACGCTGGGTGGGAGGAAATATGTGGATCCACGCAGATTCCAGAACTTTCCCACACAGAAATTTGAGAAAAAAGTGATTTTTTCAGCTAAATTTGAGGTTTACAGGGGATTCTGGGTAGGAAAAATTTGGGGGGCTCATGCAAGCCATATCTCGCTGGACTCCCCCAGGTGTCTAGTTTTCAGAAATGTGTAGGTTTGATAGGTTTTCCAATATGGCCGCCGAGCCCGAGGCCAAGAACCCAGGTGACACCTCTTGCAAAACCAGGTTGTTTTGTGATAGGTAATTTTGATGTCTCCTAAATACGTTTTGGGCCCTTGCCTGTCGCGGGTTCTTGACCCACCCACACGAGTGCGGTACCATTTTTATTGGGAGAACGGGGGGAATGCTGGGTGGGAGGAAATTTGTGTCAGCCCGGTGATCCCACAACTCTCCCACGCAGAAATGTGAGAAAAAGTGATTTTTTTAGCTAAGTTTAATGTTTGCAGGGGATTCTGGGTAGGAAAAGTTGGGGGCCCACGCAAGCCATACCTCGCTGGACTCCCCCAGGTGCCTAGTTTTCAGAAATGTGTGGGTTTCGTAGGTTTCCCAAGATGGCAGCCGAGCCCGGGGCCAAAAACCCAGGTGACCCCCCCTGCAAAACCAGTTTGTTTTCTGATAGGTAATTTTGATGTCTCCTCAATACGTTTTGGGCCCTTGCCTGTCGCGGGTACTTGACCCACCCACGCGACTGAGGTACCATTTTTATAGGGAGACCTGGGGGAACGCTGGGTGGTAGGAAATTTGTGGATCCACGCAGATTCCAGAACTTTCCATCACAGAAATGTGAGGAAAATGTGTTTTTTTTTACAAAGTTTGAGGTTTGCAAGGAATTCTGGGTAACAGAACCTGGTGAGAGCCAGACAAGTCACCCCATCCTGTATTCCCCTGAGTGTCTAGTTTTCAAAAATGTATAGGCTTGCTAGGTTTCCCTAGGTACCGGCACAGCTAGGGTTCAAAATGTACAGCTAGGCACTTTGCAAAGAAAGGGTCAGATTTCCCTGTGTAAATGTGGTGTGTCCACGATGCCTTTTGGGCCGTTTCCTGTCGCGGGCCCTAGGCCTACCCACACAAGTGAGGTCCCATTTTTCTCGGAAGACTTTGGGAAATGTGGGGTGGGTGGAATTTTGTGGATCCACGCAGATTCCAGAACTTTCCACCACAGAAATGTGAGGAAAATGTGGTTTTTTTTTACAAAGTTTGAGGTTTGTAAGGGATTCTGGGTAACAGACCCTTGTGAGAGCCAGACAAGTCACCCCATCCTGGATTTCCCTGGGTGTCTAGTTTTTGAAAATGTATAGGTTTGCTAGGTTTCCCTAGGTGCCGGCAGAGCTAGGGTTCAAAATCTACAGCTAGGCACTTTGCAAGAAAAAGGTCAGTTTTCATTGTGAAAATGTGGTGTGTCCACGTTGCGTTTTGGGCCGTTTCCTGTGGCGGTCACTAGTCCTACCCACACAAGTGAGGTACCATTTTCTACGAAGACTTTGAGGAATACGGGGTAGGTGGAATTTTGTGGATCCACGCAGATTCCAGAACTTTCTACCACAGAAATGTGAGGAAAATGTGGTTTTTTTCTTACAAGGTTTGAGGTTTGCAAGGGATTCTGGGTAACAGAACCTGGTGAGAGCCAGACAAGTCACCCCATTCTGTATTTCCATGGGTGTCTAGTTTTCAAAAATGTATAGGTTTGCTAGGTTTCCCTAGGTGCCGGCAAAGCTAGGGTTTAAAATCTACACCTAGGCACTTTGCAAAAAAAGGGTCAGTTTTCACTTTGAAAATGTGGTGTGTCCACGTTGCGTTTTGGGCCATTTCCTGTCGCGGGCACTGGGCCTACCCACACAAGTAAGGTTCCATTTTTCTCTGAAGACTTTGGGGAATTCGAGGTGGGTGGAATTTTGTGGATCCATGCAGATTCCAGAACTTTCCACCACAGAAATGAGAGCATTTTTTTTTTTTTTTTTTTTACAAAGTTTGAGGTTTGCAAGGGATTCTAGGTAACAGAACCTGGTGAGAGCCAGACAAGTCACCCCATCCTGGATTGCCATGGGTGTCTAGTTTTCAAAAATGTATAGGTTTACTAGGTTTCCCTAGGTGCCGGCAGAGCTAGGGTTTAAAATCTACAGCTAGGCACTTTGCAAAAAAAGGGTCAGTTTTCACTGTGAAAATGTGGTGTGTCCACGTTGCGTTTTGGGCTGTTTCCTGTCGCGGGCAGTAGGCCTACCCACACAAGTGAGGTACCATTTTCCTCTGAAGACTTTGGGGAATGCGGGGTGGGTGGAATTTTGTGGATTCACGCATATTCCAGAACTTTCCACCACAGAAATGTGAGGAAAATGTGGTTTATTAAACAAAGTTTGAGGTTTGCAAGGGATTCTGGGTAACAGAACCTGGTGAGAGCCAGACAAGTCACCCCATCCTGGATTCCCCTTGGTGTCTAGTTTTCAACAATGTATAGGTTTGCTAGGTTTCCCTAGGTGCCGGCAGAGCTAGGGTTCACAATCTATAGCTAGGCACTTTGCAAAAAAAGGGTCCGTTTTCACTGTGGAAATGTGGTGTGTCCACGTTGCTTTTTGGGCCATTTCCTGTCATGGGCACTAGGCCTACCCACACAAGTGAGGTACCATTTTTCTCGGAAGACTTTGGGGAATGCGGGATGGGTGGTATTTTGTGGATCCACGCAGATTCCAGAACTTTCCACCACAAACTGTGAGGAAAATGTGGTTTTTTTTTTACAATGTTTGAGGTTTCCAAGGGATTCTGGGTAACAGAACATGGTGAGAGCCAGACAAGTCACCCCATCCTGGATTCCCCTGGGTGTCTACTTTTCAAAAATTTATAGGTGTGCTAGGTTTCCCTAGGTGCCGGCAGAGCTAGGGTTCAAAATCTACAGCTAGGCACTTTGCAAAAAAAGTTCCATTTTCACTGTGAAAATGTGGCATGTCCACATTGCGTTTTGGGCCATTTCCTGTCACAGGCACTAGGCCTACCCACAGAAGGGAGGTACCATTTTTCTCTGAAGACGTTGGGAAATGCAGGGTGGGTGGAATTTTGTGGATCCACGCCGATTCCAGAACTTTCCACCACAGAAATGTGAGGAAAATGTGTTTCTTTTTACAAAGTTTGCGGTTTGCAAGGGATTCTGGGTAACAGAACCTGGTGAGAGCCAGACAAGTCACCCCATCCTGGATTCCCCTGGGTGTCTAGTTTTTGAAAATGTATAGGTTTGCTAGGTTTCCCTAGGTGCCGGCAGAGCTAGGGTTCAAAATCTACAGCTAGGCACTTTGCAAAAAAAGGGTCAGTTTTCACTGAGAAAATGTGGTGTGTCCACATTACGTTTTGGGCCGTTTCCTCTCGCGGGCTCTACACCTACCCACACAAGTGAGGTACCATTTTGGCTCAACCTCATGGTAAAATTTGTGCAATTTAGCGGGCGTGTGGTACAGCAGCCATTTACTATAAAAGAAATTCTTCTTGAATTGGCGGCTCGCACTGCCTTGGTGCTGATACAATTCAAAAACTTCCAATGTGGAATATCCACTTTACACCCTGTAGAAGACTCAGGGGCATATTCACAAGGACTTATCTCTGAGTTATCGCCACCTTAACGCATCAAAAGTGGAGATAGATTTAACGCCCCATTCACAAGCGGGTGCAAACTGCAGACATCGGCAGTATTCCCGCGATAACTGCCTCACAATTTATCTCCACGGGTGACACCACCAACTAACCCTAATGAGATGCAGAGTAGGCGTTCCCATGCAAAAACTCACGAAAACACCACTACACCACTTTCACAACGAACTGCCAGATCTGCGATGCGAACCAAAAACAGGCGATAAGCCGCGGTAGCAGCAGGGAATTAACACCTGCCTTTTGCTGGTGTTAAGCAGGACGACTACCTGCAGCATGAAAGGGAGCCCAGCCAAGAGCCACATCTGAAGACCCACAGATGCCATGGAGACAATGATCATGCTGCTCCAAGACCCATGAGGGCCACAACACCCACCGCCACCCCCCCCCAGGCCCGCCAACACCCCCAGGACCCGTCCCGCCCCCCCCGGACCACCACAGAGGCAGCGTACACAAAGACAGCGGACCCACCTTAAACGCACCAGCCGCACAGACCGAACGCCAGAGGAGGACATTGCCCACTAGAGGCCCAAAAGGACAACCATCCCCCGCATCCTGACCCACATCGCCCACCTGCTGACAGTACCAACACAGCGGACAACCAACATCCCTCCGCAGACAAAGCTGCTGGCTGTGCTGCACATGTTGGCCTCTGGGACATTCCAACCCACAACTGCCAGAGTCGGAGGAGTCTCACAGCCAGCCCCATCCAAGTTCATCACACCTGTCCTGGATGCCATCATCAGCCTGGTACCCCAGCACCTCCACTTCACCCACACTGCGCAGTAGCAGCTGGAGACCAAGCAAGGCTCCTACGCCATAGCTGCATTCCCTCACGTGTCGGGGGCAATCGACTGCACACATGTACCCCTCGTGCCCCCTGCCGACACTGTACACAACTACCGCAACAGAAAGCACATGCATCCCATGAATGTGCAGGCAATAGTGGACCACCCAGGACTTCTCAACAATGTCATGGCCAACTCCCCAGGCAGACTGCATGATTCCCACATCGCCCGACAGTCCATCATCAACCAGCGCTCCCAGGATGGCACCTATGGAAATGCAGTGCCCGTTGGTAAGTACCAAATGAACACACCACACATCTCCACCCCACAGTCATGCAACTCACGACACTGACAATGGGCACGCAGCAGAACTACATGAAACATGCCACACAACATGCCAACCGACCAGACACGACAACACCACTCCATTGGGAACCTGGGCTTGCCATGCACACAACCCAGCCACGGCATGGCACCACAGCCACACAATAGCAGAATGTGAGGAGAGGCTTGGAGCAGGCATGTGCGAGAGCGGCAAGTGACCAATGAATGAGAACCTACCCAATGCCAGGTGTGGCGTGGAGGTGCCGGACAGACTCCAATGTGCAAACCACGGAAATGGCCATGTGGACATTAACTGCTGGTGCATGGAGTGTAGTGGCCAGTGGACGCTGCCATGTCCCCACAGGATGTGGGGCAGAACGCGGAAATGTCGCACGTTATGTCCCCCCCTGTATGCGCGGGCGGAGTGGGTTGGCCCTGCATATGCCAGGCCTGCGTAGGGGTGTGAATAAAAACCCCATCGCACTGGGTGTGGTTCTCTTTCGGAATGGCCAACGTGTCTGCCAGGGTGGCGCCTCTCAGCCCGCCACGAGGCCGGCACCGTGCGCGGCAGGGCCTGCGTCCCTGTGCGCCTGCTGCACCCCGGGCCGCTGATCCCCAGACCCGTCATGCCTGCCCCAGCGCACCAAGGAGGCTCCACTCACCTGCCGACACCGGCGTGTGTCAAAGAGGGCCCACCACGTGCCGGTGCAAGCTCCAAGGCCCAGTCCCGCGACCTTTGCAGCCTCCGCAGACCATCGCTGGCCTCCACAACGCTGGCCCACAGTACTCCTTTTTCATTGACATACTCCACCGGCGTACTCTTCGGCCCAGTTGTTGGCACATGTGGAACTGTGTCCTGAGTCTTGAATGGCAGTGACCCCAAGTCCGTGGCAGCGTCCACATCACTGAACTCCCTCCCGATCAGTGAGGCGAATGTCTGCATCGCAAGCCGGTGACACGTGGTGCCACTAACCCTGTTCAACGCAAGCCGGCGACACGTGGTGCCACTAACCCTGTTCAACGCAAGCCGGCGACACTTGGATGAGGGCTCAGGCCTACACTGCGGCCCAGTAGGTCCCACATGTGGAACTGTGTCCTGAGTCTTGAATGGCAGTGACCCCAAGTCCGTGGCAGGGGCCACATCACTATACTCCCTCCGATCAGTGAAGCCAAAGTCTGCCACGCAAGCACACGACACGTGTCTGTGGGCCCGTGCTGACCGGTGCCCCCGGCCTACACCGCGGTCCAGTAGGTCCCACATCCAGCACTTAGTCGTGATTCATGAATGGCAGAGTCCATACCAGTGAACGCATGGAGAGGAGTAAGAGGAAGATGCGGTTCAGTCCGGATGAAAGCCGGATCCTCGTCACGGAGGTGACCGAACACTAGCAACAACTGACCTGGTGCCACGAACTCTGTGCGCAATGAGTCATGGGCACTTTCTGGTTGGACTTTGGTGGCGTCTGAGTCCATGGCCTGGTGGTTGTCTGCATCATCATCTGGCTGGGACGGACTTGGTGTTCGACATGTGTCTGTTCCATTCATCTCCACCATGGTGACTGTTTCTGCGTGGTTCTGCACTCTGCATCATGCCCTGGGGTTACACCTTCCACTGTCCACCGAGACACTCCGCGTCAACCCCCTTTGTCATCTACGAGAACCTGCTCTGCCCTCGTGACCCTGCCCCAGTGCACCGCAAGTCAGCGGCCCGTGGCGGTAGGCCCGTGCAGGACGCTGTGCATCCGGGGCCACTAACTCTGTGCAGCTCAAGTCATGGAGCCTTTATGGTTGAATGGTTGTGTCCTTAACGATGTACACTGTTGTCGTTGTTTTGACTGCACCAGGCACTCCATGACGGCTGGTGTACACACACCCCAGACACATCCAACACAGGTGTCACTCGACATGTGAGCCTGCTAATAAACGTGGCCGGGCGCACGTGCCCGTAGCCAATTCACACCATCTAAGCAAGTGTGTCCGTGTGGTCATTATGTCAGCATGATGGGCCCGAGGACTGCAACATCACAGTGTCTTCAGCGGACGATATCATGTCACCTCAGCAGTGGCCAAGACCTTGGACATGTAGCTTCGCCCGCCCCCCCCTGCATGCACAAGCGGCGTGTGCTGGTCCGGCGTACGTCTGGTCAGCGCCGGGGTGTGCTGATTCGGCAAGGGGGTTCAGGGCGTGGCTTTGGTCTGGTCTTGAGCAGGAAGTGCGGTAAGCGTGTCTCTGTGTTGGAGTGTTGTCGCCACCAGGGCCACAGTAGTCGATGTTGCAGTGTAGCATGCACCCGGAGGGCGGGCCCGCACGTACAGGGATATGTAGGAGCGCAAGACCACTCGGGGTCTTGGCTCATGCATGCCAAGTGTTATGTGTATCAGTCCTGCGGCTGCATAAGTCAGATGCCTAGCCTCAATCGCAGCGCAATCACAGCCAGCCATGGACTGTACACCTGTGTCCGCCCTGTCCGGACCATTGGCCTACACTCACGTGGCCGCACACCCTCAACGGCCAGCTTCACGGTGTTGTTGGCATGCCGCTGGACATGCGCAGACAGGCATGACAATGGTGTGCCGTAGGAGTGCACGTGATACAACCGCGCAGCGCACACAAGTGTGGGGGCTCGTGGGAGGGAGGAGCAGCTGTGAGGCAACGTAACACACAGTGAGGCCGCTCAGGTGCCATGTGCTCGGCATATCATCCATGATTCCCTGGGTCGCAGACATCCCACCCCACCCACGACAGGCCTCTGTACATCTCCTGTATGCAAGCAGATGGTGAAGTTACTGTAGGGATGAAAGGTCCTTTGTCTGAACTATCAGGCGGTAGCACATCTGCAGCTCCGAGCTGGGACTTGCATGTGCCCAGCACCCCCTGACAGATACGATAGCATTTGCTGGTGACTCACACACTACGCACTGCCCGACGTGAGACCAACTTGTACACATCCCACACGCAGTAGTCCTTGGTCGTAGTTAGCGTGTGTGAAATGGCCTTCACACATACTCCCACCCCACCCCAGGCCTGCACCCATTGCACACAGACACTGCTCATTGCTCCGAGCTGTGCCATTTCTTCCACAGGACTGGCGCGGGTCAGCACAGTGCTGCTTCAAGCAGAGCCACTGACGCAATGGCAGACCAACCCGGACACATGCACAACTCCAGTCACGTGGACCTGTACCGTGCACGTCTGCTGCATGTCCTGGGGGCACTGCCATTGGCAGTGCTGCGGATCAGTTACCGGCTAAGCTTCCGCCTTGCCAACGTCACCTGCGTTCAGCCTGTGTTGCATTGTCGCTCGTGCATATTCGAGTGGACCATGGATGTCTGCCTCACAAACGTAACGGTAGCTGACCTGGATTTCGACGTGTGTGTGTGCCCCCTGTTGGCCCATGACCAGGAGTGTCACCGTGATGCCCGTTTATGGCATGCCTGGATGATTGGCATGGATGCTGGCAACTGGACCTGGGAGATTGCACGAGTCGTCGTGTGCAGTGACCGCATTGAGCCGCTCCCCTATTGGGCTTTAGTGCCAATTGGGGCCAGGGGTTGGAGTCAGCACATCTGTCCGGGACAGCTGATGGGTTACGTCGCCTACATGTTAGATGTGGTGGACAACGAGCACTCATCGGAAATGTTGGCCTACGCTGCTGCACTCGCGTTCATGGATGAGTGACAACGTACCTGCAGCCACAACTGAATGTGACCCATTGCACGTGCCCGACGCCTGGTTGCATGTTGGGGATCTGATCACATGTCCCAAGATGACAGTGGACATGGCTGCATTGGCCTGGACTCCAGATCCATGCGCGGTCAGCCAACACGGGTTGGCACTGACTTGTGTGGGTGATGGACTCCCCCGGGGTGGACATGGGCACTTTCCAACGTTCCTCATTCAGACATGCTGCTGCATTGGTCTGCATGTTGTGGCACTTCTCTTGGCCGTACTGACACGCAATTGTTGATAAAGTTTCCGCACCTTCACTTGTCTCCAACTGTGCTGAGTGTTGATTTGTATGCCAATGTGTGTGTCACGGCCTATCTGGGTCCCTGCCATACATGCATTGCTACCCCATCAGGGCTATGGGTTTGTACTTGTGCATTATCATGTCCCTGTTTTGTGCTTTGCCAGATGCGTATGGCCATTTACCGGCCACAAGCGGGTGCACTTGTGTCCTGTGTTCGGTTGTGCAAATGTTGCTGTTTGTGCCACATTGTGTTCGATGTTGGGGTGCTCTGCTTCCTATGTGTGTGTGCTGCATTGTGTGTGAGATGTCCCTTCAGCTCTGATTTGGCTCACCCTTCTCCCTTTCAGGCAGTGTGGTTTTCACTTCTGTGCTTGTTCAGTGGTGTGATGTTGCCGAGTTGTGTGACTTGTGCTCTTGGTTGGTGTTGTTACTCTTGGTCATGGTTTGTCTGCAGTTGTGCTGTGCTTATTTGTGCATGTGTGCCATTGTGCCCAACTCCCCCCGTCCCCCCAGTCCCTGGTCGTTCCTCCCCCTGTTGCTGTTGTGTCTGTTGATTTTGAGAAGTTTCCGGTCCCCGACTCCTGCCACCATCTCCAGACTGATGTGGTGGACACCATTTCCTCCATGTCATCCAGCTCCTGGTGTGGCGCTGGCCTCCCACCTCCGGTGTGCTTTGCTGCCTTCTGGTTATTGGGGTGTTTCTGCTAGTTTGTGCAATTCGCATCATTCCAGCTGTTCTGGTTTTCTTCCATTGTCCTCCTCCGCTCTCCGGCTGCATTCACCTTGTCCACGATGGACTGCCATGTACAATGTTTTGTTGCCAATGGGGCTTGTGGGGTTGTGTACTAGCTCTGGCTGCCTCCATTGTGCTTCGCTGTTGTTTTCTGTTTGGTTTGTCTTCCTTTTTCCTGCTTTTGTTGTGCTTATTCCCGCCTGCCGTGTGTGTGTCGCAGGCCTGGCGCTGCTTATCGCTGCTTTCCTCATCGCGAATGGGCTCATCGCACGTTTTTTGGTGTTGGGGTTTGTGTTTTTATCTCCGTCGAGGTGGTTGTATCGCGGACATTGGCCGCGTTTTCGGCAGACTATCTCATGGTACTGCCCTGTTGTGAATTCCACGTTAACACTGGGTTATTTTCCCGCGATGGACTGCGATGTGTATAGTTGCGTTAACATTTTTTGGAGATGTTTAGCGCACGTTCTTGTGAATATCCCCCTCAATTTCGTTGTAATAGCTCTAATAACATAGTATCCTTGCCTTTATAATACAGCAATCTGTACCAATTTCCTATACCCACTGCTTTGGAAATAAAACAGGCAAAACTAAGGGGTTCAATAGAGATCCCCACCCTTGCTGTGGACCCATCAAAAAAAAAATTAATTAAGAGGGAACTGAAAAAAAGCGAGGAACTAGTATTGCGGTTCAAATTACCCAATTGCTGCAAGGCCATAAATTCATTATTATAGTAAAAATCTCGGCTCCTCCTATACCCCATCCCACTCCACTTACTACATGTACCAGTGGATAACTGAAAACCTATTAACCTGCACTCAGCTATTTTCAACTGAGGATGTAGCCTCTGTATTTCCGAGCTTTCCTATATCCTATTGAATGTCTCTACAATAATACATGGAGTCGAATACCTTGACTTTTTTGGAAGTCTTGCAGTTAATAGAAAGGGAGGGGGACCTATTTCAGATGATTTCACCATTTGTTCTAGATAAAAATTAGCATCACTAGAGACATTGGAAGATGAGCTCACCAGCCAATTCATAAATGCCGCCTGGTTATAACACTTTATATTAGGCAGTGCTAACCCTCCGTTCTCATATTCCATCTGAATAGCCTCCAGTTTTAATCTGGGTTTTTTGCCCTGCCAGATGAAACATCGGATGCCCAAATCAATTGACCTGAAAAATAACTGGTGGACTTTGGTCAGAATGTTAACAAGCACAAATAAATCCAATGGTAAAGTACTCATTTTCACCAAAGCCACTGGTCCCATAATTGTTATTGAAGCATTCTGCCATCTGCCCAGAAGCCTACGAATCTTGTCTAGGGTAGGTATATAGTTTAACTTGAACAAGTCCCCTGCATTGGCAGTAAAATGTATCCCTAAATAGCTTATGGGCTTGGCCGGAGAGTAATTCAATTGCATAGTAAGGGGTAAAACATCTACCATACAATTAAAAAGGAGAGCTTCGGAATTTGCATGGGTTATCCTATACCCTCCTAATTTAGAGAATTTTCCTATTTTTTCCATTGCATTTGAAACATTAATTTTGTCCGCCTTTAAGTACAGCACAATATATTCTGTGAATAGCTTTAATTTTGAGGCTTCAGGTAAAGGAGCTTTCATAATGGGGTCCTGGCGTATAGCGTGGGCAAGTGGTTCAATGAACAGCGCAAAAACGATTGGTGAGAGGGCGCAGCGCTGGCGCGTCCCGCACCTTATAGAGATATTTCCTGCTGCTTAGCCATTAATAATTTTACTAGCCTTTGCTCCTTTATATACATTTTCACAATTGAAATTGATGCGGCTGGAAAAGCTAATCTTTCCAGGATTGTAAACATGACAATCCACTGGATACGATCGAATGCTTTCTCCGCGTCCAGCATTATCACTGCCGCTTTGGTGTTCTGTGCAGAGTAATAATCTATTGCTTGGGTTAAATAGTGTGTGTTATCTGTCATCTGTCTGTCCAGAATAAAACCATGTTGGTCACTGTGAATAACTGTAAGTGCAGCCAAAGCTAGATGATTTGCCAGGATCTTTGTAAACAGTTTGTAGTCATGATTTAGAAGGCTAAAATTGGGTGATATGAGTTTTCAACCTGCTCCGACTTGCGAAGCTTAACGAAGCTAACAATAACTGCTTTAGTGAAGGAAGTTGGAATCACTGCTACCTTCATAATACTATTAAATAATCTCACTAAAAATGTATTCAGCAGCTAGGGAACAAGTAATTTACATACTTCGGCAGGGATCCCTTCATTACCACAGGCTTTCGCATTCTGGGCACGATTAACTGCCTGTGTACCCTCTTCTAGAGTAATTAAAGTGAGAAGTGCTTCTCCCTGCTATCGTGCTAAGTATGCTAAACTCTTCTAGCCAAATACTTGCTGCTTGCGGGGATGTGTCATATGAGTCTGAATATATATTTTCATAGTGATGAAGGAACACAGCTGCTATCCCTTGTGGTTGGGTTATGATTTTATCACAGTTGGGATCTTGCATCTTTTTGATGCGATTAATATTTGACCTACGCTTGACCTCTCAGGCCAGGTATTTCCCGATATGTTCATTTTCTTCATACCTTTGTTATAAAATTGTATTATGATTTAGAATCTCTCTGGACCAAAAAGAATCCTTTAGCTGGTTTCTTGCCTGTGCTGCTAGAAGCTTGGTTTGCCTAGAAGGGGCAGCTATAAAACCTGCTGCAGGCTGGTTAAAGCTTGTTTGTAGTGGCTGAATCCTTTCCCTTTCCTCCCTTTTCAGCCCTATCATAAATGTTGTCACTTCGCCCCAAAAAAATGCTTTTAAAGCCACCCCATACAGAAAACTCCATTGCTGTGTCCATATTCCGCTTTAGGAACAGACTCAATGCTTGACGCATTTGGTCCACTCATAACTCATTTACTATAAAGGATTTATCGAAGACCCATCTTCGTCTTTCTAAACCCGGATCTGCTACTAAAAAACTCAAGCACATTATCAAGGACTGGCGACACCTATCACCAACGCCAGTTAGCGGCAGTATTTTTATCGCTGTCTAACCCTGAAAACTATCGCCATGTTAGCGGCGTATTATCAAACCGTCGCTACATGGCGATAGTACCAGGGATCGGCGGTGAAAACTGCCGCTAACATCAGCGCGATGGCGAAAGGAAATCCGGCGTTAGCGGGCGATAACTAGCGATCGGTCCATTAGCGGCAGAAAAGTCCCTTCTTCCCTCCCGGCGATAAGTCCTTGATTAACTGCACTGGAATTGTAATAGGGAAAAAAGCGTGATTGCAGAAGAGAGCCCGGAGTCTTTGCTATACCGCCCCTCGTGCAGAAGTGTGAACCACGAGTACATCCACAACAGACCTGCGGGTTCACTGTTGTGAACTGTATACGTGCCGGGTCGTTGCATTGAATGAAACGCATTGCACACAGCATTCCCTGCTGTATTTACAGATGCCTATGCACTTTTCCATGACACGTACAGTTTGGTAACTAATTTTACAGTGCCACTGTGTAAGTGACCTGACTCCATCCGAAGAATCTTCCCAGCTAATACATTTTCACCGGAGAGGATTGTTCCTAACTTTTTTTTTCATGTTTAGAAAGCTTTATTGAAAATAGTAAAACATAGTAAAACATCATTACAGAGGCAAATGGGTAACAAACCAGAATGGAATGATCTTATAAACTAATATTTGTAAATCTGGTCCCATAATGGGAAGTAAAATTGTACAAAGGAAAAAAGCTTTTAGGATTTTGAAAAGGAGGAGGGAGAAAGAAAAGAAAGAAGAGAGATAGAGGGAGAAGAGGGAAAGGGTTACATATAGGAAAAGCCTATGCATTAAATACAACGTCTGCAAAAAGTTAAAAAATAAAAGTAAGCAAAAGATAAAGAAAGAAGAGGGTACTTAAAACAGGAGTAATAAATAGGTCAGGGAGCAAGTTTGGATAGATAAGCTGTGAGAGGTGACCATAACAGATCTTTTTAATTAATAAGGGCATTGAAGTGGCAAATGCACGATCAAGCCTGTGGTGGTGGCATAACAAGTTCCACCAAGCCTGATAGGAGATTTTAGAGGTATCTTTCCAATTGGTTGTGATGATTTGAAGGGTAATGCCTATAAATAGGTCTATAAATCTTTGCACATTACAGTGGGCATTCCATATTGGTGAGGATCCTCCCAATAATACATGTATAATCTCAAAAGGGAAGTGTGTGGATAGAATATCATTTAACTTGGACCAAATATGAAGCCATAGAGATTTAACCAACGGGCAGTGGAGGAACATATGAAAAAAGTCACTGTCTTCACATGGGCATGACCAACATTTTTTAGATTCAAGTAGTTTGAATTTGTGCAAGTCAGAAGGGGTAAAAAAGAGTCTGTTATAAAAGAAAAAAATAGTTTGTGTAGTGCTAGCAGAGCGAGAAGAGGTGTGTATTTTGGACCAAACAGATTCCCAAAGTTGAAGTGTGAATTCCTGGGATAAGTCTTTTTCCCATAAAAGTTCTATAGGCAGCTTGGATCTGGCTGCAGAGGGGCGGGAGAGTAGTTTATAAATGGCGGCAGCTCTAAGTGGGATAGAGAAGTCGAGTGTGAAGGAGGGGACTTGAGAAGGAGTGACTGCAGGGTAATCCTGAGAGAAAACTCGAATAAGAGAGGCCTTCAAGAGGGGGTAATGAAAAGAGTGAGTGTCAGAAATATCAAATGATTCGCGAATATCAGAGAATTCCCTCGGTGAATTGTCCTTCATAAGATGCGCAAGAGTAATAATACCTTTATCAATCCATTCTTTCCAGAAGAGCGCTCTATTATTGATCTTTAAAAATGTATTGTACCATATTGGGGATTGAGAGAGAAGGTCCTCAGGAGAGAAATGAGAACGCAAAAGAGAAAGGGCAAGGGCCTTAGAGTGATTAAAAATGGGAGTAGAGAAACGTTTCGGGGGTTGAGATAAACGAGTAGCTGCAGGAAATGAGAAGGGTAAGAGTTGGGCGAGTTCAATTGAACTCCAAGCTGTTAAGGGAGAGCAGGAAGAATCCATTAAAAAAGGCCAAATTTGCTTTAGTGTGAAGGCAGAGTGATATTGGTTGATGTTAGGAAAATTGACTCCACCTAGATCTTTAGGTTGCTGGAGACGAGAGAGAGAGATCCTGGCTTTGCGGTTATTCCATAAGAATTTCATTAAGGAACGATTAATAGTACTAAAGAAATAAAGCGGAAGGGAAACAGGGAGCATAGAAAGGTAGAAGTTAATAATGGGAAGGAGCATCATTTTAATAGAGGCTAGTCTGGCCCACCAGGATAAGAAAAGAGGAGACCAGCTCTCTATAAGAGCAGAAAGTTTATTAAGTATGTCGGTGTGGTTGATCTTAATGGTTTCCTTGATAGAGCTGGCATAAAGAATGCCTAAACATTTGATGCGCTTGGGATTCCATTCAAAACCGGATCCATGAAACATGTGAGACAGACAGAATTTGTTTAAAGGTAAAACTTCAGTTTTATCAGTATTCAACTTATAGCCAGAGACTAAAGAATATTCTTGTAATAAGGAGAAAAGGGCCGGTAAAGAAGTAGAAGGGTTAGAGATGTAAAGCAAAATGTCGTCGGCATAAGCAGTGAACTTGATGTCAATATCTTGAAATTGAAGACCTGTGTACAAAGGTGAGCGCCTGATTTTTTCCAGAAAAGGTTCTAAAGCCAGAATGAAGAGAAGTGGGGAAAGGGGGCAACCTTGTCTGGTTCCTCTATGAAGAGAGAAATAGTTAGATTGACAGCCGTTAGCCCATATAGAGGTAGAAGGGTTAGAGTAAAGTAAATGGAGATATCGAATAAAAGGGGGACTAAAGCCGTGCCATCTCAACACTCCAAACATAAAATCCCAGCTCACCCTATCAAATGTTTTTTCAGCATCAAGCGTGATGGCTGCGACAGGTGCGTCCATTTTAGATGCGAGATGGATGATATTGAGGAGAGTTCTCGAATTGTCGGTTATAGACCTTCCTTTAACAAATCCGGATTGATAGATATTAATAAAATCCGGAATCACTTTGTTAAGTCGGACGGCCAATATCTTAGCAAAGATTTTGCAGTCAGTGTTAATTAAAGAGATGGGTCTGTAATTTCTGCAAAGGGAGGGGTCTTTGTCTTTTTTGGGGATTAGACATAGCATTGCTTGGGTAAAGGATCCCTTTGACTCTCCTTCACCAAGAAAGTAGTTTATCAGTGAGAGTAGATGAGGTATGAGAGATTTTTTAAAATGGAGATAAAATCGAACGGTGAAGCCATCTGGACCAGGTGTTTTATCTTTAGGTAGGAGATTAATAGCATTAATGATTTCCTTATCCGAGATAGGAGTATCTAGTGGAGTAAGATCAGCCGAAGCAACCGGAGACTTAGGGATGGATTGAAAGAAAGAGTCAATTTGATCGGAGGAGGGAGTAGACTCTGGAGTGTAAAGAGAGGTATAATATTGGACAAAGCAGTCAAGAATTTTAACGTCAGTAGTATGACGAACTCCGGAGCTATCAGTAATAGCAATGATTTTAGATTTCTGTTTCTTAATTTTGAGGTAGTTGGCCAGGGATTTGCCAGCTTTATTCCGTCCGCCATACATTTTTGCATTAAATTTAAGGAGATTGTTGCATGCGGAGTCCCAGGAATGTTTATTGAATTGCATTTTAGATTTGACAAGAGAGGAAAGAGTATCAGTAGAATTAGTGGTGAAGTATTGATGTTCAAGGGCTTTAATTTGTTTAAGGATGAGAGAAGAGTCTGAGAAGGCTTTTTTCTTCCTCCGAGATACAAAATCAATGATAAAGCCTCTGGCAGTAGCCTTAAAGGCATCCCAAATAGAATGAAAGTGAGAAGTAGAGGACAGATTGTTGAGGAAAAATTCGTCCATAAAAAGTGTAAATTGTTGAACAAACTGAGTATCTAATAGAAGAGAGTTATTGAAGCGCCATCTGCGAGAAATAGGGGGAGGTGACGGGAAATCCATATCTAAAATGACAGGAGCGTGATCTGAAATAAGGATAGAACCAATTTCTGAGTTGGTCATAAACTGCAGGGCATGTTGAGTGAGAAAAATGTAGTCAATGCGGGAATGAGAATTGTGGACGGGGGAGAAAAAGGAAAATTTCAATGTATCCGGGTGAGAGATTCTCCATGTGTCAATAAGACCTCTAGAAGAAATTGCTTTATAAAAAGTTTTCTGCATTTTGTTGGGGACATATTTGGTTTGTGATTTACGATCCAGGAAGGGATCCATAAGTTGATTACAGTCTCCGCCCATGATCAAATCATCCACAGCATGTGAAGAAAGAAGGGTAGAAAAATAATTCCAAAATTGAAAGTCTACACCATTCGGACCATAAATATTACAGAAAGAAAGTTGAGTGTTGTTAACAGTGGCATTTAAAAACAACCATCTACCATTATCATCATGAAACTCATTTTGTAATTGAACACTTAAAGATTTGTGAAATAATATAATGACACCATTTTTGTTGTTAACTGCCGGAGAACAAAAAACCTCTCCTACCCATTGTTTACGTAATGAGGACAAATCTTGCAGCTTTAGGTGTGTCTCTTGTAACATTGCAACATAACATTTTAACCTCGCTAAGTGAGATAAGACACGTTGCTTCTTAACAGGATTACGAATGCCTTTGACATTCCAAGATATAACACGTAAACCTTTCATCTACAGAATATAAATGTAGATAAGCATGAAAATAAAGACAAGTCGAAGAGAGGGAGAAGAAAAAGATAAGAGGACAGAAGTAGATTAAAGAATGGTAATATACAAGAGGCATAAAAGAAAAAAAAACTCATGAAGGCTGGCCACAAAGAGATGAGAAACGGAAAACAGTAAAGTACCGTAATTTGAGAGTAAGAGGAAGAAGATAAAAAAAGAGAAAAGACTAGAGAAAAGTACAAGAGCGAAGGGAAATATAGGGAAGGGAAAGAGAATAAGAATGAGAGGAGCAAAGGACAAAGCTGCCCAAAAAAAGTTAGGAAAGAAGAGATGACAGAAAGCCAGAAGGCTTTAGCCATGTTGACCAAGAAACAAAAAACAAGGAACATTATTGGGGGAGGGGGGACGGCAAGAACCAAAACAGCCACACCACTGGGGGGAGCACCGAGAACAGAAGTCGACTGTATATCATCAGACAAAAAGGAAGGGGGAGATATTCCAAAAAAGGGAACAATAAACAGATGAGACAGGGAAAAAGGGAGCTTACCAGACACTAGGGGGCAACGCAATTGGATACATCAAACAGAGTAGACAAACGGATGATGTGAGAAGGAATCTTTAACCACAGGAAGGACCTGAAAATGGACAAAAAAAAACAACAGTTAACAATGACATAGAACATATGTGAGACCTGAAAAAGAAATAAGGAAGCATTAACAAGACAATCAATGTTTGCCAAATTCCATATGTTCTTCTCGGTGAGTGTGAATAAACTTCCGAAGATCAGCTGGATCGTCAAATGAAAATGTTCTGTCTTTGTAGGTTACTTTGAAGTAACATGGGTGTATGAGGCCATAGCGGGCGTTCATGGATTTTAAGGCTGGTCTAAGATCTAGGAATTCTTTGCGTCTGCTGGCAGTTGGTTTGGATACATCCTGACTGAAAAAAACTTTATGACCAGACCAAAACATTTGTTTATGTTGTTTGGCAGCTGTGAGAATTGCCATAAGGTCGGAGTATAGCAGGAAATAGGCGATGATGCCTCTCGGTTTGATGACGGAGGATGGACCTTGGGGCCCAAGTCTATGTGCTCTTTGGATGTTAAAGTCTACTGATTTTGGAAGGCCAACAATTTGCAAGACTTGAGATTTTAAGAAGGAAATCATGTCAGAGCCTTCAGAGCCCTCCGGAATTCCATAAATACGCAGGTTGTTACGCCAGTTGCGATTTTCCAAATCCTCTGTAGACTTTTTAAGTTGGTTAACTTCCTTGGTGAGATTTTCAACTTTGACAATAACATCCTGCGCGTCGCTTACCTTCTGTTCAACATCAGAAAGTCTCATATCAAGGCCGGACCATTTCTCCTCTATTCTTTGGAGGGTGGTGGTAGTATCCGACATAAAGGGTCGAAACAGGCGCAGTTCATCCATAATGTCCTCTAACGTGATAGGAAGAGGTGATTTGGTTGGAGATGAGTCCCTCTTAAGGCGCTTGCTGTTGCTGACTGTAGAGTCTTTACGACCACCAGAAGAGGTCCCGGCGGCTCCATGAGATTTGTTAGACTGTGCGAGATCCATGTTGAGATAGTAAATCAGAAGATAAGATGAAAACAGAAACAAAATTGTAAAGGCAGGGTAAAGAATAGATTACTGAATCGCAAGAAGTAAAGTCATTAAGGAGCAAAATCAGGAGAGCACGTAGCAGCAACCAGAGAAGACACAATATGGTCAGAAGGCAGTAAAAAGCATCCAATGTATTGGGATACTGCTCAGGAGCAAATGGCCTTGCCGCAATGAATACAAAAGTTTCCCAACTGCTATCAGAGAAGGAGTGATGGAAAGGTAACTACAGCCATTACAGCGAGGAGATGTGTTCCAATTTCCAAGTGAAGACACCAAGGTGAGAAAAAAAAAAAGAATTTATTATGCGCGTAAAAGTTATACCATTTCAGACATAATGAACATAAGAGAGAGGCTGATGTGGGGGATTCAGCGCAAAGGTGTGGAAGAGAACTGCATGTCAGCAATAGGCAGGTCGTCACAGGCGTAAATACAGCAACAACCGCAATGCAGGGTGAGCTGAGGCAGTATTTGAGCGCACTGTCACAAGCGCACACAAAATGGCGGCCACAGAGTGAGAGGAGCTGAGGCGATCTCAAGAGCGCTGTCCCAGGCGCACACACAACAGCAGTTGCGCTGCAATGAGAGCTGAGGCAGCCCAAAGCACACTGTCACAAGCGCACAATCAAAGGCAGTTACAATGCGGGACAAGTTGAGGCAAAAATCAATTGCGTCGATACAGGCGCACACAAAATGGCGGTCGCGATGTCAGGAAACCTGAGGCAGAGTCGACTGTGCGGTAAAAGAGGGTCCAAACATACTCAACGCTGGTCAGAAACAGTCCACCGCATTCCCGGCATGTTCCGACGCACTCACATCCATTTGTGAGCAGAAGCGTTGCCGGCAAAAGGCCCCTTCAGGCGGAAATGTAGCTCGCGCTACGGAGCTCCCTCAGGGCGCGGCCATCTTGTCGCCGCCTCCGCGCGCACCTTGTTCCTAACTTTTGAATAATAAAACAGACACTGACATAAGTGTTCAACTTAGGAAGAGAGAGTCCAGTGTCAGGAGGGACAACAATTTCCACGCAGTGTTATGATACGCAACACACTAATAACCAAACGCCTTTTAACACACCACATACCCGAAGAGTGTTGAGGGGACTTGTAAATCGCTACCCCCTTCTCCTGCCATGCCAGTCCAAGCCCTTTTACCCAGTCCCGGGTGGAAGAGGCAAGCCACAGACACAATGTGGATATGGAGGAGGACTGCCAAGTGGCCTAGTCCTCGCTGAGCCGCTGCAGACACACAGACCCCTCCCTCCTGCCGGTGCACATGCCACTGCAGAAGTCACGGAGTGCAACTCTAGCCCTTGGCTGGGAAATGAATGCCCGGCTCTTGCTGCGTGCTGACGAGATGCGTATTCTCTGGTCAAGAATCTCCGGCGATCAGCAGGCTGCGGGGGCCCAAACCACCCCGGGGGAGAGGGGGAGAAGACAGGAGGAGAGCGGCCTGGGACAGGAGAGCCGGGAGAAAAGAGCGGACTGCAGATGCCAAGTTTTGGGATTCAAGTTAGACAGTGGCAGGGAAGCCCTGATAGGCCCTGCCAGCCGGTTGATCAGCTCAGCAGGGACTGCAGTGGGCACTATTTTCCATCGCCCCTCTCTAAAATGCAGCCAGACACATAACACTGCATAATTTGTAACTGACACATTTGCGGGAATGTGCATACGAAGGGAATGGATCGCAATCAAAGGCAGCATGCGGTGCACCTGTTCCACCTTCTTAATCTGACATGTTGCAACGGTTTGTTCTTACCCCCGCTCTGTCACGTGGCCCAATCCAGTGAACGTGCGCAGCTGCGAATCATTGACAAGCACAGCAAGGAACACCATACGTTCAGGGAGCCTTAGAGGCGCTGCAGTGGAGGGTTATGTGGCCTTAGATAGAGGGGCAGGTCGTGTGTAAGCACCCCAAATTCACAGCTACACAGAGCGAGGTTGTGTGAGTTGCCCTATAATAGTGTCTGAGATGCAGCAGTTAGTTAATTCATCCATTCAGATATCTGTGTTCAACCTGCAAGTCGAGGGTTCAGATTTGCTTGTAACTTTAATTGTATTTCTATAGCGCATACTACCCCTGACTAGGCGTCGAAGTGCTTTTCTGCACTGTAGTTTTGGCGCAGGGCAGCGCTGCAACATTGCTTGCAGCGCTGTCCAGCACCAAAACCTGCGGAGATGAGGCCCCAGGTGTTAGCTCAATTTATAAGACCAGCTATTTTCTGGTCTTAACAAACTGGCTCTAACTGCAGTTAGAGACAGTTTTTTGGGTCTTCAGGTATTCCAGGATCACCTTGAGAATATGGAGAAGTGGTGTGTGAGAGGGTGCCGGGTCGGACTAGAAACGTACCCGGAGTAACCCGCTCGGCATGCGGGATGGAGGATCTTGCGGAGGCCCCCTCACGGCCTCGGATCGTCAACACACCGTCCTGCGCTAGGGTAACTCCCCCTCCCTATGCTCTGCCCTTACAGGAAAGTGACGTTGGCGCAGGGATTCCGGAAGGAGGCGGGATCGACCCCGGAAGCATTGCCGTCCAGGAAGTCAAAAGCCCCGGAACACACCCAAGATGGCGCGAGCCAGCCGGAGAGAGAAAGGAGTCGGGAAGCGGAGAAGAGGACGTCGGATCAGTGGAACACGGAACGAAGAAGGAAAGCGGAGGATTCGAAGAGGAGGACGAGACGTGGTCCGAGGAGTGGTGGTCCCCACCGGAGGAGGCTGGAGAGCGGCCGCAACTCTGGAGAGTTGCGGCGGAGCCGGTGAGTAAACAAGAGCCGGGGAAGAGGGTATCGGGAGGCGGGAGGTGTACGATTAAGGGCGTAGAGAGGGACGGGATCTGGGACTCAGGGTTTCCTTTATGATTTTCAACCCCTATTTTTCCCATCGTTAAATACCGGCACCGATTCCCTGTACCTCACTCTTTTCCTCATCACGTGCCCCATTACCCTGTACACCCTCCGGTTACCACTTACCTAAAGATAGATCTTCACACAACACCCCCTGGTGCGGTGGCGGTTATATAAGCCATAGGGCTCCTGATTGGTACATTGACTGACGGCCCTTATCTTCTCTCTTATGAGCCTCCGTGGGAAGCCCCGCAGCACCAAGAAAGACGAGTCGGAAGAGGGCGCCCCAGGAGAAGAGGCAGAACAACCAGGAGAAGAAGCCGGAGAGATCAACAAAAGCTCACCAAGAAGCCCAACCCCTAAATACTGAAACTTCAAATAAAACACTTCGAGTATCTCACTATCTACGGCCTCCTCGTCTGTTTATCCGGCCCGCACTCCCACATGGTGTTTGCGGCCGTTTTTGCACGGGAACGCCTTTCCTGCATATCATTATCGCTAACAGAAGTGGCGATCTTTGAAGCAGACGTTTTCGCCTGAAAACTGTCGCTAACGGCTGTTAGAGACAGCTTGTGAATAGGGAGATTAAATTATCGCCGCTTTAGCGGCAGAAAAGTGCTGCTAACGCGGCGATAACTCATTGAGAATATGCCTCTCAGTGTAACCACCAAGTGGTCCGAGAAGTAGCTGAGCACGCCGTTCGACTGCGTAAAGAAGGAGGAGGAGACGGACTGACTCCCCGTCTGCAGAATGGTGAGACCAGGGTGAATTAAACAATATTCCATTATTGGAATACCAATCTTTGATCGAGGTCATAGTAAAGGAACATTGCTAGAGCTCTATGAATGGCTCAGTACTGGGATATCAGAGCTGAATGAATATCAAAGTAAAAGTGCATTGAAAGTACTCTGCGGCTGTCTCAGTCACAGCACTGGATAATCCCTGGCTGCTACAGATCTGAATAGATATTTGTTACAGATCTTATTCTGAGGAGTCTGTTATTCCTGTTTTCAGACGAAAACCCTTGTTTTCGACTGAAAGAGGATGCAAGTAGCTAGGTAATAATGGGTACATGTTCACCTTCAGTGGCAAAACAGGTGAAAATATGTCTGGAAAAGGTTGGAATTTTTGATAAACCTGTTGAAATTAGCAAGGGAGCATCTGTTTCCCTATTTAGTCCTCAGTCCAGATGTTATAACTCGTAATGGCCTGGTAAAAAGGCACAGTAGTACCATCCTGTATTAGTAGTGCTGTGTGCCTCATTTCCCGGTCACTTGCCTTTAGCTCTATGAGCGCTCTAGGGATATCTGTTGCAGGTCAGAATATATGGACATTGTGAGATCTCTGTGAATGCCTCAATAGTTGGATACCAGTTTTTGGCGAAAGGCAAAATAAATAGAGTGCCATTCTGAAGCTAATTCAAGGATCTAAATTGTAAAATATCTATAGGTGTAGTTCAACTACTTGTGCCTTATGATTTTTACAATATTGTTCCGCTTTAAATAACACCATAAGAAAAAATCCTATTGTTATGCAGCTCAGAACAAATGCATAACAAATCTTATGTGCAGTTTTTTACGCCAGAAAAAAAAAAATACGAGCTGTTACTATTTAGGCCACAATAAATAGAGCGCAAATCAATCTCGTCACTCTTAAAATGTATAGTGAAACGCAGAAAAACAATTTTTATTTGAATCTTGCACTTTATCCACTTTAACTGAAACGAAATTACTGTGACCATATCTAACTGTATCCTTTTTATTATTGTATAAATTACTCCGTAAATTTTATCTCATGTAAGTTTTCTTTTTCTTACGTATGTGATAATGAAATGTCTTTTAATTGTATGCTTTTATGATTTTATGACAAAAATCGAATAAAGCTCGTTCAAGCATAACAAATCGTGTCTAATCTTAGCACACTGGAATGTTGAGACCTTTAAACCCATGCTTTTTTAATCAACTCAATCAATCAATCAATCAATCCACTTTATTCGATTAATTAAAATCATAAAAGTACAAGACATAAAATACATAAACACACACATACCTATACAAAATTTTGGGTATAAAAAGTTGGGCACAATCCTATTTGTGTAATTCAGCCGCATCAAAAAATACAAAAGTTAAAAAATTATTTCATTAGAGAATCAGCATAATACAGTATATAGCATAAAAATCCATACAATAGCAGCAATAGAACTAGTATTATTAAAATAATCCACAGAATACTCAGCTTCAGCAAATGAGGTTAATCGGTTCGTTAAAATGCGTAACAATGTGCATATTTTTTTCCAGTTTCTTCCTAATCCTAATAGCAGCAACCAAAAAACAAGCAATATTAAAAATGTCCCATGTATTACTTAACATTTGCAGATAAAGCAGTGCAGGTTTAACCTGTAGAAAACCCTTTTTATTTAATAGAGGGACTAAAAACTTCCTACGTATATCCAAATAGAGGTCACAGAACATTACAAAATGTAGGGTATCTTGTGTAGAAAAATTATCACAAGAACACGGTCCTGCATCCTCTGGCTTACACCACCCCTCATAGTTGCCCAAATTAAAATGAATCAAATTAAAACGGAACCTAGTCAGGAGCCAGCGATGGAACGGTTTAGTAACAGTTATCAAATACGGCTCAATTAATAACGACGTTTTTGTCAAAAAGTGAGCCCTAACTAAAGGTTTCTGTAGCTCCTTTTCTTCCCGTTCCAACATCAACATATTTATAAAATTCGTTCTAACCCCTTTCAAATCTTCCTTCCTAATCCTATCCGGGAATTCAAATAGTTCTAGCCGCCCTATTTTGGATAACATAGATCTAACATATGCAAGCCAATTAATGTTACTTACTTTATCCAATTTGACACAATCCCGCAATATCAAATGATTCAGGGTTAAAACTGGGTTAAGCCATACTTTGAGCCAGCAAAGTAACGGCGCTGTACGCAAAGTATCTGAGACATAACCCAGCCCCAATTCCTGGTGTATGGCAAAGGTTGAAGTAGATTGAGGAACAGACAGGAGACTACGTAAACATTTGTTTTCCACTGTCTGTAGTCCTGCCTGTTGCTTGTATCCCCAAATAGATGAGCCATATGCTGCAATAGCCAAACACTTAGATCTATATAATTTTATAATGGCCTCCACAGGTCTAGCTCCCAACCGCTGCGCAAACCCTAGTATGGCAGAGGTTGATCTAATTACTGCATTTTTAAAAAAAAATTGTTGGGGAACCCAAAAGCCTCTTTCATCAAACACTACTCCTAAATATGTAAACGAGGATACAGTCGTCACAACCCCCCCATTACAATAAAAAGTCTTTGCTTTAGGAGCTTTATGACTCGTGGTCATAATATGTGATTTCCCGATATTTACTACCAGGTCTAAAGACTGCATATAGGCTCCAAACGCATCCAGAAGCCGCTGGAGACCTACTGCAGTTCGTGCCAAAAGAACGGCATCATCCGCGTATAGGAGAACCGGGATTGGACAGTCTCCTACACGCGGTATATCCAAGCTCGCCTCCACCAGAGATCTATCCAGGGCGTTAGTATATAGTGTAAAAAGCAGGGGAGCCAATATGCACCCCTGTCTTACGCCTCTTCCTGAGGCCTGAGGCCATCTTGTGAAAGCCTAATTGATGCAGATAGGTCAATATGAAGATCAGCTAGGAAATAAACCAAACCCGGATCCAATCCCATTTCTAATAAAATACTCCACAGCTTCGACCTGTTAACCAGGTCGAAAGCTGAGGACAAGTCCATAAAAGCCATTTTAAGCGAGCCCTCTTTAGCCCTAGTATATTTACTAATTAATAAATACAGGTTGAGACATTGGTCCATAGTACTTCGTCCTTTTCTAAAACCATACTGTAAATTAGAAACAATCTTGTTATCATTGGCCCAGTCTAAAATCTTTTCTAAAACCACTTTGCCCAAAATTTTAACCGTCGAGTCAATTAAAGATATCGGTCTGTAGCACCTCGGGTCCCCTCTCTGACCCTTTTTAAAAACTGGTATAATAATCGACTGAGACCAGGATGCGGGAAACCCACTCGTTCTCACTGCATTAAATACATTTGCAAGTATCTTAGCCCAAAATTTGGGGTTACACTTAAAAAGGTCTGCCGGGACACGGTCTGGACCTGGAGCTTTATTACTAGATGTGTCTTTTATTGCTCTCTCAACGTCCTCCTCATTAAAAATAAAGGATGCTGCAGCTTGGTGGGTTGATACCTTAAAATAAGTTTCCATCGTCTCATCAGAACCATAAATTCCCTCAAAGTGAGCCAACCACTGAGCCTCTGTGATATTACTTTCCTGAATGTCGTTTTCCTGACCTGTAAAAAATGGGGAGTTAACAATAGACCAAAATCTAGAACTATCTTTTAACACATCGACTGAAACAAGATCATTCCAAGCCTCTGCCTTAATCTCTGATTTCCGCCTATGAACTGCGACCTTGTATTGTTTCCGTAACGACACTACCAATTCCCTATCTCAAGGCGAACATTTCAAGGCTAAAATAAGGGCACGATGTGCTCGTGAGCAGTTTTCATCAAACCATTTTTCTCCTAATTTAGTTTTCATTTTAGAGTTGATGGTCAAATCCACTGATATCTGTCTACAGATACCAACAAAAGCTCCTAGGACCACATTTTCAGGACTTAAAGGGTCAGCACATATTGCGATATGTCCGCTAGTTTTTAAGCAAAGATCTTTAAAGAAGAAATCTGGTACCACCTTCGACCACTTAAGCCTCCGCCCTTGATCACAGGTTACCATACTATTAACACCCAAATTTTCCCCACCGTTTCCCAAAAACCCACAGCTATTATCCAGTTCCAATATGACGGGGTTATGATCACTAAAAGCTGAAACTATAGCGTTATAGAAAACTACCTTGTCAAGTAAAGTAGAGGACAAAAATATATAATCTATGATAGTGTCTCTAGCCTTGGATTTAAATGTAGGACAACGATCAAAATGATTAAAGAATGCTGGTTCAAAAAGATCAGCCCCCGACAAAAGGTTCTCTAGAGCCTCCCCTGGGGCGAGTGCTCAAAATGAGGGCTCACCGAATGAGTATGGGCTAAGTGATCTTCGATAAGACAATGCCGCTCACACAAATGTATATTAAAATCACCCATAATTAATATATGATAAAAAGTGGATTGATTAGCCCTATAGTCTTCTGAAAAGGAGTTCAACTTAATCAAATGTTGATTTAAAAAATCATTTTCCCCAGAATTATAAAAATTAATAAGTAATAACTTAAAATTATTTGCCCGGGTAACTTCTAATATCAGGGCATTAAATGAATCTACCTCTAGTCTACATAAAGAGCCCGCTAGCTTATTGGAGAGGAGGAACATCAAACCACCCTTAGCTCTACCAGCCGTAGCCGGGCGAGCGGGTAGAACATAAGATCTAAAACCATCCACCCAAAAACTATCCCCCTATCCCAGGTTTCTTGAAGCGCAATTATGTCGTAAGATCTTAAAACCTTCAACCAAAGTGGATCATCCCTTTTAGCTTTGAGGCCCGCAATATTCCAACTAATAGTTCTACAACTTGGGAGTATAACCACGCCTACATCATCTGAACCTGGATTTGTAGGGGATGGTTGTAAACTACCAACCACTGGTTCCACCAGTCAATCATTCTGATCCATCGAAGTGAGTGGAGAAAATCTATTTGAGACAGGTAAGCCTCCCTCCATAAACCTTGGTATCAAGGCTACCACTTTTTTTTGTATTACTTCTCCCACTTTAGTTTTACTAGGGTAAAATCCACTGCCATGACCCTGAAGCAGCCCCAAGTCAGGGAGGGAGGAACCAGTGAAAGTAGCCCCACTGGCCCTCACAAAAGGCCGCCGAGCATTTAGCGGAGAGTAAAAATAACCCAAAGGTAAAGCCCTAATTTCCCCCCCATATAGTTCTGTTGCATCCCAGAACAGCCTATCAGCTATATCCTGTTTATTAAAATTAATTATAATACAGTCTCCTGGTACACATTTGGGGCCATTTCCCACCCAGGCCACCCGTCTAGTCATTATAATATGATCTGATATCCCAGGTTGACCTGATGAATAATGATCACACCAATTTTTGTCTTGCGCATCAGTGCCTCCGTTGGTTCGTTATCATGAACACTTAAAGGGGGAACCCCTACAAGAATCGCAACCAAAGGAGTGGCAGCCATAGGAAGGTCAATTCTACATTCTTTTGGGCTTCTCTTACTTTCTTTGAAGCCGATATTCTTGTTAATTACAACATTAGATCTTAAATCTGTAGATTCAGCAGGACTTTTATCAATTTGGGTCAAATGCCCTCCTTCTTGCATTCTTTCCTGGAACACATCCTGCCTAGCACCCTTTTTCGATTTTACCCCTCATTTGGAACTACAAATTGGTGATTACCTAAAGATTTTCCTCGAGAGTCTAAATTAGATTCTAACTGGGGAGTAGCTAACAAACCTGAATTATTTTTAACATGATTAACTTTTAAGTAAGAGTCCAGAATAGAGTCCATACGCTCACATTTTTCTTCAGGTCAGCGACACACAAGTTCATAGTGTCAATTACATCTTTAGCAATATTAGTCAGTATGGATTCGAACCGAGCACTAAAAATCTCCTCCACCAAATTCCGTAGTAATAATTGAGTATTCTCGTCCAGCACCAAGTCTAACTTTGATGGGCAGTTTTTTTGGCCCTTCTGCCTCTTATTAATTTTCCTAGAGGTACTCCGTTCCCCCTGAGGCCTCGCAATTAAGTCCCTAGATGGATTTTCCCCGTCCATAGCAGAAACTTGCGATGGTACAGTCACTTCTCCAATTTCAACACTAGTCGGGGCCTGAGATTCAGAGTTCAATCTTACGCCACTAATCTGCACAACTGGATCCAGCGAAACAGGAGCATTAGATAGTGGCTCAGAATCCTCAACACCTCCTCCTTCATTATATCTTGAGCCTAAACCTAATTCCTTTTCGGCATTAGCTATCTCGTTATTCAATGCTCCCACGGCCGAAGTCAGGTATGAGATTATAGATGATGATTGTCTCGGGACTTTAGATTTTGCACCTCCCTGGTCATGGCTACCACGAAGTTTGCGCTTACCCATAGTTAGATGTTAGGGGAATGGCCCAGCCTCTGACGGGCTTTGACGGGCGCGGACGGGCCCGCCCTTGGCCCGGGCTTCGCCCGGGCAGCGCCCGCGCGCGTCCCGTGTTGCGGGAGAGCTACACAGCTGATAAGCGCCTCCAGGCGCACCGATAACGCCCCCAGCAAGCGACTCCCACTGCCTGCTGGGGGTGGTAGTCCAGCCGTTGCCCTCACGGCAGAAATGACAGTGCCGTTCCCCTCACGGCAGGAAAAGCGATGGTGAAGTGTGGGCAGGAGCCGTTCACCTCACGGCAATGTCCAGGGATCAGGTAGGGTGAAGAAAAGACCGTTCCCCTCACGGTACTGCTGTCAGCTGTGAGCGCGTCCCCACTATTTATTTGCACTTGCCTGTGACGCACAGGCCCACAAGTAGGATGATGGCTTGAGGTACTGAGTAGCTCTTCACTCAGTGGTTAACAATCTGATTGAGTCCTGTATTTATTTATAGTGTGGTGTATGGTTCTTATAGAATACTAATAGTAAGAATCTTGTTTCATTTTCAGAATTAAGGGGCATATTAGCAAGGGCGTTATCGCCGCTTTAGCGGCACTTTTTGCCGCTAAAGCGGCGATATTTCTATCGCCTATTAGCAAGCCGTCGCTAACAGCTGTTAGCGACAGCTTTATGGCGAAAGCGACCGTTTTGGTGCCGCTTTGCATGTCAGCGATATTTATCGCTAATGACATGCAAAGTAGGCGTTCCCAACTAAAAGCGACTGCAAACAGTCGCAAACACAACTTCCCCCTATTACCAATGCCCGCGAAGCGATAAAAAAAGTCACGCTAACCGCGATTATCGCTGGAATTTAACACCTGATAAAAACTTGACTTAACCATCTTGTCAATGGGAGGTGGATTGTAAGGTTAAGTCCTCACCTGCCTATTAGTGAGCTTTTGATTAGCGCAGTAATTTATCGCTGGATTTCTCGCGCTATTGCTGGGTTTCGCCGCTATCGCTGGATTTTTTATCGCCTTGGAGATAAGCGTTGATAATAACGCGTTATCTCCGTAATGAAATCCAGCGATAGCCGGCGATAAAAAAAACAGCGCTAAGCGCGCATTGCGATAATTATCGCAAATCCTTGGTAATATGCCCCCAAGTCTTTCCTCGCAGTGGCACTGTCGCAGTATCCTGCCCCCACAACCTTCTACCGCCTCCTGCCTCCAAACCCCTTACTGTTCTTTTTGCCTTCGGATTTGTTGGGTACACTACAGAGAAGAGCAGGAAATCATTAAGAACAAAAATACCCCAGCTGGGCCAACTCAGCCTTACATCCTTCCATAAAGAAAACAATAACCAGAATTATCTAAAGCACCAAGACAAAATTCGTGTGGGTGCGCGCACCATTTAAGCGGTCAACTCAAACTAACAGCAAACTTAATAGCGCAGAATCCTTCCCGGGGTTGCTGCAGATGATCATGAAATACAGAGCTGCTTAGGCATTGGTAAACGTGGGTTCCCATCGCGGACTTCACAAGCCAGACTTCCATGCTTCGTAGGTAGGCCGAATGGGTGACAGGCATAATTGGTTAATAACAAAGTGCAAACCCGTCTTTAAACCCCTTTGAAGCCTCCTTCTGAAAGGCGCCAGGTAAGTGCATGCTGTAATCAGATTTATTTTTGTACACTGTTTTCAGTCAACCGGACGCGAGACTCCCCAATTTTCACCTTGCAGACATTAAAGGTGGGCATTTGTGTAGGCTTTAAGATTCCCTGGTTATTTCTGAG
Organism: Calotriton arnoldi; assembly: GCA_963921515.1. Classification (NCBI taxonomy): domain Eukaryota; kingdom Metazoa; phylum Chordata; class Amphibia; order Caudata; family Salamandridae; genus Calotriton; species Calotriton arnoldi. Next base: position 216,681 of record CAWUFW010015008.1, read on the forward strand.
GAATGCCTTCCGGCCAGTGGGTGGCGATGTAAAGAACGGCCCTAAAATCTACACTTCACAGTTTATGCTATAGATTTCCATTAGAGCTTAACAGAATCAAAGTTTCCATTCCAATGACAAGTCTTTCTCTCCTAAATCAAGAAATATCTTTGACAACCTTTGCTTGGACTCTTAGACATGCAGGAGCCAAATAAAAAAATAAAAAATAGGGGGGGAGACTTACATTATCTCCACCTGAACATATTTTTATGTCTTTTTCTCTTTTTTTTTCGTTCGAGAGCATTGTCAGAAACATGCCTTGAAAGCAGCGTGAAGCTCTCAACTCTATGCCAACTTCTGGGAATGCCACATGACTTCTTCAAATGTGCAGAACTTTGCACAAGGGGAATGTAGACTCTTCTGCAAATGCACATTTTTTTCTCATAATGGAAAACACCTTCCCCACCACTCGCAAAAAGTTTGGGGGTGATCCATTCCCCTTCCTATCCTGAAAAGAGAGTGTAAAACTGACCAGTTCCAGGATGGAAAGGGATTAGCGTAGACTTTGAACGTACATATTTGTGGGCGCTTCCAAAATGCCAAGGCAAACTAGGCCCTGAAATGTCCACTTACCACCATTGGAGTGAGATTTGCTACTGCTGAGCTCTCCACGCTCATGGCAGACAAATCCACACTCGTAAATGAATTAACACCCACCACAAAATCCTAGCAAGCATAAAAAAAATGACTTTCTGACACAAACATTTACAACGAAATTTAACTTTGTGAAAGGGTTCTCAAAGATTTGTTTTATTAACAAAGGTGCTCAGCTACATCAGCAGAGGGACTTTTACCTAGATCCAGAAAAGTTTGAAATATTTAGGCCCTACATTTTGATGTTGATTTGTGTTCTATACCTACAGTTTGATTCCATTGAAGAGATCTTGTCACAATTGACAAGTGGCAGCCTGCATGGGTGTCGATTTTCCGAAATGCCAGGAGTAGCGGAAGTGACATCCCATACCCTTTAACCTTAATGAAATCACAGGATGTGACATGATATGACCATTGGCACTGATTGTTTTCCAGAAAAGCATGTCACATGACCCTAACATCATACTCACTCTCTCACTCCACTTATTCTCATTCTTATTCATTCTTCCTCACTCACTTGCATTCACTCCTAATCTCACTTATACTCACTTACACTTACTAACACTTAGACCCAGGTTTACTAACGCCTTTGCACCATGTTTATGTCCCTTTTGTGACGCAAACCCGGCGCTAAGTGTTAGGGTGGGATATACTATCCAACGCAAATCCTGATCCATCAAGTCAAAATATAATGTTCTAAAAGGTAACTTAAATGGAAATCTTTGCTTGGGCAAAACTGCAAAGCCCACTTCATGGTCCCAAAAATAATAGTAGAGTGTCAGGTAAGAATTACTTACCAATCTTAGGTTTATCTTGAGGGCCAACAATAAATATTGTGCTCTTATCAACAGCCTCTTTAGAATACTCCAAGCACAACTGAATTCTGAGTGAGACTTCAGCACAGTGGGCCACAGGGTGAGAAACAAGATCTACATATCCATTTCTTGCATGATTCCCTCTCTGGGCATTGTTCGCTCCAATTGCTCATCTAGCTACCTCTTTGGTTTCTCCTGGGAACTTCAGAGCGCTGTCCTGACTTCTGCTATCTTTCCTAACTCTCTGCCTTCTTCATTCCTTGGAACCATTCATAGAATCTCCAAAGTTTTCAGTTTGCAAATATCCAGTTGTTAACTTGAGCCAGTGGTTGCCAATGGTGGGCACCAGCACTCCTTTCTGGGGGCACGGCCTCATTGTTCATCATCAGACTTTGACCCTGAACAAGAGAGAGAAATGGAAGAAAGAAGAAGAACGATAAAAATAGGAAAACAGTGACAAAGGGCGCAAAGTGGATATAAAAATTAATAAATAGGAAGATAAAGAGACCGAAAGTGCTGAGTGGTGGAAGTACAAGATTTGAGATGGAATCAAGAATAGACTCCTGAAAAAGTTGAAATACATGCCTCTGTGCCGTAACACCTTTACATGTATTAATAAACTGCTTAGCTGAACTGATACATTTTATTACTGAGTTGTTATGTCGTTTTTAAGTTTCACCTGCACATCACTTGCCCTGTGCTTGCGAAATCTATTGTATTCAATATATCTTAAAAGGGGCTTACATCCCGCCTTCACTTCTTATTTGTCCCTGTCCTTATCACTTTACTTTTCCTTCAATTTTATTGGTTGTAGGCTTGTTGCGTTGTATTTCCGGTATGCTTCTCTTATCAGTATCCTGTGGCCCAATTACTCATTCTCATCCCTGGCTGCACGCATTTGTTTATGTGCTGGGTTCGGACTTTATTAAACTTATGTTTGAGTACTTTTGCCGATACATTTGAAGAATTATTTTCATGCCAGCACGCACTACTACATTTCTTTCTTTCTCTGACACTTCCATAATTTAATTTGACCTTTATTTAACTTTCCCTGGCTTTACGCATTTGTTTGCATGCTGGTTTATGGTTTACCTGGGTTGCTTCTTTGCCCTCTCACCCACCACCTCTCGGTGTTGCTGACTACCTCCCAACGTCCCTCTACCCCTCTCATCATCCTTGCCTGTTTGTGATTTGTTGTTATGCTACTCTCCAGCACAAACCCAATCATATCTTGGGATAAAAAGGAAAGCACCGCTTACTCAGTCATATTTTGGGATGAAACGGAAAGCGATGTATTGCCTCTAATATAAGAGCAGGCTACTGCAGGCTGCAGGACGGTGTTTTCAGGTTTGACCGTACATCACAAATGATGGACTTTCATTGTCACAGTGATAAAACTTTCACTGCATTCTTCGCCGAGGGTGCATTTGGATGACATCTGGAGCCCCTGTGCATTCCGTGTGTTTTTGCAGTACTCTTTCTAAGTTGGAAATGTCAAAATTGTTACCATATTTCGCAGTTCATGAACTTGCCCGCCTTTGTTTTGATGCATTTAATGAGCACAACTACTCTGTGATAAGTTTGGAGGGTGCATGTTACACTCAACTAACACAAGAAAACATACAGAGCTCCCATCTCTGTCGGTCTCTAAACATCATTCTGTCCCCTCTCTCAAAGACCGCACAGACCTCTCAGATGTCTTTTCCCTCCTCCTCTGGTCTGACGGTCGCCTCCAGAGAAGCTTGCCTAGAAACGATTCAGTTCATGTGTGTGTGTGTGTGAGTTATGTAACACAAAACACTAGAAGCTGTCTGTCGGGTGTGTAGCTGTCACTAGTGCAGCAGGTGCAAAAGCACCAGGACACAGGAATTATGTTTGCGCACTACTAAACTCTTGGAGGCGCTGAGGCCTAATTTCCATGCTTTCAGTCTGGAATGCAATGGCACGAGTCTGTGTGCATCGCACATTAAGCTTAACCGTATACAAAATATAGGGTTCCCTTGTTTTTCGAGTTTTAACCTCCATTCAGGGCCTTTTATTTTTATTTAATACATTTCTTTGAAACATTCATTTTGCTTTTTTTTGCTTTTTATTGGCAGATTAAGTTATTTGCCCAGAATCACAGGATGTTGAGCAGACGGCGAGCCTTGAGCTGCGCTCCTGTACAACATGCTAAGTGGCACATTATACATCTTACGTAAAGCAGTATAGGCCCTGCCCCCTTCCGCCTTCCAGCTCCAGTGGTGCTGTGATTTCTCACATGCTGACCTGGGCCAAGAGAGCACAGCTCCGTACACCTATTGAAACACCAAGCCGGCATGCTCCAATGTGTACTGGGGCTTTGCACAGCTGCTGCACCTGCATGCATATTGACATCTCCTGAACTGCCATGCATGAGGACATCTCTTGCACAGGCATGCATAAGAGCATTTCTTGTACAGGTCTGTATTTTTGCATCACCTGTGCTTGTCTGCACAAAGTGTGTTTGAAGTGTATTGACCCAATTGGGTGGTTGTGAATCATTTACTGAGATGTGTGGTGCCAAGCAAAGTGAGTGATCGGTTGGTGGAAACGTCAATGTGGCCAAGACTCAACCCCAGAATGGCAGAGCTTTGAATGCTACAAAGGATGCTTTGTTGAATGCAGTTGGAGATATGTGCCTGGTGAAAACAGATTGAACTAATATCTCGAATGGTAAGAAGAATAAAGGAAAAGTGCCTGCAGATTACCTAGACTGGCTGAAGGGTGTATTTGAGAGATATTCAGATATTTCCTGTCTGATGGAGATGGTTCAGGAAGCTATAGGTGCCGCTTTTGTGCATGAACTGTTACAGAATATGAGAAGTCAGCTGACAGTGATATGTATTGGATAGAAAATGATGAAATTAGCAGAATTAGTAACCATTAAGAACCATTGCGTGGTTTCGCAAGAAAGAAAGAAACAGAACGTTGAATCAACATTGACATTATGAAATTACAGAACAAGCAGCTGACCGTAAAACGAAGAGAGAGAGGAGACCTCAAAAGAGGAACAAAGAGGGGAGGTGAAGGGAGGCCATGGTGGAGTGAAATGGATGGGACTAAGTAAAAGCCACTGGAGTGGGAGAGTCTTGTTATGCTTGTGGTCAATTGGGATATTGGGAGTGGGGTTGTCCTAACACTGTGTCAAATGTGACAGCCCTTGCTGACCAACCCATATTTAATCAAGTTATTCTTATCTTGAATATAAGGGCAGCCTGTGAGGTTCAGACTATGCTATGAATAACCTAATCCCAGTATGCCAGAAAGGCCCTTATGTAGATTGCCTTATTAATGTAAACACACCACTTGCCTCATTGACACTGGCCCTCTCCATTCTGCCTTAAAACCAGAGAATTTCCCCTCAGTGCCTCTCTTGGGTTTGTCTATAGACACATTCAGTATTTCTAGTTAACGAGTTTCTCATTACATTTCTTACCCCATCTCCATCTCCCTGGGACCAATTATTGATAGGCACTCCTTTCTACTCAGTCCTATCGCAATAGCTAATCTGTTAGGGTGGGATATCAAGTGGAAAGTAAACATACCCCAAACACATGAGAATAACGACTTCATCCTTCTCCTTGTCAATCTAATTTGAATAACAATGAAATGACTCCAGACTTACCTGATTTGCTTTCACAGGTACCGCACACATAGTGATCCACAGGGACCAGTAATGTGAGATTCAAGTCATTGATGGCATCAGTGAAAACCAAGATTGTCGTGCAGAAAAAACTACTGAGGATATCTCAGTACCCACACAAACCAGAGACTGAGACAGGGATTGCTGATTTGCTGAAGCAAGGAGTACTTGTGCCTATTGCCAGCAGGTGTAATACCCTTATCTTGCTAATATGCAAAACGGGTAAGGACAACAAGTAAACATTTGTAGAAGACTTATGTGTGAACAATAATGTGGTCAAACTACCTATCTTCGCTGTGATACCCAACCCTGCCACCAGCCTCTCCTGCATCCCTTCAAAGGTCCAATGGTTTACTCTGGTAGACCTCTGTTCTGCCTTCTTCTCCATCCTTGAACATTAAGAGAGCCATTTCTTCATTCTGTTTTCATTCCAAGGATCTTAACTTTCTTGGCAGAGACTCCCAAAAGGATTTATAGAGTCTCTGTCAATGTTTTCCCAAGCATTAAATAAGGTCCTAGACACGCTGGTTTTTCTCCAAGGTTCAACTTTGGTTCAATATGTTAATGATTTACTGTTGGCATCTGTTACTTTCGATCACTGCAAGGAGTACCCCAGTCTACCTCGTCACTGAATTGCTTAAAAATAGACACAGGGCTTCAAAGGAGAAACTACAATTCTGCCTTTGCCGAGCACAGTACCTTGGTCATTAAATTTCTGTCAGTGAATACCATCGGTCACCTGACCATGTTTAAACCATTCGTACTTTTCCCAGGGACCGTTTCCCAGGTTAGAACTTTTTTGGGTATGGCTGGATACTGCAGACAATGGATTCTGGGCTACATCACATGCCAAAGCTCTTGCAAGATTATATCAGAAAAAGTACCCCCAAACTCTTGCAGTGATCTAAAGAGGCCAAAATGCATTTGTACAAAAAAAGTAGCGTTAACTTCTACACCTGCTCTAGGCTTCCTGATTATGCTAAACTCTTTACTTTCTACGGTCTCAAAATAAATGGTTTTGCCGTTGGGTACTGCTTCAGGACAATACTATTCCTAGCTGCAGGTGCCCTCCCACCAGGTCTCCATTCTGTGGATACTGCTGCACATCTTTGTTGAAGCCTTTGAAATCCTTTTATTAAGTTCTTCTTTGATTATTGCTGTCCACCATGCTGTTTTTATCCTTTTCCTCTCCACTAAAACCCAGCATCATTCTACTGCCAGATTACCCTAATACAGAGGTCTTCAAACTTTTTGATGCCGAGACCCCTTGTAAAACATTTTTAGGCATAAGGACCCCCTTCTGACAAAAATTTCTAGAACCTTGTACCCTTCATCATCGACAACTATAATCACCCCCAATTCCTACAGCAAATAATTTTTACCGTGAGGAAATAATATTAAACAGTGTTTAGCAAACCAAAGATCAGTGAGCATGGGGGTGTAGTCACAGGTGTAGCTAAAAACAAAGGGCCTAATTTATGAGGAATTGGCGTATTTATGAAATATGGTGCATGCCTGTCCTTTTCCCTTGAGTTGGCGCACAAATTGCTCCTAGCACCAACACAGGCAGGATTGTTTTTGTACAGGAAGGGGCACTTTCCTTCACAAAAACAATACAGAGAGGTGTTTTTCTCTTTCTATGTGAGCTGCAGAATGCAGCACACATGGAAAGAGGAAAAAACTAGGAGAAATGAAAACATCTCTCCTCGTTACACCTTCACTGGGGAGGCATCTGTTTTTGAAGCTCCCCAGGTTTGCGTGATTTTGTAAATTTGGGGCAGCATCAAAATCCATGGGTGTTGCGTGGGAACCCCACACAAGGCCCATGGAGCACCTCCTTGACGCAGAGTATTTCAAAGCAGTGACTTGTGCTGCTATGTCTTACTCCATATCTATGAGGCCATGCAAAGCCATGCAGAGTGACTTTGCACCTCCTCATAGGTATGTGAAAATGCAAAAATTAAACAGCGCTGGCCCCCAAACAACCGGATTCCTTTTGCTAAAGTCAATAAAAATGCCCAGATCGAAGAAAAGAAGGTTACTCACAGGAAAGTAGATGAAAAAAACATCTTCACTCATAAAATTCCAGGGATGAAGATATCGGTACCTGCTCCCTGCACAGGAAAATCGTCGCCATGAAAAGAAGAGCCTTCTGAGGTTTCTTTTAGTTGTAGTTTATTGTAAGTGACATCTCCAGCACAGAGCAGCATACATCTTCTTCAAGTGCTCTTCAACTGATATTATCAGAATTCTAAAAAGAACACTATGCAATAGAACATGTACACATTCTATGACATCTCTACAGTATGGTTGAGAGGCTTGCGCCACTGGAGGGTCAATAAAGTGATGCTCCGGTGATGCAAGCCTCTCATAAATAAGCCCCAAAATATTCTGGTCCTTACTTATGAAGGCTTGCCACACTTTTACGCCACCATTGCATCACTTTGTGACGCTGTGGCGGCGTAAATAATGCACCATGTCGCGCCATATTTACAAAGTGACGCATCTAAGCAGATGTGTCACTTTGTAAAGGCCTGCTCTACATTATACCTGTGTCAGGAGTAATGTTTGCAGGGTGGGCGATCCCCACAATAAAGGGTCGTAGAAGTGACGCAATGAAATCTGAGATTTCACTGCGACACTTCTAGGATGCTACTGTGTCAATATCTTACACCTGGCTCACAGCAGGCGTGAGACTGACGCAGGCCCTTTCACATGGGGCTTGCCCCATGTGAAAGGACACATTGCTGGAGTTGCGTCTGTTTTCAGACAGATTCCAGCAATGCGTCACTTTGCGTCTACAGATACGTTAGAAATACTGACGTATCTGTAATTCCTACAACATGGTGCGCCGTACATTAAATGCGGCACATCCATTGTCACAAGGAGGGCACAGTGAAAACTGTCGCATCGCTGTTTTGTCGCAGCGATGCAACAATTTTCATAAGTGAGGCCCTCTGTACGTTTTTGAGGTCTTTCACCATCAGGTATCTACATAAAAAATAATGGGCAGCGTAAAACAAAAATAAATTGTAAAGTTGTTACTCAGTGGGAAATGCACTGTAGTACATTATGAAACCTCTATTAGTGAATGCACTGCAGAGGCCTGCATGTAACCAGAGAGCCACATAATTACATCTTGGTTGGTTCAGTGGAGAATAGGGATGTGTATTTTTAGTGCTACGAGGTCACAGCCTGTGACAGAAAGCACTGTGCATATGTAAGTCAAAAGTTTTAACTTACATTACAGAATGCTGCAAAAGGTGGAAATAGTTTTACGATAAAATGGTGCTTCCAAAACGTAGATTTTAGTAGTACCATAGTGTATGTAATGCAAACTTTTTTCCCCCATTACTGTCCCTTCAACACCTCTTTAGGGGTACTAAGGGCTGTGTAAATTCAGGAAAAATTAAAAGCAAGCACTTCCCAGCCCTGTTGTTAATGCTTTGCGCTTCCAGTCAAAAAAACAAATCTTTGTCATCACAAAGCTTGGAGTGATTTGATTAATTAAAGCCAGAACTGCTCCCAACCATCCTTTACACTTTTACATTTGCATTTCATTCAGAGAAGCAGCTGATAACAATCTAAATTAGCCTCCCAGGAGGGCTGTCTTTTTCAAAAGAAAAGCACACGTTTTGAATTGCAGGGACAAGTGAAGCTGGGGAATGCGCGACCCCCTTGCCAGGACTCCAGGGCCCCCCTGGGGGTCGCGCCCCACAGATTGAAGACCTCTGCCCTAATATGAGATATCATTGTTGTCTACCTCAGACATTACTCTTGTATGTTGTCCCACTTGAGGGAGCAGGATTTTCTATATCTCAATCTTCGGGTGTAATCATAACCACCACCGCTGGTCGTTTGGACCTTTGGTCGTCTACAAGGAGAAGTAAGGAGCAATCATCTACATTAGTCCAATAACATGTTAAATCGTAAATGACTTTTAGTGCAGTCAATAAAGGGAATTATTATGTGTTAAAGAGTTTTATTTTCAATTCTTTAGTTTTTCATTGATTATTCATTAAGTATCAATCTTTAGATCTCAGCATTAAAAGTTAATATAACCCATTAATTAAAATTTGATTATGAAATAGAATACAATATTTGTTAAAATAGCAGTTACTGTTATAATAATACAACAAGCGTGTTCCATAAAGGAAATTCCCAAATGTGAATAAAATTGGAATAGTGAGAGAAAAAGGTGTCAGTTCAGAAAGCCATAAAGAGTACTGATAAGAGAGTCAGTGCACAAGTATAAAGCCTTGGCATAAAGCTGAAATGTATTATCAGCTCTAAATCAGCAGAGGATCAATAAAATCTAAGTAAGACAACCTCTCATGAAGAACGATATCAGAAACTCAAAGATGAGTCTCCAGTCAGAGAGTAGAGGAAAGAATCCGGAATCTAGCTTCTACTTTAGGAACATGCACTAATATAAACACACAATATTCTATGTTACAATATTATTTTCTTTTTTATCCTGAGTCCTCCAATAGAATTTTAGTAAACTCCTATGAATAGGCAAACTCACCATTTTCCCAGACTTACACAATAGTCTTTAGACTTTAGATCTTGAAAAGTTACAATGTTGGTATTATGTGGTCCAGACTGTTCTTCTCATGACTCATTTTTACTGTTGCCTCCTCTCCTACGGGTGAGAACCTCACTATCAGTTGTATAATACAAAATAAGTGCCTATTCACTTACTAACAGAAGGCTTCTGGAATATCACAACATCTGCAAAAAAAGAGAAAAACATCTTGTGCAAATACACATTCAACACGAAAACAGGCCTTTGAATGTTAATGCATTATTTTCTGGTACCATGGCATCGGCAGTCTAACTTTAATCAGCATTTTCATTACACGTTTAGGCTTATAATATTTAAGTATGATTACCTATTACAAATTTTGTGGATAGTACATGTACTTATTTAAACATTTGTTTTGCACATTATTAGCAAAAAGCATTTTTTGTGTGGAAATAAAATGTTGTGTCACCAGTTTCCTCCCTCTCATGGTTGACAAACAATCACAATCTCTTCTTCACAAATGAATCGTTAGAGTGCACTCTCAATTTCTGCTGAGGTATTCTTTTTATTTTTCAGGGTTTCAATTTCCTTCAACTCTGTATATTTTCTATTGTTTCTCTCTTCCAATTGTATTTCTTCTCTGTCCTTTATATAAAGCATTTAAGCATATCAAGCTAATACCAATGATTAGTACAGTTCTCAATATGACTTTAAAATGTCCTCCTCCCACTGTTGTGAACCAATTGCCAATGACAGAAGCTCCTTTGCTTAAACTCCCTAATACACTAGTGGTTTCTAAAGGTTCTGAATTAGGTTTCAGGTCAAAAATGATGCTTGCAAATTCCTCTATCTTTCTATTCTTGACAGGGATGCATGAGCAGCAATATTTTTTGCAGACTCCGCCTTCCTCAGCTAAAAATATATCTAAAGCTCATCGATCTTCCAAGACCATTGATCTAATAGCCACTACTTCTGTGTTAACTGTCAGCAAAGCACCAGATGTACCAGTAGCAAGCTTATCTACCACAGTAAATAACTGCCTAATTTTCTCATCATTTGCACCTACTCAGACTGGTGTTATGATTGCTCCAAAGATGTCTCCCACTAATTGTGTCCCATCATTAGTAGTACAAGTGTGTCTATGATGTGGTGTCATTGTTAAAGCATTTATGCTATTTACATGTTACATTTATGGAAACAACAAAGCTAAATAGCAAACACCCTCCCAATCAGCAGTAAACTGAAAAGAGGCATATTGTCCACACACAAAGCAAACTTCAGTAATAACTGCTTCTTCCCCTGTTAAAAGTTGTACAGGTCCTCCCAAAACTTCAAATGTGTGTTCACAATTACTAATCCCAATGTGTCTCTTTCTAAACTGGTTTCTCCTTTTGTAAAGACATGATTTTCTTTTTTGTCTATCTAATTTTAATTTTGGATATACCATTTTCTTCTTGTATTCATCTTCCTCTTTCTTCCAAACATTCTTTAAAACATCTTCATCTTTATTTGCATTACGAAAAATGTGAGCTCTTCTCTCCTCTAATGTCAAAATGAATGAACTTCTTTTCTAATAGCCTCATTAAACATGTTAAATTATTCTCATATGCCTTGACAGTGTCTATAACTGTGTCGGATCTAAAGAAATACCATGCAATCCGCATGTCTTTTGCTTGTGGATGAGAATTTATTCTTTTCTGAAGAGAAACTTTGGAAAGGATCAGGTCAAAATTGGAGAAATAATATTCAAAACGTTCCTGTCTATAAAATAAACTAAGCAGTATACTACATGTATTTGCATATGAAAATGGGATATGATGCTATGTCACTTCTTCTGCAGCTGAAGAAGGTAAGTGTGCGCAGACATAACAGTCCTAAGTGTCTAAAACTTTAGTAGCCCTGAACTAATCTAAAGTGAACATTAGTCAAAAAATCTTCTTTTGAACAATGTACAAACAAAGCTTTTAATTTTGTCGTATCTATTCTGTGTATAGGTTTTGCAGGTGCAGGTGTAGATCTAAGTGTTTCTATCTCTGGTATAAAACTCATTCCAACTAAAAGGACTATAATTGCTAATACAGCTACTATTAGTGTGACCATAATCACTATTCTACTGATGGGGCTGAGGTTACACCTATAATTTACTCGGGAACACTCTCTGGCGGATGGACCGTTGGTTCCTGCTTGGCAGTGTAGAGGGAAGAGATATACCATAATCACTACTTACAACACAATTTGCGGGCCCAATAATTCATGACACCTAAGGATCACCGACTCCAATTCTCAAGTTAGTTGGTTTATTACAAAGCCAAAAATAGTTGGACATACAGACACCTCAAGACGAGGTTGTGGAAATAAATCAGAACTAATACAAAGCCAAACCTGCGGGCAAAGTTAACTCGATGAAGGATGAACAGAATAACAATCTCCAGAAACAGAACACAGGCAATAAGTGCCCCCACATCTATATCAGACTTCATCACAGGTTCATAAGTGAAAAGCATTAATCTATCCCTACTCTATCACTAAGGTGACTTCCCTACTTAGCATTTTTCCCCAGGCAAGTTAAGAAAAAGGTAAAGGTGTCAGCGTGTGAAGACTTCCTAAGAAGTACACTCACGTTGTATGGGTCAAATAGCATAAGCTACGGAGCTCGTCCTAAGATGCTCCTCTTCTTCTAGTGTCTTCCGCTCTTCTCCTAACTCAACCCCCGGGACACTGTCCCTAATTCAAACTTCAAGATCACAAAACATGCCCATTCTGGTCTCCTCATCGACCGTCCCACTGGGCATCTTCTCATAGGTGAATTTCCACTACACCTCTGCTCTCCCAGCTCCTGGCGCGATGACCTTGCTTCCCAGGCCTGTCCCAGCGAAAAGAACACCGTCTCCCGATATCAGCTTCTCATACGCTCATTGTATCCACTGCTCTCCGAGCCTAACTCCTAAAACAAAGGCCTTATTCTAACTAACAATGATGAATTCACCACCTGCAACGGGAAATAGTGAGAAAGAACAAACTCAACATGCACATACAATTCAAACCTACAGTTTAAACCCCACTAGAGAGCCTCCAGGGTAAATTATATTTTCAGGCCTACAGAAATCGGCCAACATAAGAAAATGGCGTACAAGGCTCATGAAATTACATATAAATGGATGCTTGCTGAGCACTTCTAATTCACCACGTTACATGAGCACATCAAATATGTAAATAACTGTAAGTAGGCATACACAATTCGCTGCACATTAGGCCTTTAGCTGAGCACAACTGTTCTATAATGCGAACATCTTTCACATTCATGTAAACACAACTATAACACGACACCTTCATGTTATCACGGTACATTTTTAACACCATTATTTTAATACAACAAAAGAATAAATGCAGGTGCAGCCTACTTATGATTATAATGCACCCCTACAAGTTAAAGAGCACGTCTGCGCTCTATCAGTTCCCCCCCTCTGATGACAAGTGTCATCACCATCAAATGCCAGCCATGGAGAAAGAACTGACCTAAACAGAAGTTGTAGCCATTCTACCCTGTCGGAACTTCTCTAGATTCTTGAGATTCTCATAGTGACTGTCCTGCAGTCTCTTCATTCTCCTTTCTCGCTTCCTGAGAGATCTCTCAGCCTGTCCTGCCTTGTGCCATTCGTAGGCCTTTATCATTCCAAGCAAAAGAATCACACAAACTACCACTATAATGATAGGCTTCAGAATGTAACCAAGAATACTCTTGCCAAGGTTTGCAAACCAACTTCCAACCTTTCCAAATTCTTTCCCAACTTTCGTCCAAACCCCTTCTTTTGCCATCTCATGTACCTCGAAATGAACCACAGTAATGTTACTTATATACTTCTTCAAGTCCTTGCTGTTGTCAGGAATGAAGGTGCAGCAATCCTGGACCTTCAGCATTTTACAGACTCCGCCCTCCATTGCCAATAACACATGTACGCAAGGCGGTTCTGCATCACCATCGCTCTTATCGACACCATCTCTCCATCCACAAGTAACAAAGACTGAGCTGTATTCGCTGATAATTTATCCAAGATGGTTGCTAATCTCCTAATCTTCACATCATTCAGAATCACTCCCAAGCTTGGTATCATTGCTCCAAAAACATCCCCAACAATCTCTCCTGCACTAGCACCTCTCTTCTTTCTATGATGATCTCCATCTTCCAAGTGTTCCAAATCCTCAACATGATATATTTTAGGGAATACTACAGCTACATAACATGTACCATACCAATTCAATGGCAATCGCACATATGCATTCTTCCCACATACGAAATACACATTTGGCACCACTTGTACAGCTTCTTGCAAAAAGTTCTTTGCTGATGCTTCGATCGTGAATATGTGATCACACACACTCTGTCCAACATAGAGCTTGTCGTAGTAAGTCTGGACCTGTCGAATGCATAGCTTTCCTCGCTGCTCAAAATCTAAAGCTATTGGACCGTAACTTCCCTTTGCCTTATGAGCTAACTCCTCCTTGGTTCAATGAAATCTTCCTTCTCTACTGATGGGTTTAACCATTAGTTGTCTATGTCTATCTTCTACCTGATCTACAAATTTCTTCTCTACGTCAGTTAATAAACATGTCAGGTTATGGCGGTGTGCATAAGCTATATCTAAGGTTACTGCAGGTATGAAATACTTCCCCAATCTGTCGTCTTGCTTGTAATAATCATACTTGTTAAGGTGCTTAGAAGCTGGAACTTCTGACAGCACTGCGTCAAAGTTGGAGGAATAGTGTTCATAATGACCCTTTCCATAAAACATATTAAGCAATAAACTACATGTGATACCATATGTCAGCGGAAGGTGATGATATCGAATTTCCTCCTCAACTGATGCTGGCAACTGCATACACACATAACAATCTCTCACATCCATCGTGTTCACATACTCGTACAACAACTTTGCATAGACATTCATTGTATAATCACCCATTGACAAATCTACATGCGACTAGTTTTCTCTAGCATAGCTTTCTCAGCCCCTAATGTAGCCTCTTTTGTAGTAGAAGTGGCTGGTATGGGTGTTCCCTTCATCCCCACCCTGTCAACTTCTGCATCATGAGAAAACTTTACAGACACTATGATCACTATAGCTATCACCACTATCACTCCTACTATGAGTGTACCTATCACACACTTTGATTTACAGTTCGGATTCCCAGACTCCATCTTTAACTGGATTCGGGTTTAGCACAACAAGAGGATTAGCACAAAGTCTCTCTTTCTTCTTCCAAGTGCGGCTCAACAAAGTTCATACACAGTTCCTTTGGAGTTCCGGAAACCAACTCAAAGTCCATTGCACAATTATTTACACAGTTCAAAAGACTTCCCTAGCCCTCTTTCTTCTTCTATGGAAAATCCCTAAATGTATTCTTCTTCCACTCGGACCTAGGTTATCTTCTTCAGGCAGGCATTTGTTATTTACAGTTCACAGTTCAATTAACAGTCTCTCACAAGCTCAGAACAAATTTCAGCAATAACACGATGCAAGATCTCAAGACGAACTGCAGCAACCTCCTGAGCTGCAGCTTGATGTACAAAGGTTGGAAAAGCCAAGTCTCTCAGAACCAAACTCCTCACGCCACTCAGTATTGGAGGATTTGGTACAGTCACTGTTAGCACTCCTTCTATTTCCAACCCCGGAACTATCAATTTGATTTCAATTTTCAGTTCTGGAACTCTGCTGACAATTCTCGAAGACCTCAGTCTCCCTGTTCCCACTGCTCCCGGCATCTGCACCCACGTAAATCCACTCTGGAGCAGCGTATCTCCGGCAAGCCACTCTTGCTCTCCGTGATCTCCTCAAGCCCTCTTGACCTGGCTCTGTGTCACTTAGCTCTGACTCAGACGTTTCAGACACAGGGGCAAGATCTCTCTCGGATGCAAGTCTCAGGTTCTGTCTCTTCTGTCTCCCAGGCCACGATTCATCCAACAGACCCACTCTCCTTCTCTGCACCCGATCCTCCTGCACACCAGCTCTCTCTTCTGAGTCGGACTCTGTATCGCTCACAACGTTACCGTCTCCCTCAGAGTCAATGTCTGGGCCTTGTGTAGCGTGACCCCCTCAGCTTGCTCTGGTGTGTTGCCAGCCTCGCTAGCGACCCTCACAGTTTGGCTTGTCCCCTCCAGTGGCCTCGCAGCCACGGCTGGACTCTCTACAGGGAGAGGAGCTGTTTCATCCGAGGGTGCTGAAACTCTGCGGGTGTGAGAGGCTTGAATCCAGTTCGGTAAGCTTCCGCACTTTACAGCTGTGTTCGTTACCAAGATCACTTGATATGGGCCTTTCCACCGAGCATCAAGGCAGCTTTTCCTCACATGTTTCTTCACGAGTATCCAAACCCCTGGACACAGGTCATGACAGAGATCTTTCGATGTTGTGGCAGTCGCAGCTTCGGCCTGGTAAGACTCAGAATGGGCCACGTCAGCCAGTCCTTTGCAATAATCAAGGATCAAATTATCTGTGATGTTTATCAATGCTGTAGATGGCACTGCTGGCAATCGCATCGCCCTGCCATAAGGATCTCATGGGGCGCAAGCCCTGTCCTATCAGGAATGCTATGCAACACCAAGGGCAACACATTAGGCCATTTCAGAGACGTGGATGAACAGACTTTGGCCATTCGCATTTTGAGAGTCCCATTAATCTGTTCTGCGAGACCTGACACCTCAGTTCTGTAGCTACAATGCAGTCTCTGATCAACCTGTAATGCTGTGCAAAGCAGCTTCATGATCTCACTGTGGAAGTGAGTTCCTCTATCCGATTCCAATGAGGTCGGAAATCCGAAGTGTGGTATTAACTCTCTTAGCAACAATTTTGCTACTGTGAGACTGTCACACCTTCTGGTCGGATATGCTTCCACCCAACGTGAGAAAACACACACTACCACCAGAATGTACCTCAAACCATTGCACCTAGGCATCTCGATAAAGTCAAGCTGGATCCTGTTAAAGGGACATCCAGATCTCCCAATGTGACTCAGTGCAACCACAGTCTTTTTCCCAGCATTCATCTGCTGACAAGTCACACATCTATAGCACGCTGCTTCAGCAAAAGCACGAAACCGTGGGTTAAACCACGTCTGTCTGAACACTCGCACCATTGCATCCCTTCCAACATGAACTGCTCCATGAATCTGCCCAGGCTTAGGGCTCAATAAATCATCTGGTAACACTGCTCGACCATCAGCCGAAACCCAAATGCCATCATCTCTCTTTTCACAACCTGCCTTGATCCAACTAGCTTCCTCCTGCTCTGACACTTCTTCCTGCAGGCGCTTGATCTCATCCCAAGTGTCTGCCATGGCTAACATCATGCTGAGCTCGGTTCTTTCTGTGCTCTCTCCCGTGTAATCCCCTGTGAAAATGCATCTCTGCTCAGCACAGAACCGGGCAACTTCGTCGGCATACCTGTTGCCAAGGGTCACAAAATCGTCCCCCCTCCCATGGGCAGCGCATTTAACCACCGCAATTTCCTTGGGACGCTGCAAGGCATCTAACAATCTTCGAACATGTTCTCCATTTCTGATCCCCTGATGACATTAGAAATCCTCTCTGCGACCATAGCTGTCCGAAGTCATGAACTACACCGAACCCATACTGGCTGTCGGTATAGATGGTGATTCAGATATGATCTGTGGCCAGACAGGTGCGCGTCAAGGCAATGATCTCAGCCACCTGTGCGGAGTGTACTCCCTCTAAACAAGCGGCTTCCACCACTCCCGTGATGGTGCAAACAGCAAACGTTGCTCTCAAACAACCTGCATTGTCTCTTACGCATGAACCATCAACAAAGAATATTTCGTCAGACAGGGGCAGAGGTTCATCAGCAATGTCAGGTCTCGGTTTGGTGCAAAGTTCAGTCACATCGAGACAGTCATGGTCTTCACAATCTTCAACCTTATCAAGATTTGGCATTGGCATCAACGTGGCAGGATTCAACACGGAGCATCTTTTTAGAGTCACATTCTCCGAGGCAAGTATGACCTGCTCGTAGCGTGTGAGTCTGTTGTTTGTGAGATGCTGCGTCTTGGTCCTGGTCATTAACAATTCAACAGAGTGTGGCACATAAACAGTTAAAGGATGGCCCATAACAATACTTTCACACCTCTCAATGCTGACACCTGTTGCAGCAACGGATTTGAGACATCCAGGCAACGCTGGAGCTACCGAATCTAAGGTAGCCGAAAAGTATGCAACTGGTCTACGGACACCTCCGTGTGTTTGCGTGAGTACTGAAAGTGCACAACCTTCCCTTTCGCAGCAGAACAGTGAAAAAGCTTTGTTGTAATCAGGCATTCCTAGAGCTGGAGCGTGACACAGGCTGTCCCTCAGCTCCAAGAAGGCAAGCAAACAGTCGTTATCCCATGGTACCGGATTACTCACATCCTTGTGCGTCAACCTCTGCAAAGGCTTAGCTTTCAAGGAGAAGTTGGGAATCCATTGACGACAATAGCCAACCATTCCCAAAAACATCCTGACTTCCTTTTCTCTGGTAGGCACAGTCATATTCATGATTGCCTCAACTTGGTCTGGTGACACCTTCCTCTTGCCTTTTTCAATGCGATGACCCAAATACTGAACTTCAGACAAACAGTACTGAAGTTTCCTCGGGGATACCTTATGTCCATTCTCTGCTAGATGATTCAACAGTGGAACAGTATCAATCCTGCATGCAGCTTGCGTCTCTGACGCATTTAGGAGGTCGTCTATGTACTGCACGAGAACCCGAGTTCTGCGGCAGCACTAGACTCTCAAGGTTCTTTTTCAAGATCTGATTGAAGATCGATGAACTCTTAGTATACCCTTGTGGGATACGACACCATGTTAACACACAATTTTCCAGACGGAAAGCGAATAAAAATTGGCTCTCCTCATGCAGGGGTATCGAGAAAAATGCTTGGCATAAATCGATCACTGTAAACCACTCGGCCTCACAAGGAATCTGGAATAAAATCACAGATGGATTCGGTACCACAGGACAACATGGAACCACAATTGTGTTGACCTTTCGCAGGTCCTGCACAATTCTGTACTTCCCACTAGGCTTCTGCAAACCCATGATGGGTGAGTTGCATGGGCTCCCCATTATCTCCTACAAAATGCCCTGTTCGACCATGGACTCAATCATTGGCCTAATTCCTGCCACCGTTTCCGGTGTCAAGTTGTACTGGGGCGTTCTTGGGAATTCTGCATTCGGCTTGATCTGGATCTTAACTGGCTCAATCCCTCAAATCAGGCCTATCTCTTCTCCTGTGAAATCCCACACCACAGGATCGACTGAGTTTCTTAGGTCGTATGGTAACTCCTCTGTAGTCAGCAAAGGATATGCATTCATACAGCGGTCCTGATTTGCCAGCTTGAAGGCAATGTCATCATCATTAGTCTGTAATTCAACACCCTTGGACGTGGAATAGATGGTACAATTCAATTTGCACAAAAGATTGCGACCCAATAGGCAGACTGGACTAGAATCGCATACCACAAACTGATGGTGATCCTGGAATGTCCCTATCTTTACAGGTATCGTGTCTGTCAAAGGACTAATCATTTTCTTGTTCGCAACTCCGACAACTTGGATTGATTGTCCCGAGAGGGGTAGGTTTAGGACTACTGCTGATCTTACAGTAGAATGGGTAGCACCAGTGTCAATCAAGAATGTGATGGGATGACCGTCAACATCTGCCTCTACATCCTGTCCTCTCTGGTCTACCTCTAAGACTGCTCCAAGGGTACAGTCTTCCTCCCCCCTCAGGCACCGTCATTGTAACGGGTCTGTATCGAACTCGGTAAGCAGACATAATATCGATGTTTAAATATCGATATACCAGAATATCGATGTTTAAATATCGATGTGGCATAATATCGACCTGCAAGAATATCGTCAACCAGAATATCGACATGCAGGTAAGAAATATCGTTGTACTTAATATCGAAGTTAGTAATATCGTTAGTAAAAATATCGTTGTTAATAATATCGAAATTTATTTTAGTGTTCTGTATTTTAGGATATGTGTTAAAAGTATGTGATTTAAATATGTTGTATAAGTATAGCTTATTTTTGTAATGTATGTTTGAAATTTTTAGAAATAATTAATTTTATGATAATTAATTTTTGCGTATTTTAGTTCCGTAGCGGGTTGTGGGTTTATAGGGGAATAGGGTGGGAAGTAATTTAATTATAATATATTTATTAATAATTTTTAGACGTTATTAATTTAAAAAAAATTAAATATTGCGTTTTAGTTCCGTAGCGGGTTGTTGGTTTATAGGGGAATAGAGTGGGAAGTAATTTAATTATAATTAATTATTTAATAATTGTAATTAATTAATATTTTTGTATTTAATAATTTATATTGTTAATTGTGTTAATTAATTTGTTATTAATTAGTTATTAATTGGATATTAATTATTAATTATTAATTGGTACATATGTTAATTGTGTCATTTTTTTAGGAGCGGGTTGTGGGTTTATAGGGGAGTAGGATGGGAAGTAATTTAATTATAATTAATTAATTAATAATTTTATTAATTAATATTTATGTATTTAATAATTTAAATTGTTAATTGTGTTAATTAATTAATTAATTAGTTATTAATTGGTTATTAATTATTAATTATTACTTGGTAAATATGTTAATTGTGTCATTTTTCTTGGAGCGGGTTGTGGGTTTATAGGGGAATAGGGTGGGAAGTAAATTAATTATAATTAATTAATTAATAATTTTATTAATTAATATTTATGTATTTACTATTTTATTTTGTTAATTGTGTTAAATAAGTTGTTATTAATTAGTTATTAATTGGATATTAATTATTAATAATTAATTGGTAAATATGTTAATTGTGTTATTTTTTAGGAGCGGGTTGTGTGTTTATAGGGGAGTAGGGTGGGAAGTAATTTAATTATAAGTAATTAATTAATAATTTGTATTAATTAATATTTGTGTATTTAATATTTTATATTGTTAATTGAGTTAAATAATTTATTATTAATTAATTATGAATTGATTATTAATTTTTAGGAATTAATTGGTAAATATGTAAATTGTGTCCTTTTTTTAGGAGCAGGTTGTGGATTTATAGGGGAGTAGTGTGGGAAGTAATTAAAATGTAATATATGTTTTAATATTTTTTATATAATATTTAGTTATTGAAATTTTATAGTCTTAATAGTGTGAATTAATTTATTACTAATTGTTTTTAATTTGATTGTTCATTGTTATTAGTTAAATAATTAATTGTTAAGCAATTATGTTAATTGTGTCATGTTTTACAATATTGGTGGTGTCATTTATAGGAAGATTTGGTGGGAGGTAAATTATTTTTTATTATTTAAGTATTTATTAATTAACGTTTATTATTTTGCTGGAGTTTGAATAGTAAATTTTTCCACTCCGCTTTCCAACACTTTCCCTACTGTTGCACTCCGTGGAGTGGGAATATTGAATTATTACCCTCCGCTATCCAACACTTTCCCTACTGTTGCACTTGCTGGAGTGGGAATAGTAAATTATTCCCCTCCGCTATCCAACACTTTCCATACTGTTGCACTCCCTGGAGTGGGAATAGTAATTTTATCCCCTCCGCTATCCAACACTTTCCCTACTCTTGCACTCCCTGGAGTGGGAATAGTAATTTTATCCCCTCCGCTATCCAACACTTTCCCTACTGTTGCACTTGCTGGAGTGGGAATAGTAAATTATTCCCCTCCGCTATCCAACACTTTTGTACTGTTGCACTTGCTGGAGTGGGAATATTAATTTTATCTCCTCCGCTATCCAACACTTTCTCTACTGTTGCACTTGTTGGAGTGGGAATAGTAATTTTATCCCCTCCGCTATCCAACACTTTCCCTACTGTTGCACTCCGTGGAGTGGGAATAGTAAATTATTTCCCTCCGCTATCCAACACTTTCCCTACTGTTGCACTTGCTGGAGTGGAAATAGTAAATTATTCCCCTCCGCTATCCAACACTTTCCCTACTGTTGCACTTGTTGTAGTGGGAATAGTAAATTATTCCCCTCCGCTATCCAACACTTTCCCTACTGTTGCACTCTCTGGAGTGGGAATAGTAATTTTATCCCCTCTGCTATCCAACACTTTCCCTACTCTTGCACTCCCTGGAGTGGGAATAGTAATTTTATCCCCTCCGCTATCCAACACTTTCCCTACTGTTGCACTTGCTGGAATGGGAATATTAAATTATTCCCCTCCGCTATCCAACACTTTCCTATTGTTGCAATTGCTGGAGTGGGAATAGTAATTTTGTCTCCTCCGCTATTCAACACTTTCCCTACTGTTGCACTCGCTGGAGTGGGAATAATAATTTTATCCCCTCCGCTATCCAACACTTTCCCTACTGTTGCACTCCGTGGAGTGGGAATAGTACATTTTTCCCCTCCGCTATCCAACAATTTCCCTACTGTTGCACTTGCTGGAGTGGGAATAGTAAATTATTCCCCTCTGCTATCCAACACTTTCCCTACTGTTGCACTCCCTGGAGTGGGAATAGTAAATTATTCCCCTCCGCTATCCAACACTTTCCCTACTGTTGCATTTGCTGGAGTGGGAATAGTAAATTATTCCCCTCCGCTTTCCAACACTTTTCTACTGTCGCATTTGCTGGAGTGGGAATAGTAATTTTATCCCCTCCGCTATCCAACACTTTCCCTACTGTTGCACTCGCTGGAGTGGGAATAGTAATTGTATCCCCTGCGCTATCCAACACTTTCCCTACTTTTGCATTCTTTGGAGTGGGAATAGTAATTTTATCCTCTACGCTATCCAACATTTTCCCTACTGTTTTAATTAATGTAGTGTAAAATGTTGTTTTAAAATAAATAATTATTTTAATATTTTAATTTATTATATATATATTTTATTTTTATATTTATGTTACAGGTATATGTATATATATATATGTATTTATAAATGGGTTTTTTTCATAACCAACTTTATTGGCATTTTATAAACAAAAACAAGACCGTTATTGGAATTATTTGTAGCACCGTGACATAAACGACATTTTATTGCATATCCTCTTATTATCTTCTGAGTAATACATTTTAAGATTACATAAGAAAGAGTCTACCCTTAGCGCCATGAGCAATCAGTCCAATAAGCCCACCCATTTCCCCCATATTCGCTCATATTTATTTGGGCACCCTCTTGCCTCATAAACCGCTTTTTCTTGGATCGCACACCAATCCACTCCCCTGCGCCATTTCGAAATAGAAGGAAGCTTGGAGTCTTTCCAGGCCACTGCAATGTCTCTTTTAACAACCAGGAGGGCTGTACCTAGGAACGCCTTGTCGGCTCGGGAGCCGTCCACCCTTCCATCACCCCGAGGCGAAGAGCCAGTGGAGCAAGGGGCACCTCCCATTCCAGTACTCCACTAAGTTCCGTTGTGACTGCTGCCCAGTACTTAGCTATGACTGCGCAGGACCAGACCATATGAAAGAAGTCAGCTGGTCCCTCTCTACAGCGTGGACATTGTGGGGCTGGGAGGAGTCCAGCTTTGTGCAGTCGTGCCGGTGTACGATATGCGCAGTGAAGATAGTATATCTGCATGAGGCGAAGTCTAGCAGAGATCGTGAGAGTTCGGGGGCCATAAGGGCGTCTCTCCAATCCTCGTCCTCGAGAGGGCCCACCCAACCCTCCCACCTAGTTTTAAGAGGGTCCAGCGTGGACGGAGTGTTGTTTATCAGGGACCTGTAGATTTGGGATACGCCTCCCTTCCCCAGGTCCCCCATGAGAATTTTGGCTTCCAAGGGGCTGAACTCAGGGAATGACTTTGGGTCAGGGATGTGAATGGCAAGGGCATGCCGTAGCTGGAGATATCTAAAGAATTGCGTAGACCGCAACGAATATGTGAGTTGTAGGTCTTGGAAGGAGGACAGATAGTCTCCTTTCCAGACGTCCCCAAGGTGGGTAATGCCTATCAGGTCCCACGCCTGAAAACCCGTCAGAGTCCCCACCTCCCGCAACCAGGTGCCGTGCCATAATGGAGTTTGCAGTGTGATTTTGGAGTCCCAGTGGATGTGTCTCAGTGCCAACCGCCACGCCAGGAAAGCCGAACGAGTCACTACTGGTAGGGTCTGAGGGATTGGGGTTCCGTATAGCAGTGCTTGGGCCTGAGTGAATCTGAGACTTCCCAGTTCAAGCCAGTACGCCGGATCCGACCATCCCCCATTAAACCAATCGTGGATCATCAGGAGGCGAGTGGCGAGATAATATAAAAAGAGATTAGTCATGCCCATTCCACCCTCATATGTAGTCCGTTGGCAAGCTGTGAGAGCTAAACGCGGTCTTGAGCCCCCCCAGAGGAAGTTAGTAGTCACTCTGTCCAGATCGCGGAACCATCCGCGCGGGAGATGGATCGAAAGGTTCTGAAGGACATACAAGAGTCGGGGGAGGACCATCATTTTGAAGAGGGCCACTCTTCCGAGAGGGTTAAGAGGGAGTTTTTGCCACCTACGTAGGTCGTCTTTAGTTCGTCGGAGGAGTGGACCAGCGTTAAGGGACCAGGTCAGCTCCGGGAGAAGTGCCACCCAGATGCTCAAATATTTAAAGGATAATCGTCGAATAGGCATGGTTGTCTGCCAGTCGAAACATTCCCTGGAGGTATGGAGGGGGACCACCGTGGACTTGATGGGGTTGAGGCGCAATCCAGACGCTCGCCAAAATGAATGTAGGATCTGTAAGCATCTCTGCCCGGAGCGGGTTGGATCAGCGAGGTACAACAGGACATCGTCCGCATATAGCGCGATTCGGTCTTCTTGGGAGTTCTGCCAACACCAGCCTTGTATCTGGTCATCTATGCGGATATAACAGGCTAGAGGTTCAATCGCAAGGGCGAAGAGGAGAGGGGAAAGAGGACATCCCTGTCGGGTCCCCCTTCCGATTGGGAAGGCCTCGGACAACGCCCCGTTTATAAGGACTCTCGCTGAAGGGTTAGAGTAAAGAACTCCCACCATCCTACGAAAATAGGGTCCAAAGCCCGCTTTTATTAGTACCTCTTGCATGTAGCCCAATCCACCGTATCAAAGGCCTTTTCAAAGTCTAGTAAACTAAGGCCAGATATGGTGTAAGGAGGTGTCGGTGGGCAAGGGCCACATGCAAGCGTCGAAGGCAATGACGGGTGCTGCGGTGCGGCATGAAGCCACATTGATTAGGGTTTATGAGGGTGTGAAGCACTCTTTTCATCCGAGTGGCTAAGATTGTGGCGTATAACTTGACCTCGGTATTAATGAGGGAGATCGGGTGATATTGCTCACATGAAATCGGGGGTGGGTGCGACTTTGGTATGACCACAATGGTGGCAGTATCGGTGATGGAGGGAAACGACCCGTCCTCAATAGCCTCCTCGAAGAGGGCATGGAGTCGTGGGATCAGAGACTTATGGAACGCCACGTAGTGCTCTGCAGGGAGTCCATCCGGTCAAGGGTTTTGTGAGTGGCAAGCATGGAAATCGCCTCGCCTACCTCTTCAACAGTGATAGGCTCATCCATGATTTCCTGCTCATTCCCAGATAGCTTTGGGAGGGGGTGATTCATCAGGAAGGCTAAGCTATCCCCTGGTGTGTGCTTGGGATCTGCTGTGTAAAGCGTCCTATAATAGGTTGCAAAGGTCTGCAATTGCTGCAGGTGTACGGGAGGTGCGACTCTGAGTGTCTCGGATTTCGGGTACTATTCGATTAGCCATGGGTTGAGTAGCAAGCCAATGGAGAAGTTTGCCGTTCTTGTCACCCCATCCATACACCCTAGCTACTGAAGATCTCCAGATCATTTTAGCTGATTCAATGGAGATGTTCCTGATTTCCTCTCGCACCAACTGCAGTTGTCGGCGTTCTGTCTCCCCCTCCCCCGTTGCTGCCGTCATTTCCATACGGAGTGCCCTAGCTTCTAGCTGTGCAAGGTGGTGATCAAGGGTCTGCCGCTTGTGTTTAAGGAATCCTCTAGCGTAGCCACGAATTGTGGCCTTGCCCGCCTCCCAAAGTGTGCCCTGACGCTGCACTGTGCCCTCGTTGATGCGGAAGTAGTTTTCAATTTCCTCCTCAATACTCTTTGTGTATTCTTGGTCTTGGAGAAGCCAAGCGTTTAGTCGCCAGATGGGTTTGAGCGTCTTCGTGCGTTCGCCCACTTGTATGTATTTATAATTTTTATTATGTTTCTAACATTTTATAATTTAATAAAATAATTATTTATCAATATTATTAAGTAAATATATATATAATAATTTTTATATATGTATGTTTAATTGTTTTTTATATTACATTTATTATTTATAATCTGTAACATTTTTTTATAATTCTAACTATGTTTTTATTAATTATATTTATTATTTAATTTATTTTATATTATTTTTAAGACATTTAAAAAAACGATATTTTGAACAACGATATTTTAAACAACGATATTTTGGTTTCGATATTTTTGTACTTACCTTTGTAGAGATAGGATGTTGATATTCTTGACATCGATATTCTGTACACGATATTTGTGTACCTCGATATTCCTGTCGTCGATATTCTGTCAGTGATCCATCGAACTCGCCCTGAGTCTCAATGAAGGGCATCTGCTGGTATACTCGATTCCCTTGTGGAACTCTCGGCGGCTGGGGAACTTGCACTTGTGGATTCAAACTCCCCCATGTACTGATCTGGGTCTTGCTACTTTATTTTCAACCTCAGGTACCTGTACTACTGCTTCCTCTTGAACCTGATTAGCTGGATTTGATCTACACTCGCGCTTCCAGTGCCCGATCTTATGACAATAATGACATGCAGTTGTTTTCTTTAAGGTACCCACGTCAATCCCTATCTTAGGATCTATGGGCTTCCCTCTCCCTTGACCCGCATTCTGGGTCCCTCCATTATTGTTTCTCTGTCTCCGTCCCAGCATTCCTCCACTAGGTTGTACTTGATCTGCGTTCTTCATCTGGACTAGCATGAGCTTGTCCTTAAGTTTTCTGTGTTTCGAGTCTACTTCATCACTACAGTACCTGGCATATCGCAGAATCTCGTTAACAGACTTGTTCTGTCAGCAGATCAGGTGCTGCTGAATCATGAAGCTAATCTCTGGTCTCAATCCTAACACAAATTTGGAGACAAAATGTCTCATGTCCTTTGTCTCTAGAGTGTCCAACCCATTATACTGCTTAAAGGCTTGCAAGAGCCTTTCGTAATACTCATGTACTGATTCCTTGGGCTCTTGGGTCGTCCGGTCAATCTTGACCCAATCGATATCTTGTGGAGAAATTTTGGACTGCAACCATGTGATTACCTGAGCATACGTTTTCATCACAATAGCTGAAGGACCATGAGTTACAGGGTCTCGATCTGGTTCTGAAGATGGCCATTCAACTGCTATTTTATATGCCGACCACAATCACCGGGCACGACGATGTTAAACAAAGTATTCAAATCAAACCATAGCACCTTGGAAATTTTTACAAAACGATTGACCTGTTTATACCATTCAACTGGGTTTTCCCTCAGCCGAGGAAAATTATTTGTAAATGCCGCCAAATCACCCCTACTCCAAGGCACATGTACATATCCTCCACTTGGTACCTCTCACAGTGGGTAAGCCTCTACGGTTGCTGTTCCCCCTCCTGGAGGTGGTGTATCTCCTATCCCTTTCTTAACACTCTTTTTCTTCGACCACCTCTCTTTCCACTTGTCAAGCATGCTCCATGTACGAATTCCCACAATCATTCTCGAAAGTGTGTCCTATAAGTCGTTTCTCTTCCAATTGTTGGTCACTGTATTGTAACCTATGGCTTCCTTGCAACATCTTGGTTTTGGACAAATCTACTTCATACCTTCGTGCTAACTCTGTCAACTTCTCGTGAGCTTTCCTTGCTTCCGGGTAACATCCTTCGCCACAAACAACAGTTCATCTTGCTCATAAAGCTCCATTCTCTCTAAGGGAAGATTTCCGCTTATTATTTCATCCACTTCTACCTTCAGTCTCACTACATCCAGCACCTTATTGCAGCCTTGATCGTTACCTGACTTGACGCACCACTCGACTCCTCACCTTCACTGTTCTGACCCCTACGAGTGTTTCCTTCTGCTGTGCTCTGTGGAGCACCCTGATTCCCAGACGTTTCCTGATCAGCTCCTCCTCCTGTTACTCTTCCGTTAGGCCCCCTAACTGGAGTTTCCCACATCCTTAAATCGGAGTGTGAGTCCGCCAGTGACACTGACCTTACTGCACTTGTCCCACTCCGACTCCTAGAAGAGTCTGCAGTAGCTGGCAAGACAGTGCTAGCCTCTACTGGTATCAAGAATGGACCGTGTCCACTCACAGTACCATTCCCTCCAGAGCCAACCCCTTCTCCTATTTTGGACTGTGACTGGTTACTGTTTTCCCTCTGGTTCGGATCATACACTGACATGATAGGTCCAATGGTGACCGGTACCATTAGGGCATCCGGCAACCATGAAGTAGCATTCGCTCCATTCATCTCTGTCTCCCTCGATGCTGGTGTCTCACTTCCTGCCGTTCCTGTTGAAATCGTTCCCACTACCCTCGCACTAGGGTTCACCTGTGGTTTCCCCACACTTCCTGCAACCGCTCGCTTTCCCTATTCTGAGTCTGGATTATATGGTGGAGGACGCTCTGCCAATAATCTTTCTAACAGGCTGTCATCAGTGTCACTGTCATCCTCCTCCCTCTTCTTCTGAGCGTCTCCTGCTTTCACTAACAGTGGAAATAACCTCTCTCCTTAGATGGTATTTATCCTCCATCTTTTTGTCTGCGCATCCCATCGCGCATCCTGAAGCACTCTCATCAATTTTTGTATTCTCTCCTGACTTCGATCCCTCTTCCTTGCATGTGCTGCTCTTATCCATGCATCTAACGCCTCAAACTGTGTTGGTCTAGGTGGAGGCCGTAGTGAAGCCATCACTACCCTCAATTGGTACAGTATATCTAATCTAAAAGAACCATAACGTGGAAAAGCCAATTCTCCCTCGTTCTCTGAAATCTTATGCCAATTTTCAAGCCAAATTATAGTATGGAGTCCTATGTTTGTAGTCATATAATGTGCTGGGGTGTCCTCGGGTGGTGCTTCCTCACCCACTCAAGTCACTACTCCTCTATCTACTCTGCAAAGATCTCGTAACACTCTAAAGCATCGCATTTTGAAATCAATTTGTTTTCCCCACAGATATTTTTGTTTCAACTTCCTGATGACAATCCACCAATCCCAGCGCGGCTTTACCCCAACCGACCTATCGCAGCACGGCACACTTCAACGCCACTCTTCCTCCCCACAGCGGTTCACCCTCCATCATAATCGCTCTCTGCACATTGACAAACTTCACTCATAGAATCTAGTAACCCTCTGTCCACCCTACGACCGGACGGTCACATAACCGATTGTCTGTCCACGAAACGACCTGGCAGTCTCACAAGTAATGTCTGCCTCACCTCTGGCAACTGCCTGTCCGCCGAACGACCGGGCAGGTACACCTTGACTGTCTGTCCACCAACGACCGGACAGTCTTATAACGAATCGATAGGATCCACTCTCTCAGTTCCTTTCACCCACAATGACCCATGACCTGCGTTGGCCGCTCAAATCGCTGTGGTTTGCCCTTGTGCACTAGCTTCCCACACGACTCTATCAAGCTCTCTCACACACGTTTCCCTATCACCTGTGGGTTCGTCGATAGCGCTTCACAACTCCCACAACCACTGGTCAGACAATTACAGTACTGGGTGTCTTCTACACCACAAATCTCTATCCCGGGATCTTAGGCTACTTGTCGAGTCTGACATCAAATGATTAAATCATATCACATGGACTGCGTATGCTCAGCCCGAAACCACATTCACTCGACTCTCAATCCAACTCCGCAAGACATCACACAATGAATTCATCACCGCAGTCTAACACAAACATCCCTATTCATACTCACAGCACCGTGAACCGTTGTTCCCGCACACCATCATTCTCCGTCGGCTTCTAGCATGCTCCGCCGTTCTTGACTTTTTGGGCTCTCATTCTCTGGGACCTTTGGGACTCTACAACTAGTTTCTCTGTACATTCTAGATTATTCTCTCCCTCACTCCAATAGGAAACCATCCGATATTGCTACCAACTGATGGGGCTGAGGTTCCACCTACAATTTACTCGGGAACACTCTCTGGCGGATGGACCATTGGTTCCTGCTTGGCAGTGCAGAGGGAAGAGATATACCATAATCACTACTTACAACACAATTTGCAGGCCCAATAATTCATGACTCCTAAGGATCACAGACGAAAATTCTCAAGTTAGTTGGTTTATTACAAAGCCAAAAATAGTTGGACATCAAGACGAGGTTGTAGAAATACATCGGAACTAATACAAAGCCAAACCTACAGGCAAAGTTAACTCGATGAATGATGAACAGAATAACAACCTCCAGAAACAGAACACAGGCAATAAGTGCCCCTAAATCTATACTAGACTTCATCACAGGTTCATAAGTGAAAAGCATTAATCTATCCCTACTCTATCACTAAGGTGACTTCCCTACTTAGCATTTTTCCCCAGGCAAGTTAGGAAAAAGATAAAGGGGTCAGCGCGTTAAGACTTCCTAAGAAGTACACTCAAGTTGTATGGGTCAAATAGCATAAGCTACGGAGCTTGTTCTAAGATGCTCCTCTTCTTCTAGCGTCTTCCGCTCTTCTCCTAACTCAACCCCCGGGACACTGTCCCTAATTCAAACTTCAAGATCACAAAATACGCCCATTCTGGTCTCCTCATCGACCGTCCCACTGGGCATCTTCTCAAAGGTGAATTTCCACTCCACCTCTGCTCTCCCAGCTCCTGGCGCGATGACCTTGCTTCCCAGGCCTGTCCCAGCGAAAAGAACACCGTCTCCTGATATCAGCTTCTCATACGCTCATTGTATCCACTGCTCTCCGAGCCTAACTCCTAAAACAAAGGCGTTATTCTAACTAACAATGATGAATTCACCACCTGCAACGGGAAATGATGAGAAAGAACAAACTCAACATGCACATAAAATTCAAACCTACACTTTAAACCCCACTAGAGAGCCTCCAGGGTAAATTACATTTTCAGGCCTACAGAAATCGGCCAACATAAGAAAATGGCGTACAAGCCTCATGAAATTACATATAAATGGATGCTTGCTGAGCACTTCTAATTCACCACGTTACATGAGCACATCAAATACGTAAATAACTGTAAGTAGGCATACACAATTTGCTGCTTGTTAGGCCTTTATCTGAGCACAACTGTTCTATAATGCGAACATCTTTCACATTCATGTAAATACAACTATAACACGACACCTTCATGTTATCACGGTACATTTTTAACACCATTATTTTAATACGACAAAAGAATAAATGCAGGTGCAGCCTACTCATGATTATAATGCACCCCTACAAGTTAAAGAGCACGTCTGCGCTCTATCACTATGCTTAGCCTTGGTAAGGATACACATGTTTGTCTACAGTCAGACCTTTAGTACAATGTAGCAGCAGGCAGATTTAATATTGTGCATTAACTTCCACATGTACAAACGAGCAAAACCGTTGATGATTAACTTTGCAATTATTTTATTCAGCCTGTATACAAAAAATATTGTGAACACAGTTTCTTCACATGGACACCTTACACTCTGGGTGTGTGAGGCATGCACCCGATTAACTATGCCAGTGCATTTGACAGTGATGTTGGTAATCAATATGACCTGGTAGAGGCCTTTCCACCTTGGCTCCAGGCAGGATTTTCACACATGCTTTTTCACCAAAACCCAGTCAACTGGATTAAGGTCATGGCACTTCTCCTGATGTGGACTGGCAGCTCCAAACTGAGACACAGATTGCAATACATCAGCTAATCCTTTGCAGTAATCGAGTATCATGTAATCTGTGTCATTTACAAGCACATTCGCAGGAACAGCAGGAAGTCTTTTAGCATGACCGATGAGGATTTTGTGTGGAGATAATCCAGTCCTCCTGTCAAGGTTGCTTCAAAGATCATCAAACCCAATGGTAAAGCATCTGGTGATTTCAAAGAAGTAGATGCACAGGCGTTTGCCAATCAAGACTTCAATGTGCCATTCAACTTCTTGTCTATCCCTGAAGCCTCGGGACGATAGCTACAGTGCAATCTCTGTTCAACTTGAAGAGCCACACACAGCATTCTAAGGACCTCATAATTGAAATGGGTCTCTCGGTCTGACTCCAGACAAACTGGGAATCTTAACCACGGAATGAGTATGCATAACTTTAGATTAGTTAAAGTGAGGCTGTCATCGCTTCGAGTGGGGTAAGCTTTCACCCATTGAGAGAAATGCACGTTATAAACAGGAGATGCTTCAGCCCGTTTCATTTCGATAAAGTCCAACTGCATCCTATTAAAGGGTCCTCCTGATCTTCCAATGTGGCTAAGTGTTACATGGGTTCTCCTACCTACATTCATCTGCTGACATGTAATGCATCTATGGCATAGCTCTTCTGCTAAAACCCTGTCTAAACAGCCTAACCACTGCATTCCTTGCAATGTGTGAAGCACCCTGGAAATGTCATGCCATGGGAAACAACATGCTATCCGGCAACACTGGTATTCCATCAGTTGAAACCCAAATGTCATTGGCATTTTTAACACATTCTGCTCTGATCCACCTTTGCTGTTCTGCTTCTGAAACCTCTTCCTGCACTCTTTTGATTTCCTCCCAAGTATCAGCTGCTGACAGCAACATCGGAAAGCTAGTGTCCTCATCAGATTAAGTTCCATATTCTCGGTTAAATGTGCATGTCACAAGTGCACAATATCGGACAACTTCATTAGCATATCGGTTTCCAACTGTGACATATTCATTGCCACTTCTGTCAACTGCACATTTAACTACAGCAATCTCTTGGGACAAGTAAAGCCTCAAATAATTTCATCATGTATTCCCCATTTCTGATTGGAGAGCCAGATGACGTCATAAATCCCCTCTGTGACCATAGCTGCCCAAAATCATGGACCGCACCAAAGACATATTGACTATAGGTAAATATAGTCACTCTTAAATGAGCTGAAAGACAGCAAGCTCTTGTGAGGGCAATTAATTCTGCCACTTGTGCAGCTGTAACACCTGGAAACCAGGAGGTTTCCACCACTTCCTGAATCATGTATACAGCATTAGCTGCTCTCAAAGTTTCCTCAGTGTCTCGCAAACATGAGCCATCCACAAAAATGACATAGTCGGGCTTATCAAAAGGTTTATCCTTAAAGGGGACATGGCCATGATAGTGGCCTGAGTAGACATGTGGCTCGGCGCTCTGGAGGCAGGCCTGGAGAGATCTTTCCTTATCCTGGTCCCCCAATCCTTGAGCTCCCCATCACCAGTTGTCGGTGAAGTGGAGCTGCCTGACTGGGCTCAGGTGGGTCCCTGGAGATGTGCCCGATACTGGAGTCGGGGGGAATTGCTGGCACCACGCAGAGTGCGACCTGCTACCCTGATTAGGCTGGTGCATGGAGTGGCTATCGACAGCCTCTGTGAGGGCTGAGTCCACTCCATGTGGATCATCTGGCACCCTAGCCAGTGCACAAGTATGGCACTTGGCATTTGCAGTTGGGTCCACAGACGGCGTGTGGCCCCGGGCCCTCCTGTTAGGCTGAACTGCGCGTCTGGGGCTACACTGGTGAACCTCGTGGGAGGCCACATACTTCCTCCCTCCTCCAATGTTTTGCATGCACCCCTGGTACCATGGGCTACCAGGCTGCCCCCCCCCCATTGGCCCAGGAAATGCGACAGCTGTTCTCTGCACTTTGCCTCCTGATTTTGTAGCAGGCCCAGCATGGGATGCTAAGGGCATACCTCCCCTGCACTTCAAGGAGTGACTCCTGAGATTACCCTCCACCTATTACCTTTGTGAGGAGAATGTGACCCCCTTACTGCTTAGCACCTGGGGGGACCATCACTGATCATCACTGATCCTATGCGGCATGCTCCCCCAGGGATGCAAAGGGCTGGGGTTCTGCCCAAGCTCTGAAAGATACTGTGCGATGCCTACAATCACCTGTCCTGGGTGCCTACTCTGTGAGTTGTTAAACTGATGGCCCCACAATTGCACACACCCAGGCCATGATGGTAAAGCACAAGGCTGCCAGACTAACGCCCACCATCCCCCATGTCAGGGGGGAACTCCTCTGTGCACCAAGTGTCAAGTAGGGACACGCTAGGCCAACTGGAATTGACTTTGGAAAAGCATTCCAGCCAATTTGAACAGATCCTGTTGGCCATCCAGGTCAATAAAACTGTTCTGGAAGCAAAGGTTGATACTGTTGAACTAGAAATGCCTCTCCTATGTGCGTATCATAAGAAGTTGTCGAAGAGGGTGGAGGATGCTGTCAACTCTCTGGACGTTCTGACCAAGAGTACTTGAAACACAGGATCAGGTGCGCCAACTCCAGAGGGATGTATGCCTCCTGCAGGAGTGCACTGAAGATGTGGGGGGCCGCTCCAGGCATAATAACATCTGACTACTAGGGATCCTGGAGCATGCAGAGTGTGGAACTTTTTCTGGAGAATTGGCTAATGGAAACAGTACTGGCTGACAGTACCCCTCGATTCCTCAACATTGAATGTGCTCTTCGTGTCCTGGGGTGCCCGCCACAACCGAGGGCAACCCCACGCCCGATCATCACATGTCTGCTGAACTATAGAGACAGGGATATGATCCTTCAGTTATTTCATACATCAGGCCCTTGGATGGTGGATGGTTCCACTGTCACGGTCTACCTGGATTACACAACAACGGTCAAGAATCAGCGCTTTTCTTATGCAGAGGTGAAACACCAGCGTTGAAATATGGGCCTGAAATATGCTTTACTGTTTCTGGCTAAACTCCTGGTGGTGAAGGGTGATTCCAGCCACTTCTTTTGCTCCCCTGAGGAAGCCTGTCTTTGGCTTTGTTCTAAAAGCGCTAATATGTCTCAGGAGGGCAGCCCATCCGATGGTGGCTGGGAGCGTAAAAAATAGAGAAAACAGCAGAAGCGGCAGGCCCAAAACTTCCCATCAGAGGAACAGGCGGGCCTGGCCAGAGCACAGGTGGTGACTGAAGTGTCGCCCTACCATAAAACCACCTTGACTAGCTGACATCAGATTAAGACTCGGACACTGAAGGATGTATCAGCAGGTCGGCGATCTCAAATGGACTACAACAGGGCCCGGATCTGATCCCTCACCTAGCAGAGGACCTCTAAGACGAATGGTCTGGGGCATCCCTGATGCCTATGATGGTGGCAGGTACTGGGGGAGAACGGGGAGGAAATGGGAAAAATGGGCCCTCCGGAGTGTCTGATATTTCAGAGCATTGAAACTTGCTTCTGAATGATCTTGAGTCCGACCCCCCAACTCAAGAAGATGGGACCACCCCTGTATTGCAGTGGATCCCAACCCTTGTTGAACCATATAGAAATTTGTACTTTGTTTGGACAGAGCATCTTGACTTCTCAGTCCTGGGAGAGGGAGATGGGAGATGTAATGTTTGAATCTGTTTTTTTGTTGCCCTGAGTTACAGTGGGTAGAGCCAGGGACATTACTCCTGAGGAGGTCCCTATTTGGGGAGGTTACCTTGTGGGGATATTCGGCCTTTACAACATATTATCTATGACAGTCATAACATGGAATGTGCAGGCCTTAAATCCCCCAGCAAATGATACAATGTACTGGAATTTCTGAAAGTATGGAATGTACAAGTGGCATACCTGCAAGAGACTGACATTACTAAATCAGAGAGACAGGCATTACACAAATGATGGAGAGATAGGGTGTATTGTACAATGTATTTAGCATATGCTAGAGGTGTTTTGATCTGGATGCATCCTGGGATTCCGTTCAGTCCTCCCATGAAGGTAATCGATTGAGAGGGTCGATATGTCTTACTGGTGGGCCAACTGGATGGGCAGTATGTGGCATTTCTCAATATGTATGCCCCTAATGTGGATCAATGTGCTTTTTTTGATACCCTGGTCCCCTTGCTAGCTAATGTTACCAAATATCCCCTTGTGGTGGGAGAAGAAATAGTGCAGCCGACACACTCCTGGATAAATCACAACCTCCACTACCTATCGCCCTCAAACACAATTGCCAAGGGGTTTAGGGAATGGATGCTGTATTGGGGCTTAGGTGACATATGGTGACTCCGATACCCATCCCAGAGGGCATACTCATATTACTCGGGGGTCTGTTTGTTATATGTGCGTTTGGATAAAGTACTTTTCACTACAGCATTGCAGCGTAGGTTCATAGTTGTGGAATGCCTAGCTAGGACACATTCCGACCACAACCCACTGCTGGTGACATTTGGTTGGACCGCACCTAGGTTTGGGATCCCAACATGGAAACTAAACTCCAGTTGCTTGAGAATCTAGTTTTTGTGAAGATTTAGGGGGCGCTATACATCATTATTTTGAGGGAAATGTGGGAATGGTCTACTCTAGCCTGTTTGAATGGGATGCCTTTAAGGTGGTGTTGCGTGCAGACATTCAGTTACAAGAAGACCTCCTCCGGTGTATGGAAATGGCATGGAGAGGTGACCCCACTGCTAAGAATAGGTTACGCGATGAACAAGAATTCCTACTGACACTGATTGAATGACTGATAGGGTAGGATTATCGATCCTATCTTGTGAAGGCTCATGGTGAGCAAGATAAATCCAGCTGCTTACTAGCATGGCTTATTATCTCCGAAAGGAGGGGGTCACCAATACGGAATATTAGAACGGCACAAAATGAAGTGGTTCACTCACAAATGGGGATTAACCAGGTGTTCTTTTAATACTACAAGCAATTGTATGAAGAGGGAGATAAGTGTAAAGCACAACAGCTCCACAATTACATTCTCCCGGCCCAAATGGGTCATCTCCAGGTGCAGGAGGTGGATTAGGTGGGTGGGGACATCACAGAGCAGGAGGTCAGAGGGGCAATTAAGGCCATGGTGCACGGAAAAGTGCTGGGCTGGATGGGCTCCCAATTGAGATTCATGCAACTTATGCAGATCGCCTGATCCCTCGACTTACAACAGTGTTTAATGCAGCTGGAGAGCTGCCAGGCAGTATGCGAGAAGCGCTGATCACAGTGCTTCCAAAAATGGGGCGTGATGCCGAGAAGGTGGGATTGTACTGTCCCCTTTCTCTGTTAAATACAGACTACAAAATCCTTAGCCATATACTGGCGGATCGACTAGTGCCTCATATCCAGTCCCTTGTTCACCCAGACCTGGCAGGGTTAATTCCCACGCACAACACATTTCAAAATATCCAGTGTCTCATTCACATATTGAACTGCCTTGCAGAACTCCCTCCAACTGTCATGGTTCTTGCCATTAACATTGAAAAAGCATTTGATTCCCTGTCCTGGGACTTTCTATACACAATATTGGCAGGCATGGGACAAGGCAATAGCTTTAGCAGCTGGACTAAACTGCTTCACACAAACCTGATAGCCTGGGTGAAAACTGGTGCATTTATTTTTGACAGTTACGAGGTGGGGAGGGGCACCTGGCAGGGTTGCCCGCTATCAGCCATGTTGTTCTCTCTGGCCCTAGAACCACTTACAAGAATTATTTGTCAAGGGAGGCATTATAATGGCCTCTGCGTACATGTGAGACCACTTTATTTCTCACTGTGTGCAGATGACACTGTATTGTATACTCTGGGCACTGTGGCTGATATCTGTGGAGCATTAGATGCATTGGAGCAATAGAGTGCCCATTCTGGCCTGAAAGTTAATTGGGGAAAATCCTGTGCGTTCCCGTTGGTACCCGTTGAGGGGGGGGTGACCCCTCCATTAGCACTGGGAGACAGGCTATGGTGGACACCCATCATAATCAAATATCTTGGGGCTCGCATTTATCATACTGTGGACCTACTACTTCACAGCAATATTCAGACTGCGGTATCAGAACTACTCACGGCAGTTACATTTTGGTTAATGTTCCTACTTTTGACTATGGGAAGGATAGCCCTGATGAAGATGATTGTTTTCCCTAGGCTACTCTAGCACTATACTGCCCTTCCTGTGCAGATTCCTTAGCAGGAATTCCGCAATATAGATGCTTCAGCTCTGCAGTTTATATGCGGACCAGGCAGGAACAGAGTAGCGCTGTCAAAGTTAAAACTCCATGCAACGGAGGGGGGCCTTGCGGCCCCAGTCTTCGAACTATATTATCTGGCGGCACAACTACAGTGGGCAGGCCGTTGGTGTGAGATTTGCTTAGGTGACCAAAGTGGAGTGGATCCTGACTGCCCCTCTGAGTCCACATTGGCGCAACTTTTACTGGCACAAACAGGCCTTTCTTGCCAGAGTAAAGGAGAGCATCCTATTAGCCTCCCTTCGATATGCATGTCACCATGAATTACAGTACACTAAAACCCGGGCGCCCTACGCCAGAGAGCTCCCATTGCTCTCGCTTCTTGCCCCCCCTCATAGGGGTGACTGGAATGGCTTGTAGGACTGGCCAGCATTTGAGCTCATCGGGTGGGGGATTTATACGTGAATGACATGATCACGTGATTTGCAGAGCTACAGGGCCAATATGGGATACCTGCCTGTCACTTTCTGCCACATGAAGCACTGGCGGCAAAGATGCAGCAGTAGTGGCAAGCAGGTTTGGGGGAACCAATGGTCCATTTGAACTTGCAGTGCAACTGCGAGATCTCAGGGCAGCACCGAGCAACCTCAGTCCTGTATAAAGCACTGATAGGGCAGGCAAAAACAGAACTCAGGCCATTGTGGGATAGATGGGGGATGGATCTGGGAATTCCCATTAGTGACACAGATCAATTCAAAATCCTTGAGCACGTCCCGAAGGTTTCTCGCCAACACACAATTTAAACTCATTCAATATTACTTCCTTCATAGCTCATATCTCACACCTAAGAAGATACATTTGATATTGTTAGCTGTGACAGCAAGCAGCCCCAGATGTGGGGAGCATATGGAGCATATGGTCTGGAAGTGCGCAGTCTTTCCCCTTATTGGAACACAGTGATGAAAGCGCTGTCAATGGCTACAGACTGTTCACTACCCATGACATCTGCAATGTGCCTCTTGAGCTGGTTTCCTCGCATTCAGACAGTAGCAGTCTTGACTCATTTCGCAGATTTTGTGCTACTCCTAGTTAAACGCCAATTGACAATACACTGGAAGTCCAGGACTCAGAGCTGGCTCACAGAACTGCAAAACTGGGCTAGCTGTCAGAGTACACTACTGAAAAAGGGAAGGGGATAGAGGGCTCAGACCAGGGAGTTGGGCGGACTCCAGGGCCCAAATCCTGGATGATTTGCCACAAATAGGAAATGATGGCCAGCCGGTGAGGGGTAAACTGGACCAAGCGGACACCCCCTGAGTCCCCTTGCCCACTGTACAACACCTTACAATAACCTGCACACCCGGCCCACATGTCATGAAATATGGCTTAAGAGGAACCAACAATGATAGACCTGGATTGAAACTCCACTCAATATATTCCACTCACCAAAACTGTGGCTCTATTACTAGCATTAACCACACTCTCACAGGGCTAGTTAATGGTTCAAACTGTTGTAGTTTTGTTGGAAGGCAAACACATTGTGCAATCATTTGTTTTCACATTGTTGAATCAGCCACCCCTTGTTCATGTCGTAGACTATGTGTGTTCAAAATTATGTATGGTCTGCGAACCCTTCTCAATGAGTTGTCCCAATTATAGGATTTTTTTTCAAAATTCCATGTTTTATTATGTTTTCAGTCATTGGTGTTATTCCTGCGACTGTCTCGGGGGTTAGATTATAAGGTGGTGTTCTAGGGAAAACTGCATTTGGTTTTATTGTGATTCGGACTGGTTCTACACCTTTTATTAGTCCCATATCTTTCCCTGAAAAGTCCCATACTTCTGATTTAACAGTATCTCTCAAATCAGGAGGTGAATCCTCTACCGTTCTTACAGGATACAACCCTACAGCTGTCTCTTGTCGGGCCATTTTGAATTCAACGTCCGTCTTTATTATGTGTTTAAAATTCAACGCCATCTGGTGTGCAGTAAACAGTGCAATTTAACTTGCACAAAAGATCCCCTCCTAGCAAATTTACAAGACTGGAATCACATACCACAAATTGATGGTCCTCCTCACATGAACCTATTTTTACCGGAACTGTCTTTGAAACGGGATTAGTTATTTGTTTATTTGTAACACCTACAACTTGGATCTTCTTTGCCGAGAGGGGTAGGTCTGTGACTTCCCCAGTTCTAAAAGTGGAACAGGTAGCTCTTCTGTCAATGAGAAATGACACTTGGTGCCCATTAACCTCTCCTTCTACAAATGGTCCACTCTAGTGTTGCTCTAAGACTGCACCAAGTGCACAATCTTCCTTCCCCCTCAGGCACAATCATTGGGAATCGTTAGAATCAAAACTCTCATTCTGCAACATGGGGAACTGTTGAAACGGGTTCTGACTTTGGAATGGATTTGAAGCAGGAGCAGAGGCAGAAGTCACTGAGATGGATGAACGTACTTGCCGAGGCAAGCGACCAATTTTCCCATACAATCCCTCACCCGGGTACAGGTTGACATACCCGACAAGCACAGCCAGTGCAACGTAAATGCTCCGGTGCTGAGAACACTTCTGCTCCTCTGCTGCTGGCCACCAAAAAGAGGAATATCCAGGTGGCGAGCCCACCTAAGTGCCCCAGCTGCCTCCCGGAAGTGAGGTTGTAAACCTGGGGCCACTGGGGAGGCGTAATCTCGCGCTGGCCGTGGCTGCCTTCCTAGGCCAGGTGGCCACAGAAAAATTACTGTCCCTGGGCAGTGAGGACACACTAAGGGGCTGTCTCCTTTAGTGTCCCCCTGCTGGTGATGTGGCCATCCACCAAACACCCACAACCTGGGCCGAACATGACATCATCCACCCGAGGTTTAGGGGCTGAAATCTTATGCAGGCTGTGGCTAGTTTGCTTAGCTGAGTGGCCACTGTAAAAATACCAATCAATCAATCAATCAAACTTTATTTCGGCTGTAAGCCATAAAAGCACATGAGATAGAAAAAACATACAATAAAACCAAGTTAAGGTATATGATATAAAAAGTGCAATGTTGTAAACATTAGGATAGCCAATGACTCCTTACTATTAGGCAGGCCCCAGCAACAGGGTAGTTTTATGCAATATATCAAGAAATACCTGATATCTCCCTGCCTGAGGTTTTTCCTTAACATAGTTGCTTAGCCAGCTAGTCCTATAACTGCACATCCATCTATACATAAGTTGTACACAGTAAAATAGATTGGTCAGCCACTAATGGTTAAATATATAAATACTCTAAAAGGGTTCCTATATTCTACAAATAAGTATTACACATCCTATTCTCCTGTTATTTCAATTACAGATCGCTGCTAGACAAATATCCATGGGAAGTGCTCATCGTGTGCCTTACTTTCCACACACCCGTCAGAAAACGAGAGAGAGCCAAAACTATTGATCTACATGGATCGTGCCTCAAAATACTGAGTGCGTCTTTGTGTTCCCTAATTCCCAAATTTCGACAGAGAGGGAATATCCAGCACCTGCTATGAGTCACATAGGTTGGACAAAAGAAATTAATGTGCTCAATAGTTTCTTTTTGGTCCCGACAGGATGAGCACTGCGACTCATTGACCCGTGACGTGCGCTCCCACTTGGGTGCGAATGCCTGGAGAGCCAAGGTTCCATGCCTGCAAGTACAGTAAAATACTAACACCAAGGGCCTGCACGCTTTATTGTCCCCCTGAGGGTGACGTGGACATCCATCTTTGTCCTGATTACGATTACGAGTTCCAACCCCCATGCACACAACAGGGTGTGCAGGGATCAGAAGTCTGGGTGGTGCGATAATTATTGCACACCCTCTGTTTCTCATGACAAATTACAGCAGATCAAACCTGCCAAGATGTGTCTGAGAATAAGTGCCAGAAGAAAGGATAAATAAGTGAAATTGATACTTTAAAGACCGATTCCCAATGTTATGTTCCATTTCCAAGTTAAAAACGTGGAATTCGGAGGTACTTGCTATACCGGGTAAACACCTGACTCCGCTGTGGAGGTATTTATCGTATGTGGTAAATGCTTCAGTCTCCTTTGGCCCACTCATAATCAGGCCCACAGTCCCTTCTGTGAGTCATCTTTGGGACAGAAGCCGAACAAAGAAAAAGAAAACAAAAGAGCCAGGTTTTTAAAAAAAATCGAGGTCGTCATCCCTCATGTTTGAGAGAAAAACTCGGATCGGCAGTAAGCTCACCCCAAGAAAGGTACACAACAGAAACGATGGAAGTTGGTAACTCTACACGGTCAAACTCGGTTGACTGC
Organism: Calotriton arnoldi; assembly: GCA_963921515.1. NCBI lineage: Eukaryota > Metazoa > Chordata > Amphibia > Caudata > Salamandridae > Calotriton > Calotriton arnoldi. Next base: position 258,696 of record CAWUFW010015008.1, read on the forward strand.
ACGCTGGCGATGAATTTTCTAAGGACGAAAAAAGAAAATCTGGGATCAGACACTCCAGCTTCTCGAGTCTGACACTGGGCAGCTCATTTTATCTCCCCTTGCCTCCTTTGTGTGGTAAAATCGAAAGCACGGAGAAACAGGAGCACGCGCATTAATACTTCAAATGACTGGAAATACGTGACTAATTCATTTAAATTAACGATGATTAGCTTTGCAGGTTCTGTGCGCTCAGTTTTCTTATCGCTGAGATTTCCTCACGCACAATTCAGTTGAAAATGTACCAACTTTCCCAAAATGAATCATTAACCTAGACTTTATTCAATAAGGTGCTTTGGAGTTGCATTTTCACTTTGGAATTGGGATAGGGGAAAACCGCTGTCCCTTCAAGCCACCGTAGTTGTCTGGGGCTCTTTGGATGCACGGATCCTTGGGAAGCCACTTGCCTTGTCAGTGCCTCATACTGGGGCAGTTAAACGAAGGCTAAAAGTCAATCAGACCCATTTTCTTTATCTATTGCTCTGGAAGTGCCTTTGGCAACGCGCATCACATTAGCTGTGAGCATTCTATCTAGCTTGGGGCCTGAAAGTGGCGATTTCCACAGTGTGCAATCAAACACGAAATGAGGCTGTGTCCAATCGGCTTTATGCACACCCAGTCACGAGTAGAGCCCTAAATGGCTGTGGGAAATCTAAAGCAAATTGGGACTGCTGGCGTGGGAGCACCTGACCATGCCCCAATTTCACGCAGGGCGGGGCCAGCTTTGATCTGCCCCGGAATAATAACAGACCACTGGCTCCCAATCACGCCTTACAGAAGGCGTGCATTCATGCAAGCAGCGCCCTGGTTAAGTGAATTAAGCACATTTGCCACACTTGCCAGTGGTGAAAAGGCAGGGAGAGAGCGCAGTCGGCAGGGGCCTGACTTGAGGCGAACCCTGTACAACAACAGGGTCAGGAATGGGCATCTTTGAGCAGTGGGAACATGCCCAGGAGCATTTAATGCTCACCCCAACTATCCCATAGAAACCACACTCCCCCTGGGCCAAGTGAGAAAAAAGTAAACTTTGGAAGTCAAGAGGAGCCCAGCAGGCTGCTTTCCGGGCCCAGGGCCTGATTCACAAAGAGTTTTTCGAAAGCCATTGTAAGTATATTTGGGGCAGGGAAAACATTGCTCCCAGCTGACACATACTACGATTGTACACCCTTGTGAAATGTGGCTGTGTCTTGAATTTCCCACCTTTTAAATGCATTCAATTGGGCCTTTTTCATGGGTAGTTTTACATTCATTTCCAGCATGGGAGATAACTTGCACAATGCTTATGAACAGCCACAAATTTTCTGATCTGATCAGGTAATTATTTGGATGGTCAATGCACTCCATGTAACACTCCTTTTAATGCCCTTATCAGCAAACGTAGTGCAGAGAGTATATGTCTGTATATGTAGTATATGTTTTTGACTCTGAAACGTAAATGCGGATCACAGTGCAATCCACAAATACTCAAATTTCCCCAGACCCGCATGTGTCAAATATGGGAAAAGAAAATGGATAACTGTAGACAGCAATTACATAGCATTCCATGAACCACAGCAAAATTACTCGCAGATTGGGAATTCAAACATTTCGCCTTGGAGATTCACCCGTTTCACTAGTTAAAATGTGGAGCAGATATGCGTGTATTTTAGCTAATTTTTCCTCTGGTGGCAGAAAGCAATTGGCCTGATGTGCTTTTCTGCATTTCTTTTTCTGCAAAACCTACGCTTGACAGTCTGTCAGACTAGCGTGTTTCCCTTGATCTACCGAAGTTCTGAGGTTCAAATGTCTGCTGATCAAAATTCTGTTAATCAAGAATGAAATGTCTGTGCTCACAGATTCGTTTTTGCTCTCTAAGTTGGAGAAATGTGTGGACATGTCACTGCCAAAACTAAGGACAGAGATAAAATAGTCGTTATGTCTAAACATTGTTAAATTGCAATGGTTAAGCATCCATCAACATTGCCTAGTTTCTGCTTAACTTTTTATTCAGCCTTATCACATTTTAGAAATTCCTCACCCATATTTCAGTAGAAAAAAGGGGTCAACTTTTGAAAGGTTATCATTAACTTAAACTTTGTTTTTCCACTCTCCCTGTCTGTAGTTTGAAATGTCACATACTCACCTTCTTCATTCCTGTCTCCCTCCCTCTGTAGACCTGTGGTAGAGCTCTGCAGTACATGGAGATCATTCAAGTGGTTTTATAGAAACCATAATGAATGATTAAATAAATACAAATATAGGCCCAGATTTATTAACATTTCACTTCGTGATTGTACCACTTTGTTGGCGCAGTCTGATGCTAAATGCTAGCCGAGATTTACAAAGCCACGCAAGGGCTGATTTTCATCACCTTGCATAACATTGTAAAAATAAGTAACACAATGCTGCGTTGCGTTACACTGCATTGGGAAGATGTTACATGAGTAGAGCATGGGCTTTCCCATCCATCCAGCCATGTATTTTGATTCAAACCCAGATTTTCCAAAGGCAGTAAACCTGGCTTTGTGTCAAAATTCTGCGCCTACCCAGGAGAAGCTAGGAGAAATATCTTCAGTCCTCCCTATCACTTCCTCTTTCCATGTGTGGTGCATTCTGCAGCACACAGAAAAAGGGGCATATGCCTGTAAGGATTGATTTTGTACAGAAGTCCCTTTCATGTTCAAAAACAATCCTGCCCATAACGCAGGCATCCTTGCACCATGGCACAAGGGTGCCTGCGTTGGCCATTAGGCTGCCCGAAGTGTGCCAGAGCTATGAAAGAGGAGAAGTGAACCATATCTTATATCTTACTAGATGTGGTGCATTTCTGCTCTCTCCCTTTAATGCAATGTAGCACAGCACATTGCCTTATTGCTTTGCGTGAAAGGTAATTAAATCCGGGCCTTGATTTCCGAAGGCGGAGGTCAGGGGTTTCTGCCATTGGGACCTTTTAAACAGTGCACCTTTCACCTCAGGCTCATCGCCAATGAACTTTGAAAGGTCTTCCCTTTTAACAGCAGGGCTTCCAATGCTGAGTTCTCTTTTCCTGGTCATCCTTGTCACTGACCTACCAAATTCAGCCCCAGGAACCTACCAGGCACCTGCTTGGTAGGAAACATTATTTCTCAATTATTCCGTTGAGTGAAATGAATCATGGAACACTCACTTACACCTTCTCAATATTTTCCACTCCACCCACCAAGAAGAGTTGCACTACTAGCTATATGCGAGATGAAAAGCAAAATATGCTATTGATATATGAGTGAAATGTATATTTCTAATGCAATTTTTTTTCGACTGCCGTAAGTGTAACACAGTGAACTGTTTTTAAAGAAAAGTTTGCTAATTCAGTGTTTTTTTCTACATGTTCTGCCAAAGCAATGTAGTGAAATAACAGAAATTGTCACTGTTGCATCCCTTTTTACAAGATTAGGTATATGGACCACAAACTTTATAGCTTTAACTAACCCCACCTGAGGTCCCTCCAGGACGATCCTCACTCCCATCATTCATTTTGTTTCTATTCCATGCAATTGAACAAGGGGGGGCGTATTAGAGTAGAAATTGAAAGGGAACTCCAGCACCATGCATGAAAAGCACCTACTTAATAGTAGGTGATTTATATTTGCAGGTAGACTTTTCTAGGTATGCGTCAATGATTTATGCTTTGAAAGGCTGTCCTGCCGGGTGCAGATTTAGTATTTCACTCGCTGACAGAAAGTCTTCTCAAAGTGTATCCGTACCTCAGATAGGTACTTTCCATATTCCAAATGTTTACTAATGGCTTAGCATACCATTTTAATGAAACCTATGGTACGTCCTACGCATGCGTTAACATTTATTTTGCTAGATTTGTGGATCATTTGCATCTTACTTGGCAAATATCTTGGGGAAGCTGGTAGAGGGAATTCTATCATATAATAACATTCACTAGGTATGCTGAAAGCAATGAATTGTTGCAGATAGCAAAGAATATTCATAACGTAATGCTAAGCCTGACTCCAGCTGCATTGGGGTGACAGAGAAGAGAGCACTTTAGAGTTGGCTTGTAAAGATGTGCTCATCATCTGATTGCTCAGGCCACTGCAGCAGTTGGAGGCGTCAATGACTGTAGAGGTGTCTAAAAAAAACATTGAAATTTGCCTGGAAATATCGTCTCCTATGCAAACGCCTGAAAGTCCTCAAAGATAAAATGGGACTGAATGGCTCAGTCCTTAATTGGTTCTAATTGTACATGAAAAACAGGTGTCAATGCATAAAAATGACCAATGTCCTCTCTAACTCCGGGATGCCCCAACAAAGTTGTATTCTCTCTTTACCCTTTTCAACCTTTACACGGAAGCTCTAGCCTCACTCTCAGCAACTCTTACATTTTCATATCACTTCAGTGCTGATGGCTCCCAGCAAAACGTGAACATTTCCTCCCTTCAAGATGGAGAATTGATGGCCAAATTTCTAGAGAACATTCAAGCTTGGATGGAACATTACCAGAAAATGTTAACCTGTTTAACCAGAATTCCTTCTGTTATCCCCATCTAACTGCTGTACACCAATTGAAGCATGTGTTAACTCATTTACATTGTTATACTAACCCGACAATTGTGGAATTTAGCAGACCTTTTTGTGCTTTCTTAGACAAAGGACACTTAAAAATTATAGCAGTCAAGTATGAGCAGAACCCATGATAACTAATATTCATTCTGTGGCAACGAATTTAGGGGTTTTCACTTGCAGGACAAGTAAAACTGAAAAGTACATGTCCATTTTTTTAATGAAAATGCACCCTGCGCTATGGGAGCCAACCTTTGAGGTGCCATATGTATGAAAAAGGGAGTTTTAGGCTTGACAAAGGGGTAATTGTGCCAAGTTGAATTGGCAGGTTAAAACCGCTTGCTGGCTGCAATGGAAGGCCTAAGAGATGTTTGAAAGGGCTACTTGAGTGGGTGGCACAGTAAGTGCTGCAGACCCACTAGCAGCATTTAATTTATAGGCCCTGAGTATATGTTATACCACTTTACTAGGGACTTATAAGTAAATTAAATATGCCAATCAGGTGTAAGCCAATTTTACAATATTTTAGGGAGTAAGCGAAAACACTTTAGCATGTGCTAGCAGTGGTAAAGTGCACTGAGTCTTAAGGCCAACAAAAACTAATTCAGAAAAATAGGATGGGTGAAGGCAAAAAGTTTGGAGGAATACCACCTTAAGGCTGACAGGTTTAGCACATAGATGCTTTGCATTTCAGGTAAATCAAAGATGGTTGCAATGTGGAACAAATTGACCTAGATGACTATGCTAGAAGGGGTGTTTTTTAGGACAATCCTTGTTCTGTGGATGGGGCACTCAATTGGCTGGATTTACAGTATCTGGGATGTATCACACACATGTTTTTGTAAGAAAAAACAATGCTTTAAGGCTTGCTAGATGATCTGAATTCTAGGAGCATGAAGATAGTTAGAGGCTACCAGGCTTAGCCATCTGATAGGTATAAACGTCCTGAAGAGAGCCAGACGGTATACCTGATCCAACTTGTGTATGGCTGTGTGACATAGGCATAGGGATTTAACAATAGATATTTTGGCCAGTGGTAATCAGTGAAGCTAAATCAAATGATACGATACCGCAGAAAATATAGAAGGCAGGAACTTGTCGAGCTGCAACATTCTGGATGCTGCAAAGGAGTTACAAAAATCGGTTCTTGAAAGTGTTACAGATTGGATCTCTGTTTTATGCTTATCACCTGGAAGGAAAGGTGTTATTTTGCATAAAATACATAAGTAATAAAATCAAGATGAAGCTACCTTTGTGACCAGTCCGGTTGTCTATTCATGTGTGCAAGGTCCATCTTCTGAGTGTGAGTGAGACATGAAGCACAGCTGAGGAGAAAGAGGGCAAGGCTTTGCTGTAGTCTACACACATACCTAGCTACTCTAGGTATGTGTTTGAGCATGTAATTGCTTTCTGGTGGGTGTGATTGGGCTTGGATGTAGCTGTGTTTTTCATAGTCCCTCCATTCATAATACAGTGTTACACATGCTTCTGTCATGTAATATTACATTTATGCCATGCAGGCTTAATTATACGTCCAGTAGACACAATAATCGTCAACTATTAGTATTGTGAACAGAAAAACAGACACACGTTGTATCAACCATGATTTTCACATGGAAATGGAGGTGATATGTCATAAGTGTCTGCATTTGCAACATTATACACATATGTTTTATGAATTATATAAATTGAAAGATTTCCACCTGTCTATAGATGTAATACTATGCAGGCGCAAGATTGCACTTGCAAACTTTACATTGTGGGCAGTCTGGCAGAATAGCACCTATGCCTGGCTTAATATTTCCCATCCTTGACATTATGGATATTCATGACAGTATTCTATCATTGACAAAATAATTTCTCATCCTATATTGATTGAGGATGTTCTTGACGACGTTCTTGCTATCCCTGCTATAATAGTGGTATATTCATGTGATGTTATGAACATTCCTGAATACATTTTGGCCCTTCTTGCCATATTGCCATAATAGTGGCCTATCCTTCACATACTGTGGACGTTTGTCACACAATTCTGGTTATTCCTGCATGTCGGTTGACAAGCATAATCGTGCCCTCCATAGCTTTTTGTAGGAGTAACTAACATATTTGTGGCTAACCTCGCATAATGGCACCCATCCTTTATATATAAGCTGAATTGTGGGCATAATTGTGATCATCACGTTTGTAATATTGGCTCTAGCATATTTGTGCCTACCTTGGTATATTTAACATACATGTGTATATTCCTGGCTTAATAGCAGCATTGGCATAATGGTAGCCATACTTGACACAAAATGTGCATCCTCTACATAATTGTGGCTAGCCGTGGCCTAATGGTGATGCTGGCCCATTGGTCCATCTTTGACTTAATGTGGAAGTTTGCAACATAATTCTGGACGTTTTTGGAAAATAGGGATTTCCTATCATGCCATGAACAACCCCTTTGTTGATAAATGAGCATGAAAGTCATAATCTGTCCATCTGTGGCAGGGATGCATTACAATACTTAATAAAAATGACAAATTGAGCATTCGGTAGGAATAAAAAACAAGCGTTTCTTGACAAAAATGTTGTTTTGTTCCCGAAAATTAAAAACCTTTGTTTTGGAAGAGTTGATTTTATTTGTTAGAAATAAAAATACTTTATTTAAGAGCAAAATGTGTATAGTTTCAGAACTAAAAATCCGATCAATTGGAACAAAATGGCCACATTTCTGATAGTTACAATTGATATTCAAATGAAAATTCATGCCGACTTTTGGGCGGCTCAGAGCTGATCTTTTCTTTTTGTACTAGGGGATTACTAGATATTGACTTTTGCATAGGCCTTTCAACATCTGTAGTGATGAAGCTGCTGTGATTATTTATAATTTCTACTGTGGAAGGCTGAGCATGTAATATTGTTGTACATTGTCTATGTTGTGACACTGTAACGTTTCTTCAATGGTGTTGTAGCAGCTGTGTGTGAGCCTGTAACATGCATACAGCTCTGCTTTCTATGGGCGCTTATTTTGAAATTTTAATATCTGATTTGTTCACCCTGCCATTTTTCAGTCCATTCTCAGTTGTAAACATATGACAGAGATCCTTCTTGAAAGGAGCACAGTGGAAAAATGATAGTAAGTGAAATTTAGATGTGAAAAGACACTTATTATGCCTTTTGAAAAATATCATTCATGCGACATGGTATACATAGATGTCTGTAATAACTTTAGCTTTCTGGTCAATTTTAGTGAATGTGCACTGAAAAGTGCACAGTATTTCAGCAGCATTTCAAAGCTTTATTGTATGGTAGAGACATTTGCTAGCCCTAGGGAGTGTAATGTTTACATGAAACAAGCACTTGATCATTAGTGCTACTGAGGAAGCAATAGATTTGTACTGTTTATGTGCCAAAAGTACTTTAAAATGTATCATTGGCTTGACATTTTGTCAAAACATTCTAGAGAAGGAAGTCCACAAAGTCTCATAAAGGAAATCATGTTTCTTTGCTTTGCTCTCTTGCTTTTTGTATTGATAGGAGATTATCTACCCCAGACCCCTTTCAAAGTCCATCACCCATCACAACTTATTGTGGTGAGGGGGAGGTGAATAGAAGAGTGTTTCTCAGTTCAGAGACACCTTTGCAGATTCAGAGAAAACACCCCATAAAAGCCCCTGACGAACTTGATGCTGGTGCAGTTACCACTACAACATGGCGATCTGCTCTGGTGATATGTTGCACTTCCTACATGATAGGTTTTGGTTTGTTATTGGTTGCAGAAGGATGAGAAGGGTGTAAGGAAGCTCATTGATGGAAATAAAGCTTTTGATGGGCAGTCCTACTATGAGAACAGATTTTGGTTGCGCCAAGAGAAGTGTCCAGATTTATGGTGGACTCGGAGGTATACTGACTGGATGCAAGGGAGGGGAAGGCAATTATTGCGGACTCCTACCTACAAGCTTCTCTTGCTTCATTCCCACTGAATGGAAGAAGGGGACAGAGGGTTAGGAAGATCATGAAGGAGATGATTTTAGTCAGAAGTTGCCCAATGGTATAGTCAGGTTGTCTAAGGATTGCAGTGTCTTGCACTACTTTTTGCTCCAGTGATAAGGTTGTGATCAGGAGCATGCAGGGTAGGGAACCATTCAAGTCTGAGTAGAAGCAGGACAATAATAAGTGACATGCCGTGAATAAAAAAACTTAAATTTGGTCCTTGGGGATGATGGTCCCCTATGGTGGTAGGAGAATTTAACAAGGCATTTAGATCCATTTTTCAATGCCCCTTGTGGTGTACACAATGTACGCCCTCTATATCAGTGGCACTGATGGTGGCAATACTGGGTTGAATCTTTGCTTCTATAGAATTTCTTTGTTGTAACCCTGCAGAGATCACAACAACAGAGAATGTCATTACTTTATTAAGGTTAGTGCATGAGCATTTGTTTGACTCTCAAATTGCTATAATGTAATTAAATAATAAGTATTAATTATATAAAAAAAGTAAGGGATACTTATTTAAACTAGTGCAAGTTAAAACAGGGTTAAGGTAGTATTGGGGTTAGTTTGAGGATATTTATTGTACATTCTTTTCATTAAATTAGTCCAAGTTAAATAAAGTATAGGTTTGGGGTTTACTTTAAGGATTCATATTTACTTTAATATAATTTTAATTAATAAAAGATTGGGATTAGGGTTAGCATATGGGTTTAAGTTGGAACCTACAAGTAATTTAATTTAAGGTTGGTTAGTGTTAAAATGAGATTTAAGTAAATAATGATAATAATTCAATTATTAGGTAAATATAAATTAATTATATTCAACCAATCAACAAACTTTATTCGCATTAAAAATGCTTAAAAGTACATAGAATATCATACAAACAATTGTTTATACATTAAATCCACCTTTAAAATCATACACTCTGTGACTTAATAAAAAGACGAAAGTCCTTTAAAATATGTAATATAAAACAAGTCGATCCCCGTAGAACTAAAACAGTTTCTCTTAGAGATAAAAATCATATATACCACAATAAATAGTAGAAACATATATATCAAAGTGCTGAATGTGCTTAGCCGTTTCTCTCTTTTTGCACCATCCGGGGCCATCTATCCAGACTTGAGGACCTCTAGGTCAAATAGCTGTTGGGTAGACGCCCTTCTAGTTTTTATGGCTGCTTGTAGAAATGATGCCATCACAAAACACACGTATGGTGTTTCCAATTGTTGGAGAAATTATAATAAATTTAGAAAGATAATGCAGTTGAAACAGGCAGGGTAGTGTAGTTGAAGTATTTCCATATCCTAATAATGTAATAACTGCCAATGTAAAGCCATTTATCAAGGTAACTGAAATAAGTGGACGTAAAGGTAGAACATACACCCGGACTGGAGAACTCATAACCTTAATTCGAATAAAGCGATGCCTCTTATGCTGTTGGCAAAAGTAATGAAGGACATAAGGTAGCACTGAATAGGATAGAAGGTCACTGTCCCTTGTGCCTTTAAAGATATTCAGTATGGAAATGTTCAGGGTCATACTGCTAGGATTAGTACATAAGAAGGAGGTGTGTGGGAGGGTATTTTGGGTAGTCCATCCTCTATCCTACCTCAAGTGAAATCAGCGAAGACTTCATATGCAGGTGGTAGAATGGTTTCTCAGAAAAAAGGGGGTGACAGGACCTGCTAGTCCAGACTGACGTCAATGATTCTTTCATCTCTCTCTCAGGCTATTTCTAGTCAGCAAGAGGTTGTGCGATTCTCTAATGTTGCAAGACATAAGAGGACAGAGCAGCCCAAGTATGTGACATTTCCGGGGCTAGGATCCCCAGCCCAAGGGGAGTTGGTTTAGACAAAGAGTGTAGCTCACAGACGAAGGCCTCACTCCACAATCTATTTTTTCCAGTCCAATATGGAGCCATTGCACAGTGAACTCAGAGTGTCAAAGTGAGAACCCTATTCCCTTGTGAGAGAGCTGGCAGACATCTTGAGTGCCTGCTGACGCAACCTAAGGTTCTCGGTTGCAGCTGTGAACAGCGGTGTTGGAAAACCCACCACCATGCACAGGTGGAGATGGTGAAAGCTAGTCGTAACAAGGTAGAAGTGAGCACAAATAGACTCCACTAAAAAGAAATATAAGTCCTGTTGCAGCCAGTCCCTAAGCCTCTGATTGTTTTGCCTTTGTGAAGTGAAATGTCTTTTTGTCAGTAAGTGGTTGTGTGATTATGTAATGCTACAAGCTATGGAAAGAGAAAAAGGTGCCCTGATGACGCAGTTTGCCGCTGGCCCGTCACAGTGAGACATGCGACTAGTGACACCAACCGGAGCCGGATCCTGCCACGTGCGCAAACTCGATAAACTGAGGCGGCAAGCAACAAGTCGCATCAGACCATTAAATAAGATACCCATATTTGTGTTTTGGAGGTCATTTGAGCTGGGCACAGCAATGTGTTTCGCAAGATTGTACACCTCATTGAAGGGCGACCAGCAGAGTCCGTGGGCACATAATACCCAGTGCAGTCGAGGCATCCGGCGTGTAGAAACGGACCGCACGAGGCGGTTGTATTCACCATGGGAATATAATACTGAAAGAAAGCCAGCTTGTCACAGTAGAAATCGGCGCTTGGCAAAATCGCAGCTCCTATAACAGCTTATTTGCTTTGTGCTTATTTGGGTTACATCTTAGCTCAATTAATTAGATTTTGAATTTAAAGTATGTGAATATCAAACACAGAGGCACAGAGAGCCGGCAGCAGTTCAGTTTCCCATGAATCAAGAGTCTTTAATGCGAATAATAACTTTTTTTAATAACAAAACCGAGGCAATTGCCATATTAATTTTACCTGACGGTTGTTGAAGTTTGTGACCAACAAATGTGTATCCTGGAGCCGAGTCTCAGATGTGACTTTTAGCGAGTGCAGATTCTGCATTAGCTAACAAGGCACAGGGGCTGATGGGCTGCAGCCGAGCAGATCTGTGGGGGCGATGGAGGAGGTGGGGGTCCTCAAATTCCCTCTCTTCTGTGGAAGGTTATTCTGATAGGATACACTTAAGCTTCTTTCCAATCAAACGCTTCAGATCAATATGTTTGGCAAATGCATATTTCATTGAATTTGTTTTATAAGCGTGAAACATGACTTAAAGAGGCCACTTCTGAGCTTTCAGACAACAAACAAGCCTTTATACAATCATAGCTATCAAGAGAGCAATAAGGATTAATAACAGTCTAGCGCAAGACATAAACATTTGTTTTTAAATGTGTTGAAAATCTCGACAGGCCTGCAGGGAAACCGTGAGATATGCTCGGTGTTGTCCTGCTCTCCCTGGGGACTGGGTTCTATTATTAATTCAGGAACATTGCCCCATCACTGAGTGAGAGAGTGCATGTATGTTTCAGTTGCGCCTGATGTAGCCAGGAGCTCAGTGCAAATGAGGTTCGTTCATGTTTTACCACTCTCAAAACTTCCGAACAATCATACAAAAAACAAACTAGAGTGATTAGTAGGGAAAACATCTTAGGGTTTCCGAAATGTAATTGGCATCAGTCTTCACAAACAGCCCCTCATATTGATGGTGGATGGTGGAACTGGTTAAAAAAAAGTCCAGTAAATAGGTTAACAAACATTTTGGGGATCATTATGAGGCTTGCAGATTCCCTTTATCTGCCAAAAAATGTTGACTGCCAACCTCAAACTTCCCCTGCCCCATTTATAGGGGAGAGAACATCTGGCTTTCAGCTGGCAGAGTCTCAGTTGGCTCTACTGTCAGAAATCCTTGTCCCTGTGACAAGTACGGCTAGGTGCCCTCCGTTTACAGTGATGGAAGCCTAGCTCCACCCTATTTAGGGATGGAGAGGCTACCACCACTGATTTTCCTTTTGGGGTTGACCATGTTAGGCTCGGTGGATGCAAACAGGTAAAGCACCCATGGCCTTAATGCACAGGGGGAAAATTATTGTTGTGTCAGGGCCATTCTTTTTGCTTTTTTGAAAACAGACTCCCGCTTTGGCAGTTGGTTTCATAAAAACAAAAAATGAATGCTTAGTGGGCCAAGAAAACACAGAGCCTCTTGACATTCTGTGCCTTCAATGAATCTGGCACATAGACTCAAGGAATTGAAATCCACACCAGGCAGGCATAGATGGTTAGATATGTTTGGCTGGGGGCCTTAGGGACCACCCACCAGGGTATAAGTGACCCCCTTAGTCTCCATCACCCATGGTTCTGCTAGAGGAATGGTCTGAAGAAACAATGTTTTGGTTGAATACTCCCAAATATCTGGACACAGATTTACAAACAAGAGTAATGGCTGCCACCCCAATCATTCTTGCCATACTTACTGCACTGGTTTGTTATCAGACCTAAATGTAAGCAAGGAAATGGGCCCAAACCACTGGCTTGGTAGAAAAAAAATGCTATACATACGGTGCATTGGGCCCTCACACCCAATGACCCGGTGTCACTGCACCTGCTGCACTGTTTATAGCTTTACCCCTGCTGATCCTGCTTTTCCAATAGGGCATTTCTTCACATGAAACTGATGAAACAATTTGACTAGGTTTGTGGTGAATTCATTGAGAAAGGCCATGGAAGGCTGCTCTTGGTAAAGTAAAGTGCCAAACCAATTGAGGTGGCCCACGAGATTAGAGAGTCAAGAGCGGGGTTCAGCACTTCATCTAATTTCTACCAGGTATACTCAGGGATAAGAAATGCAAGATGCAGGAAACTTTAAAAAAACAAATGTTCTGTATATGCCTTTATATGCTTTACACAATTTTGCTGCAACACTATTTATATATTTATTTTTACAATGTTTACGACTCTAATCAACAAAAGAAAAATACATGCATATGTTTCACCATTACAAAAAACCTACTAACAGGGTGATTTAAAGTTGATAGACAGGATAATCCATCACATTCGCGATGCAGTGCTCTGTATGCCATGTCAGCAGTTCCTGTCAAAATACAGAGATTATTGCTGGGCCAGTGATTATCTTTAAACCTAATGTCCTCTGCCACTCTGATGGGCGTAGTGCCATCCTCCAAAATCAAAATCTGGCCCTAAGGATTTAAATAAACCAAATAATTTATGAGTATTAAACTAACACTACTTTGATTACAGTTTTTCAAATAGTACTTTGACCATCTTAATTTAAATATAATTTACATTTTTCATAATCTACAGACTGATTTTCCTGCTAAAGAAAAGGATGCAACGTTAATAAGTGGAACGCTCAAATTAATTTTGTTAACATACATGTATGTTGTTTTCCTCTTAACCTTTTAAATGAACTACGAAACAAAATGAAATCAGTTCAGAATTACACTCTCATAATCTTAAAACCATCCATCCCTCTGTAGACTAAGGGCATGATTACGACTTTGGCGATCCTACAGCGGGGTCGACAACGTGCCGTCCGCTGTAGGACTGCCAAAGCTGTGGTGCGACCGCCTGTCAGATTAGGAGTTAAATCCTGGTCTGGTGGGCGGTCCTGTGGTGGTCTGACCGCAGCTGCTGTTAGGCTTATAGAAGAGTTCAACATGCAGATCGCCCCCTCAGAGCACCGCTTGCAGCTTCCTGCATGGTGTGGCGTACATGCCACACCATGCAGTAACTGGGGGTGCAAATCCAGGGGGGCACTACATGTGCCCCCTGCTTGCCCCCCAGGCCCAGCAGGGGGGTTTAGTTGTCTCTCCGCCACCCATTTCATGGCGGGCAGTGGACAGGCAACTTGTAATATGCTCTGCATATTAGTTCCCCTGCCATCACCGCCTTCGCCACACGGGATCCTTGATCCCAGCATTGCAGGCGGTCTCATGGTGGTCCGACCGCTGTACTCAAAGTACTGCGGGCGGATCCGCAGTGTTGCGGTGGTCGGACTGCCACCATGAGTACGCTGGTCCTGTGGACCACCGTACTCGTAATCAGGTCCTTAGCCATTCTTTGAGGCAATCATACTTTTAGACTTCCAAGCTTGGACTTAGGCAATCATTAATGATCAAATTTTCGTAAACACTCTCCGTTTACCTATGCTATCCCTCAATGCAAGTGCTTACTCATCCCCACAATCACCAATTTAATAAATGGAACACAAACAGAGATCAAAAACAACAACAAAAATTGTGACTTTCCAAATAGTCAGAACTATTAGCTTTGCTGATCGTTCTAAAAATAGAAATCAAGCTCAAAAGCCCCAAAATGCAAACAAACAAAGGAAGTCCTGAGGTTATCTTGGTCTGAATAGGTATGATCAAAAACGGAAGTGACACAGAAAGGGCATACACGCTGCATTTAGAGGTAAGGTCACTGGTTTGATGAGAGCCACAGTAAAGAGTCTGCACGACAGTGTCCTACACCCAAGAATAGGACACTCAGCTGTGGGCTGCAATATATATTCTACATTTAGTATGCCCTGCTTGTCTTTCAGCAACATAAGCCCTAAACATCGGTAATGTACTATTTTTTTGCATTTTGTTTCATTGCGAACTGTAGGTAAAACAAAAGAGTTGCAACGCCTACACCGAGACATCTAAAGAGCTGGGTGAAAGTCCAAATTCCATTATTGAAACAAGTCATCCAATGGGCACATGAGAGAAAGTGTTGGGGCCCCAGAAAAATTGCAAACACCCTTTGGAGGTTTGCGAAAGGACAGGGACACATTAACTGTTCTGATGACATTGCATTCATGGATGCCCCACTATGACATTGGAATTTTTTTTTAGGCTAAAAAACTATGCAGTGAGCTGCTTGTACGTTTCTGCTACTCGTTTCCGCATCAGCTTCACTCAGGCCAAATTGATTCCTCACTAACTGAGTATAACAGTTTTTGCTGCCGATTTTGAACATTCATGGGCATCTTGATAGACCATGGGCCTGACTAACCCTAGAAAGATTGCAGACCTTGCCATTATTCATGTACAACATTCTCTAATTGTGTAAAGGTGGCACACAATAGCCCTGTTCCTTCTTTCAGACATCTGTGCATAGAACGTATTTCTACCTGGCCAAAACTGCTCACTATGGCGTCAGTAGCTTTAAGAGCGAATACATGTGTCCACCACAGTAGCATGCTTCTTGCACCCTTTTTTGCAATGCTCCATGGTTGCCGGCAGACCTTTTGGCCAGCCCGTTTATCCTGGTCACTTGAAAAATGCATGCCTAGGACATCTGAGTTCTTTTAGTATATGCATGTGCAGCTTTGATCAGAATCTGTCTTTGTTCATCATTTGTTTCTCAAATTGCACAAGTTCGTGAAATGGTGGAGTTTGCTACTGCCCGGTACTTCTCAGTGAGAAACATTTAATTTCAACATTTACTTGACTATCCTAGCAGGCATCAGTTGTGGATGCATAGCCATTGGCAACACCCACATTTCACAAGGGGCAGCATGGTTCTGGATGTCCAGCAACATTGACGGACGTACCAAATAGGCACTCTTGCAAGGAGGAGGCTCTGTAGAACGCCCCTTTGCATGACAATCTGATCATCACCAGATTGGATTGACAATTGGGGCATCCAAAACTGCAGTCGTTTCACAGTGGCACTTGGAAGAAGGCCAATCGGTAAGATGCCTAGAAGAGATGCAAGACTGTGTAATGGCTCGCAATGGGCACGTCCACGAGTGAGGGAGGCTAGCCTTTTTAATATTTCGGAGATACTGAAGCCTTTGTTGCACGATTGAGGCAGAGAGTGAAAGGGGAGGGGAGAGAGAGTGTACATGTATATTACTGGTGTCTCAGAATGACTGAAGGTACTGCATCATAGTCAATGACATGTCAAACTAACCTTTAGATGCACCAATCTGTTGGAAAACATCATAATTTCCCCATAGCCTCTGCTTCCACTAAACTCACTGGCTGCCGAGGTCATTTAAAACATGATTCCTTACATCGACTCCTTAGTTCCCAGACTTCCACTTCCATGCCACATCAGGGCCGGCTTTAGCACTGGTGGTGCCCTGTGCTACAATCTCCCCCCCCCCCTCCCAAAACCTCCTTCTTCAGTAATTTCCTCACTGCCAACCTCCAGCAGTGCGCCTCAACTCTACATAGCCCCTCTCTTACAAACATTTAATTTTTGAAAGTGCCACTCATAGTTCACTCACATTCAGCACTGTCATCTGCATGGTACATGTTTGCTGCAGCAGGCACATTAACCCTCTGCACTGACAAAACTGTCATCCCTCTCCAGCAGGAACGTTAATTACCAGAGTTATCGTGACATTTTTAGTGTTACCTGAAAACTGCTGGGCACACAAGGAACTCTGCCACACGTGCTTTAAACCCATAAGTTATTTTTAAACACAGTGGCCCCACCCTCCTCCCAGGTCACCACCAGGTACAGATGCACCGGTCGCACCATCCTAAAGCCGGCCCTGGCCACATTTGTTGGCCATGGCTCGAAAGACTGTAATGTAAGCTGTTACACAGAGTCTAATGACAAGCTAATGAGGAGGAGTCTCACAGGAAGAGCACTATATCACATGATGGTAGGTCAATAATGTACCTAGCAGGAAGTTCTTGCATATAGCTCACTCTATGTTTGTCTACCCTAAACACGGTAGGTAAATACTGCAGTGTTTGCCAACTGCGTGTGTCTGAGGGATTACCGAACGATATAAATCTTTCTCCTGCGAAACATGAAACCCAGCTTTGTTGCCTTTTATGAGCTCTTTTATAATACTGGTATGAGACAAACCTGCCCAATATTGCCAAAATTAACAATGTTGACCATATATAAATCAACCCAATTTTCTGAACGGGAGCTCGGGATGCCGTCCAAATTCTGGCTGAAGCATTGCGGAATTAGTAATACGAATGCTCTCAGTTGCACGTTTTATCGCCCTATCCTCACACAACAAAAACAGAGCTCATATGACAAGAAATAAAGGAACAAACCACACATGAGGATAAAATAATCCCAATTTCCAAATTGTCAGATGTCAACCCTTGACAATAAACTGTTTGTTATGTTATACTGATTTATAAAGCACATAGCTGCCCCAGAAAGAGGCTTCCGAGCGCTCGCCGACTACACCAAGATGATTCATCACAGAGCCAAAACAGAAGGACCTAAGCTGCAAACAGTCAGGTCTTCCACTGCTTTCTAAAAGAGAGATGGTTATGAGTATTACGTCAATGTACAAGTAGGTTGTTCCATAAAACCGGTGCTATGGCTTGAAATGAGCGACCTCTCAATCTGATCCTATTGGCACAAGGTATCACAGCCAAATTCAAGTCAGCTGATCGGTGATCCCTAATCGGTTTATATGACTGCATCGGGGATGCCAAACTGGGCGCCCCCTGCTTGTACATAATGTGATGGACTAAGCATAAGGCTTTACATTGAATACGTTTCTCTATGGGAGCCAATGAAGTTTACCAAGCAGCTTAGAAACAGCACTGAATTTTCCCAGATAAAAAAGTAATCTCGCTGCTGCATTCTGAACAATCTGTAGCCTATCTTTTAAATGCCTAGTGGTGCCCAAATACAGAATATTGCAAGGGTCGAGGCGCGAGATAATTGGAGTAAGAGTGCCAGAACAAGTTCCAGAAAGGTTTGTACTTGCATTTTTTATACAGATCACAACTTCTGATGTACCTGTTTCCAGATTTTAAGGCTGGTGCATGGTTTCTTGTTGGACCAGGTTCAAGCTGCTTATTGCACTTTCATTTTTGTTAACATTGTAAACTAGAAGATAGCAAGGGGGTAGTGTAAAATTGAAAATAACAAGTGGACAGGGCTATTCTACCCATAATGGACAGAAGAAGAATCTTTCATCCATCCACTAAATCAGTGGTTCCCAAACTGTGCGCCATGGCTCCCTGGGGAGCTGTCAAACCTAGCCAGGGGAGCCGCGCACCAAGCACTTTAATGCATTTAATGTCGAAGGGTCTGTTGGCTTCAGTTAAACTAATTACACTTAAACACATGATGTTGATGATTTGTAAGTGACATGCCTAAAGCTGTAAGCGTTGTGCTTAATTGATGGCATGCTGAGGGAGATGACCTCCATATTTCACTGGATCCCCACGTCCAACACTCCCAAAGTAAGCGGAAGATGCCTGATTTATTTTGTTAGACTCATTAATAGTTTCAGTTTTTCCCAAAGGCCTTTTACACCAATGCAGGATATCAGGAAAGTACAGTTGTCCTGTATATTAAACACACTAAGTATTATTAAGTATTGGCATTTGTACTTGAATCATAGCTACTTCCAGTACACATTTCTTTCAGTACACACACATTTCCAGACAAGCCTGCTCTCTCCTTGAGCACAGGGAAGTAAAACACCATATACGGCATAATGCCAACATTTGGAAGCAAGAAAGAGGGATGTTTAAAAAAAATCAAAAAATCAGAGGAATTTATTTTATTTGCATTGATTTGGAGGCAATTTTAGGGAGGAGACAGCAAAAATAAAGCTGTATGTGGTTTAAAAAATCGTGAGTCACCCTGCTGAGACAGGTGTGTTGGCACGTATGACATGGGTAGAAATGGAAGTGCATGCAAATATTCTTCAAGCGAAGAAACACTTTGGCAATGGGGCCTACATGCATATGAGTGCTATCTAGCACTGTAAGTGGGATTACAAAGTTTGAGAGGGTACTCTAAACAAGCAATGGCATAGCCAATAGGTCTCGCCTTTGGGACCTTATAAGTGTTTAGCCATGCAACAGTTGATGTTGTTGCACCAAGGATATTGTGCTGCACAACTAAATACTTATAAGGTCCCAAAAGCGAGATGTATTGGCTATGCCAATGCTTGTCTTGTATGTTTACTTGGCGCGCCCTGCTGAGGCTTTCCTTTCAAACCTAAAAAGGCTCTGTAGACTATGATAGCCCAGTAGCAAATGATGAGGACACAAAAGCCAACCGGTTAAGAATTGCTCATAGGTCTAGAGTTCTAGGAAAATATTGTTTGATGATTAACCTTTACATTATTTGAATATTGTCAAGGAGGGAGATGTGTCATGTTTTAGATACATATGTACATATTTCAGTACTCTTTGCCCTTCCTTTCCCTTGTTCCCTTCCTTTCTCCTACCTTTTCCCCTCCCGCATACCGAATGGTTACTGGGCTCGTGCCCTGAATGTTTACGTAATGGGGGTTCTATGGGTTGACAGTTGAATGTGACAGTCATTATTACTATTCGAGGCGTGGAGATCAGAGGCTGAATAAAGAGACTCCTGCTACATATGAGACCTTGTGACTTCTTCATTATATTTTACCTGCATTACCACAACCTCCACTTTTATATTATCTTTTAAAGCGCTAGTTACAGGGCAGAACCTAGGATGGATCAGGTCATGTACCACTGTGTTACAGTGTCTAAGATAATTTTTCATTCTATTTTGATAACCAAGTTACTACCTTTGTGCAATTAACTCTCCAAGAGTAGCTCCATGGTGGGAAGACAGCACATACTTTACAATAATCACACTCGATAAATATAACGTCTAGTCAGAGTAGCCTATTTTGAAGAGGATTGGGATCTGAATTAGCGGTGGGCGATCAACTAAAAAAAATAAAATGTGCACGGCGACTGATATTCGCCCACCCACTTACCCCCTCAAGTAAACGTCTTCTGACAATGGAAAGTAGACTGCCCTAACCCACATTAGAGCATTCCCTAAAGCAGCCTCCCCGGCTGTTGACACTCGCCCTGCAAGCACCGCGAAAATGAGGTAGACGAGTTAAAGGCAGAGTGTGCACAGAGAATGCGGAGACATCCTGGCCGTCCTGCAGCCTGTGTCTTCTACGGTTCGGCACCACCACCTCGATTGCCCTTTGCAGCATCAAGTCAATAGATGTTGGTTAGGGGGTGGGGGCACACGAGGCTGCAATCACACTTCAGCTTCCCCATGATCTTTTGTTGGGAGCGAAGCTCACAAGGATATAAGAGTGGGAGGGATTAAGATTGAAACAGGATGAACCCTTACTTTTTTGGGAGAGATCACAACAGATGGCATTCTTATTTACCAGTAGAAATGAGTGGGGCAATGGCAAAGAGTCACTTGTTTGGGTTTAAGAATGAAATCAAATGTCACACTCACCCGGTTTGTTAAACAGGCAACGTTAGAGGGGTGGCCCAGCCTCATCCAGATGTGGGCGGTGCAGCACCAGACTTAAGTATGCTTTAAACGGGTGCAGCTTAAGGGCACGCAGGGGGTTGTGAAAGATGGAGTTCCCAGTGGCCACTTTATTCGCCAGCTTACCTCCTGCAGCACTATAGGTGGCACAAGCAGTGTCAGTACAAGCTCCCCAATATCCTCAAGAAGCAAAACGGCATCAGGAACAATACATTTGTTAATTTCACCCCCGCCAGGTTCAAATGTTCGTCTGACTCCCCAAATAGTACCTTCCAAGCCTATAGCTCCTCCAGGTCTACAATTTGCCTCAAAAGCGCCTCTGTTGACAGCCAAATGGAAGAAGAGGCACCCCCTTCGCTCCCCCTTTTCCTTCATAGTCAGGGAGGGGTCCAAGCTCCGAATGGGACTCTAATCCAGTGGTCGTCCCATTCCCCATCTGCCATAATGAAGAAGGGTCTGGATCGACTGAGGAAAATGGACACGGTCTAATGTTTCCCAATGACGTCATAACGCTGGCCATTGAGCAGAGGCAATCAGCTGACAAGGTGACCCAAAAAATGAAAATGTCTGCACTGGTGGGGTATGTGGAGTAAGAGGATCCCGAAGGGAGCAAGGAGTCGGGTTCCCGGGAAGAAGCAGCAACCAGTAGAAGACGACAGACAGCGGAAGCCCAAGGATATCAGGAGGCGGAGGAGAACCTATGCAGATGACAATCAGACAAAATCTAGACCCAGCGTTGGAGCCCAGTCTTCCGGCATAACAGGCAGACGTTTCAGCTCCCTCTGCTGTGACCCAGGAGGGTCGCAGCCACAGGCACGTCTTGTGGGTTGGATCATCTATATTAAGGGGGTGGTGAGAGGGAATTTACCGACCCCAATGGTAACAAGAAACAGAAGGAATTAAAAGACAGACGAGACAGAGCGAGAGGCTCACAATGAGCGCTGTGGAGAGACAGAGGGAAGAAAATACGAGTGGTGCGCGCGTGCGCGCCACAGCGAGCCATGTGTTTTGAATTATCGCGCACGCGTCTGGGCACGATAATTCAAAACACATGGCGCCCGTGCGGGTAACCGCAAGCAATAGGCCGTGGGCGGAGCAAAGGCGGGACATGCACCCGCCTTTGCCCAATTGCGTGCTGTCTTTATTAGAAAGACGCACGCAAAGCCCAATAGCCTGTGAGAAAAACAAAAACACACGCACGAGCGTGTGGTCAGCTTTCTGAAGTCCCTTACTAAAAGTCTCGCAGAGCAGCGCATGCGCGCTGCGCTAGGCGAGACCTAAAAAGGCATGGGCAAAGAAGTGTAACTAGGAATATTTTATTAGAGGCGCCGCCTTAGTAATACGAAACACCCTGCGTATATGATTATAATACCTTCATCAGCCTCATCCCAATTATTTTCGGGGAGAAAAATGCAAGTACTCCAGAGGCCAGACTTACATCCCCCCCACCCTCCAAATAAAGTAACAGTGGGAAGCCAGGGGCAATGGCCAATGGGTCAAGGGAGCTGCGGGTCAAAAAAGTTTGGGAACCGCTGCACTAAATTATTAACTTCTATACTTAAGGGAGAGAAATTCTGTTCTTACAAATCTGAAAGATCATCCATAACCCAGACATCCAAGTATCTTTCTAAAGCATCTAGAGTACCCCAACTGAAGGACTTCTGGTAAACAGTCTCCGAAGTATTGAAGACTAAGGCCCCCCCATGGATGCATTCGGTAACCCCCAAAAAGTTTAATTGATTCAAGGGTTCAATTCATATTTTCCTGTTTGTCTGATAAAAATATTATGTCATAAGCATATACTTTTAGTTAATCAATGACATTTATAAATAGGAGTGTTTCCTGAGATGTGTTTATTGCAATTGCCAATGGCTTTAACAACTTGCCAAAGGGAATAAGGGATTAGGGACATCATTGACCCATGTCCTGGTAACTGAGATGGAGCCTACCTTTTCTCGGTTGATTACAATAGAAGCAAATGAGTCAAAGTAGAGTGCATGATAACTGTGGCAACAATTTTATTCTATTAAATATGAGAAAAAGGGAATTCTACCCCATAAGGTCTTTTCTACATCCGATAATGGGACCACTGCTGGAATCTTTGGTGTTTTAAATTAATCAGTAGCTTCTGTTAAATAGTGGGTATTGGTAGCCGCCAACTATGCTGTCAAACCACCGTATTCTGAGTTTTGAGGTTTGCTGAATTAAAGACCGCCGGCTCACCACCGACACCGCCAGCCATTCGCCAACCACCTAGATGGAGGTTGGGGAAAAGCAGCTGTCATAGGGCAGAACAGAGATATTCACCACCATCCCAATTACGAGTTGGCTATCCGACAAGCTGACCGTGATGGTGGGACAGCCTGCTTCATCGGCGGAATCGAGGGATTTGGGGTGCATACTCACCCATTTCCATTTCCTCCCTTCAGTCACCGACGTAGATACCTTTCTCCAGGACCCCCTTCACAGCAGCATCTTGACCCCGAAGAAAACCACCCTGTTGGCGCCAAAATCCAGGTTAGTCCGTTTTGTACTATTTACCCATTGACTGGCCTGGGCACATATGGTCCAGACTCCAGCAATGGGCAAGTACTCCTTGTAGGTGTTATTTTCATGTGACATTCATATATGTACATTGCAATCAAAAAATATACACCTTCATCGACACATATCAATAAATAGACACCGCCATCAGAAACACAGCTGCCGGCCTATCGGGAACCGCCCTGGCGGTCTTCTTGGGACTGCTGCCAGGCCATCTTCTTAGGATCGCAGCAGTCAGACGGTCGGACTGCTAAACTCGTAATTGTGTCCTAAGTCTAAAGGTAAAAATCTTGAAAGGACGAAGGCACCAAAAGTATCTGACTGGTGAGAGGACTTGAGAAAAAGGGAATTCCACTCCTGGGCACAAAATTTGAATTTCTCCTGCTAAGAGCTCTTCCCACGCCAACAATTTTATGAGGACTCCCTCGTACACAGACTGCTATCTTGCCGGGCTGAGAGATTTCGACTTCCAGAAAAAAGACTATGGCCCCAATTTAGAGCTCGACGGAGAAGTTCTGCCCGGCTCATTTAGAATTGAGCGGACCTTTAGTATGCCAACGGAAGAGACTATTCTGTTTCCACCACCAACATACACCTCTGATGGTCCTACAGAGAAATAGTCATTAGAGGTTTTGCCATTTGTCGACCCACCTTATTTAGAGTGGGCAGACAAATGTCAAGTTTTCACTGGCCGTCACTTTCAGGTAAATCCTGACTGTAAGGGACAGTGGAAACTATAAAAATGACCCCCGACACGTCATGGATGTTGTTTATTTTCAATAGCAAAAGCCTGGTTTGGGATTTTGTTTTAGAAAACAAAAAAAGTGAAAGTTTGATGTATGCTAAGTCATGTTGATGGAGCCGCCTGCCAAACGTTTAATGCATTTACAGCAGCTGCCCGCTGTGGCGGGGGTCCTAGAAATGCTAGAGATGTCCGTTGGGCTGGAGGACATAGGACATATTTAAATGTGGTGGGTGGAGTGCCCTCACCATGGTGGGAGTAAGGTACTCCATCATGGCAAAGGTACATACTCTGCCCACCAAATTCCAAATCAGGCCCCTTTGCATTGCAAGTTTGACAGACGGCTCTGTCGACATGATGGAGCCTTATGTCAAATTAAATTTCTATTTTATTTTCAAAAGCAAAAAGCAGGATGTTGTTGTGACTGCTGTTGGACACATTAGCTTCACAATCTAGAGCAATGAAAAGAAACTCCCTTCGATGATGACCGTGACTTGGATTGAGCCATGACTCAGGCTCGCCACGAGAGACATGGGGAAACGAAGGTTCCCAAAAACATTGGAAATGAGGAAGATGATGAACCAGTGATTGTTATTGTTTAAACTTAAAGGGATGCTGATCATCTCTATTCAAACTACTCTGAGTCATGTAGAACCACTAACACCGCCTGCTTCTATCTTTTCAAAACCCAAAAATATTAGCAAGCACCAACCATACTGTAGCCACACCTTCCCCCTGTGAAAGGCAAAACAGCCTTGTCCACCTCAACAGGTTCTTAAGTCTTTGTAAAATAAGAAAGTTCTTCTCCCCAGTTTGGGAATTCTTTACACACAGGCAATATGAGGAGCATATAGCAGAATGCTCAATTTGCTGCAAAATGTTTGTTGTGGTAAGTCAGGTGAAAATTATGGTACTAGGGGTCAACCACCCCATCTGAAAATACTTCAGAGTCCTATGTTTAGCGCATTTCATAAACTGAATTGTGCAGGACTTCCTCAAACAAGAAGTAGTAAACAACATACTGGTCACCTGTCACATAATTACACTCATTTTAGCATTCCTTCAATGCCTGGAAGCAGTTGAGAATCATTCAGAGTGCTAATAGAGTCCCTGTAAACTTTCTCACACAGGAGGTGTAAACAGGTTGAAACTTCACCTTCTAAATGCTGCAATGCCTATTTTAGTGGTAGATGTGTATCAATGATTTTATGCTACAAAGGAGAGGGAATGTAACTTCCTATGCCATGGCAATGGAAGTGGAAAAATGTGGTCTAATGGAATGCCTAATCCAAATGTTAGTGCCTTTTGAGATTATGACACAGGAAGTCAGCAAGGAGAACAGTACCATGAACCCAGAAAACCTATTTTTGTACCTGCTGTAGGAATATTAGCGAAAAATGGAGCAAACACTCAGCAATGTCAATGAAGAAGCAGCTTCTTTAGTCAACAGCTTAATCCTTCACTTGAACAAAAATCAAAGGCTGCAATAAGAGATTGTGTTCTCCAAAGAGCACATCTGTGCCACAATACTGGATCCATTCTTCAAAAAAACTCTGGTGACTTTCATTCCTTTTTATCATTGAATGGCTCACTTTACAATAATTGGATATTTTTTAAAGCAGATGATCTAGAAGTTGAACAATTGTAAATTTGAGGTTTTGGCAGAACTAAAGTGCAGCTTTTGATCTCTGAAGACAGTGATGCTGTTGGCTGTCAGTCCTCCAGAAGCCTGTTGCAACTGCACCAGCTCCATCCAAAACCTTCACTGACTACTGCTAAAACAATAATGACAACATCTTCACTTCCAACATCTGCAATGGGTTGATTTCATATGGCAGGACTTAAATTAGGTGCAACAAGAAGATACCTCACATTGCAATCCTTTGTTTTATTTCCATGCTGGACTGCCCTTGAAGATTCAAAAGATTGCACTGCTTTTATGTATATACAGTAAGTATCACCAACAATGACAATTGAGACTTGATGACCCAACAGAGGTGTAGTGGAACAAGACCCATTGACCTATTAACATGGTAGGAAGGAAAAGTGTCTAAACTCAGCAGGCTGGCAGTAAAGTATCTAGCATTTCCAGTAGCCAAGTATGTTCTGAGCATGTGTTCAGTGCAGCTGGGGAAGTTGTCACAGTCAGAAGGACCAGTCTCTCTGCTTGAAAAATGGAGAGACATGCAATGATTCAAATGAAAATTATCAAATTATTTATGAATTATAAGACATTTATATATTAATAAATGTATACATTTATATTTGGTGTGCGGTAGTGTGGCTTACACCAGGTACTGTGTAAATAATCTTAAATGAACCAGTGTACTCTGCACAAATAGTCAGTCAAGGAAGACAGAAGCAATTTTTTGCCAGGACTGATCGAGTGCTGAGTTGTGTCAAGGACTAATTCAATCTTCGGTTCAACCGTAAACTTTGAATTGAGCAATGGTATCAGTCTGCAATGGAAGCCCGTTTCATAAAAGAAGATGACGGTGCCTCACATCATTATACTTTGTTTCATTTCCTTGCTGGCTGGCTGTGAAGATTAAAAACACTACAATGCTTATATGTTTTGCATAGCACTTCCATGGGAAAAGGTGAGGCAAAGTTAAATGAACACCACATTTGGAACAGGTAACTTGCACCAATGAATACCAAATGATGATTATTGATCATAAGAAGGCTGGGAGGATCTTTAGAGGTAAACTAAACTTCATATGTAATGTATTATTTGAGTGTCAATCCTATATAATGTATGCTTCAATGTTTTCAATTGTGTCACTAGGATTGTTAATTTACATGACTGTCCTTTCGTTAACTTAAGTCCATCATCTCTAGGCTCTTCTGAGACCACTCAGTTTACCTCGAGTAGACTAAGACTCAATTTCTTTTCATTTTCTTTTTCAACAGGTAGATCTCTTTTTGGATGATATAAAAACCTTGTATAGTTGACAACAGCCAGCAGAAGGACCAATTCCTATCAACTATGGAAACAAGAGAACTCGAAGATGCCTACCCCTGTGGCTAGGAGAGAGGGGCTTTGATTAGGATAATGCACACTTGTGGCTCAAGAGCTAAAGTTTGATCAAGTGGTTGTGGTCTAGACGTCACATGATGGGCACAGTTACATTTTTACTGCTTGGGTGATCAGTCAGGTACATGCAGCTGGTTGTTATCTGGGATCAGTAGGAGATGGTCCTCTGACTCATCATGCACCATGCATACCATGCATACCTTGACTCTCCAATATTGTCATAATCTTTTTCCATTGTACTTGCCTTCTCTTATGCAAGGATCACGCATGGTGCTCCTATTCCGCAGTTCAGCCCTATACCCAAGATGGACAATGCCAAAAGTATACAGATGCACCACGCATTTGTACCGAGTATAATGTTTCTGTTTTTATAAATATTTTTTCACTATGTGGGCACTCCCTATTTTGCGCTTATAAAACCTAGGCACAATTAGCTAACTTGGGAGTTTAGAGGCTGCTAAAGAGAAAGGCTGTTTGAATTTGGTAACTGAGCTGCCATGTTCCTTCCACGACAAATTCGATATGCTTAAGGACTTGATAAATGTAGAGTTTTTCAATATCTCACCTTTCTCAAATTACCACTACCCATCCATTCATAAAATCCTTAATCCTCTCAACTCAATTTGTGAGATCTGTTGTCCTGTTACTTTCAACCATCAACCAATCTTTGACTTGGCAAGGTGGATGTGGTT
The DNA here is from genome assembly GCA_963921515.1 of Calotriton arnoldi. Lineage (NCBI taxonomy): Eukaryota > Metazoa > Chordata > Amphibia > Caudata > Salamandridae > Calotriton > Calotriton arnoldi. The sequence goes on from CAWUFW010015008.1 coordinate 286,352, forward strand.
AAAGCTATGTCAACTATTAGTAGGAGGTTACTAAAAATTGCAAATTTGCCACAGCACCCCTCTTATCCGGGCAATAAAGGGACATTATCAGTGCTTAATTTGAGCTTGTGGTTTCCGGCACTCCGCACCAGCGCTTTATTGTCAACACCAGCACTTATAACAGTTTACCACATGTTGGTGCTGGTAATCTAATTTAGGGATGAGCACAACAATAGTTGTTTTTTAATTCCATATACATTAAATACTAATACCTGCCGCCCAAGCCATTCTTATAGTTTTGGGGGCCAGAAATAGTCTGAATTGTCACACTTGTAGGAGTGTGAAAGATAGCAGTTATTTTGGTAATATCATTGGCAGTGCTGGCAGGGGTAATGGATGGTATAAGATGCAATGCCAGCCTCCTGACACAGGCCCTGGCAGGTATTTATTTTACAAATTAAGCTCTGGCATCATAGTGCACAGAATAAATTACACCAATGGTTGGCCAAGGATAGGTAGTGTGCAAATGTTTCCACAATCTATGCCAAGTGGATTCTACTGAACTAACCTTCTCCTGAGTCCAGAAACGTGAAGGATTCATTATGCTTACTATAGTAAATAACTTTACACTATGTCATTGGTTTATTGTGATGGTCTCTGTCTTGTATTTTTTTGCTCGCTCTGTACTTTCGTTTAGTCTACTTGCCTGTGATGCAGAATGAGAATCCTTTGGCTGGTTCACCAGCATCATTCAGAAGATGAAGAACATAGTTTTTACTGTGTTGTCTTCCCTCTTAGCAGCAAGTCACCACCAGCCTTAAAAGTTTGGGCCAAATGGGGGGGGGGGGGCTGGAGGGGAGCAGACATCACTTTTCTCCTCTGGCAAGAAAAAAGTTCCTGGAATAGGAATAAGGTATTGTTGTTTTGGCTCTTTATTGGCAGAGTCCGTTAGTGGTCAAAGGTACCAAGTGTATGGCAAGGGCATTAAATATAGAACTCTTATTGTTGGGAGAGTTGATGCTGCTCAGCCTATTCATGCCGTTAAATGGTGAGGTGGGGGGAGGGTTGGGCATGGTCATGTTTGTGGTCAGTTGTCCAATAGTGAATGCAGGGGAGTGGACTAGAGAAGGTAAGATAAGGTAACCTACCTACTACCTAAAGTGGCAAGGGAGCTAGCTCAGGTATCGAGAAACTAAAGAGAGGACAATTGGGCTGGAGACAGTTGGACAATACAATTGCTTTTTTGATGGTCCAGGTGCATTGTTTAGCTCTGTTATTACTATGTTGGTACAGTTCCCTGTCTACTTAACTGAGATTCTAGACTAACAAGTAATGCTTAGTAGTAAATTTAAAAAGACACATATTAAAAAAAACATAAAGTCATTTTTTGCACAAAAAATAAAATCTAAACTCCAACCTTCACCTCGCACAATAGACCCACCCCCTCTCACTAACCCCTCTCACTAAGCCCTCAAAACCCTACTAAACTTAATTGTAAATTAAATTACCTTCCCCATCCCCATGTTCTTCTCTCCGCCACCTCCGGCAGCAAGCCCCTCCATCTCCCTAAACCAGAGGTCTTCAAACTTTTTGATGCCGAGACCCCCTTGTAAAACATTTTTAGGCATAAGGACCCCCTTCTGACAAAAATTTCTAGAACCTTGTACCCTTCATCATCGACAACTATAATCACCCCCAATTCCTACAGCAAATAATTTTTACCGTGAGGAAATAATATTAAACAGTGTTTAGCAAACCAAAGATCAGTGAGCATGGGGGTGTAGTCACAGGTGTAGCTAAAAACAAAGGGCCTAATTTATGAGGAATTGGCGTATTTATGAAATATGGTGCATGCCTGTCCTTTTCCCTTGAGTTGGCGCACAAATTGCTCCTAGCACCAACACAGGCAGGATTGTTTTTGTACAGGAAGGGGCACTTTCCTTCACAAAAACAATACAGAGAGGTGTTTTCTCTTTCTATGTGAGCTGCAGAATGCAGCACACATGGAAAGAGGAAAAACTAGGAGAAATGAAAACATCTCTCCTCGTTACACCTTCACTGGGGAGGCATCTGTTTTTGAAGCTCCCCAGGTTTGCGTGATTTTGTAAATTTGGGGCAGCATCAAAATCCATGGGTGTTGCGTGGGAACCCCACACAAGGCCCATGGAGCACCTCCTTGACGCAGAGTATTTCAAAGCAGTGACTTGTGCTGCTATGTCTTACTCCATATCTATGAGGCCATGCAAAGCCATGCAGAGTGACTTTGCACCTCCTCATAGGTATGTGAAAATGCAAAAATTAAACAGCGCTGGCCCCCAAACAACCGGATTCCTTTTGCTAAAGTCAATAAAAATGCCCAGATCGAAGAAAAGAAGGTTACTCACAGGAAAGTAGATGAAAAAAAACATCTTCACTCATAAAATTCCAGGGATGAAGATATCGGTACCTGCTCCCTGCACAGGAAAATCGTCGCCATGAAAAGAAGAGCCTTCTGAGGTTTCTTTTAGTTGTAGTTTATTGTAAGTGACATCTCCAGCACAGAGCAGCATACATCTTCTTCAAGTGCTCTTCAACTGATATTATCAGAATTCTAAAAAGAACACTATGCAATAGAACATGTACACATTCTATGACATCTCTACAGTATGGTTGAGAGGCTTGCGCCACTGGAGGGTCAATAAAGTGATGCTCCGGTGATGCAAGCCTCTCATAAATAAGCCCCAAAATATTCTGGTCCTTACTTATGAAGGCTTGCCACACTTTTACGCCACCATTGCATCACTTTGTGACGCTGTGGCGGCGTAAATAATGCACCATGTCGCGCCATATTTACAAAGTGACGCATCTAAGCAGATGTGTCACTTTGTAAAGGCCTGCTCTACATTATACCTGTGTCAGGAGTAATGTTTGCAGGGTGGGCGATCCCCACAATAAAGGGTCGTAGAAGTGACGCAATGAAATCTGAGATTTCACTGCGACACTTCTAGGATGCTACTGTGTCAATATCTTACACCTGGCTCACAGCAGGCGTGAGACTGACGCAGGCCCTTTCACATGGGGCTTGCCCCATGTGAAAGGACACATTGCTGGAGTTGCGTCTGTTTTCAGACAGATTCCAGCAATGCGTCACTTTTGCGTCTACAGATACGTTAGAAATACTGACGTATCTGTAATTCCTTACAACATGGTGCGCCGTACATTAAATGCGGCACATCCATTGTCACAAGGAGGGCACAGTGAAAACTGTCGCATCGCTGTTTTGTCGCAGCGATGCAACAATTTTCATAAGTGAGGCCCTCTGTACGTTTTTGAGGTCTTTCACCATCAGGTATCTACATAAAAAATAATGGGCAGCGTAAAACAAAAATAAATTGTAAAGTTGTTACTCAGTGGGAAATGCACTGTAGTACATTATGAAACCTCTATTAGTGAATGCACTGCAGAGGCCTGCATGTAACCAGAGAGCCACATAATTACATCTTGGTTGGTTCAGTGGAGAATAGGGATGTGTATTTTTAGTGCTACGAGGTCACAGCCTGTGACAGAAAGCACTGTGCATATGTAAGTCAAAAGTTTTAACTTACATTACAGAATGCTGCAAAAGGTGGAAATAGTTTTACGATAAAATGGTGCTTCCAAAACGTAGATTTTAGTAGTACCATAGTGTATGTAATGCAAACTTTTTTCCCCCATTACTGTCCCTTCAACACCTCTTTAGGGGTACTAAGGGCTGTGTAAATTCAGGAAAAATTAAAAGCAAGCACTTCCCAGCCCTGTTGTTAATGCTTTGCGCTTCCAGTCAAAAAAACAAATCTTTGTCATCACAAAGCTTGGAGTGATTTGATTAATTAAAGCCAGAACTGCTCCCAACCATCCTTTACACTTTTACATTTGCATTTCATTCAGAGAAGCAGCTGATAACAATCTAAATTAGCCTCCCAGGAGGGCTGTCTTTTTCAAAAGAAAAGCACACGTTTTGAATTGCAGGGACAAGTGAAGCTGGGGAATGCGCGACCCCCTTGCCAGGACTCCAGGGCCCCCCTGGGGGTCGCGCCCCACAGATTGAAGACCTCTGCCCTAAACTCTCATAACCCACTAAACTAAACTACAAACTAATTGACATACCCCATCCTTATCTGTTCTTCTGACCCTGAGCTCCCACAACAGCCCCACAACAGCCTTAAAGGAACTGGCCCTCTATAGATTTCAGCATACTTAGAATATGCTCCTGGGTGATTTTGAGGGCCAGCTGGGCCTCCGTCACCTACTCTAGGCATTTGAGCACTTACTGCAGGAGGTATTCTGTGTATGGGGAGGGAACGGCTGCTGTAGATTCTGACATCTGCTTGTGGTAACAGTGGTGGGGTAGCCAGGATGTAGGTGATGGTTTCCTCCTCCTACATCAGGACCACCTGTCGACAATACTCCACCGCAATGGCCACCATCTTCTTAAAGCAAAACCCAGTGGCTATCTCCCTCCTGGACTCTAGGGTCTGCTCTCTGGCAGGAGCATTTGGATGACCGAAGGAAAGAAGGAAAAACAACATAAATTGTAGTAAGCACTGTCAACATTGCTGGTCTCTTAGGGCCACTGGATTGTTTTATATGATTCTTTGCACAGGGCATTTTTTCCAAACAGAAGTCACATCATGTACTACTTTTATATGGGAATTGTAAAGGTTTTAATTAACCAAACAATAAACTATTACTTACTTACTTACTTACATCATATACTACCATAATCAAAAAATAGACTTTTTTTTACTACAATGGATGAAATGTTGAAACAAATTCATCCAGTTAAACTTTCAACCCACACTTAATGTGTTATTAAAACATTAATGAACTGCAAAATATGCATAGCCATTACCATAGAAAATAAGGCACATTACATTTATGATGCACAATTTATTTAACTATGATATATAATGTGAAACAATAATTGAGACAACCTGGCAGGGCAACATGTTGCTTTTGGTAAACTAATAGTATATCACAATATTTCCAATGGATCTGCTCTTAGCCTACTCCTTCCTGAGTCCCACCACAAGTCTCTAAACTGAGTACCACATTACACCTTTCACCATCATTTAATTAACTGCACAACAAATATTGTATTCCTGTGTTATGAAGCAAGAGAGTATTAGGTAAGGTAAGTACTAATAAAACATCAGACCCTGGGTCAGGTTTAGGTTTTGCAATGGAGAAGTTTTGCCATATGATATGTAGTAGGCTTTGCTGCGTTGCTAATAGAAGGTAGAAGATGGGACAGTGTAATGGAATCCATGAGAAAAAGCACACTTAGGCAGGAATGTTGGGCAAAAATGTGGCACATGCTGAGATGGAATTGTTGGCTGGCTGGAAAGGAATGGGGAGATGGGTGGTAGGTATGATTAGGCCCCAGGCAACTCACCTTTTCTTCTTCTTCCAATTACTTCAATGGAAGGGAGGCTGAAACAGAAACATAGGTAGGTGAATAATTTTAAAAGGATTGGTATTCCTGAATTGGAAGCAAGGAAGGAATACCTTAACAAATGTAGAAGCTGTCATTGAGAAAGGAAAGTGACTTGTTACTCGCCCCAGCAGCTGCTTGGTCCCCCACAGTAGGAAGGTCCTCTGTGTACTCTTCCGCAACATGTAGTGTTTGAGTTTCTAGATAGACAAAATGCAACACTACAATTTAGAATAGCAGTGCCAACCACAGAATTTGCACAAGTTAAAAAAGGACTAACTAATGAATGTGAAGTTATTGCTATCCAAAGTATCACTTTGAAAGGTTTACTTGACATTTTAAAACTCAAGTAGTCAACAACTCAACGCCATGAAACATTTTTTTAAGAATGGAGGGAAATGGCTTGAAAATGTATAGGAAAATAATGATTAAAGGAGGGAAAGGGAAATGTAAAGGAGATATGTAAAAGATGGACGAGGGAAATGTTTCTGCCCCAGTAACAAAAAAGATGGCAAAAAAGGCTACAGAGAGGAGAAAGTCAGCTGTAGAAACAGAGGGAATATAGAGGAAAATACAAAGCTTTATGAGGGTTAACGGACATTAAGGTCGATAATTTGAAGTTGGGAAACATGGAATATAAAGAAGGCATGAAAGCATTCTACGTGAGATTTGGTAAAAGTAAGAAATAATGAAATTTACTTGCCAGCAGGAATGGCTGGTGTGGATGCTGTGGAGACGACGTCCCTGGGGGCCGCCCCCCCACAGACCGTGGCAGTATTCTTGATCCTCAAGATCTCCATTGGTCAGGGCCATTGGAATTTTGAGATTTTGCAGCTGGAGCATTTTCAGCATAATTATGCCTTTGCTACACAATCCATTATCTGTTGCATAATATGCAAGTTACAGTAAAACAAAAATATTTCTAGCTCAAATGGATCAAGAGTTACTAAAAGCACAGCAACATGTATTTCCATGCAGTAGAAAGCCCAGTGGCGGCCGCTCCATTAGGGCGTTGGAGCGCCGCCCCACTGCTTTCTCGCAGTGCGAGAAGCAGAAAATAAAATGGTATTTTAAATACCATTTTATTTTCTGCTTCTCACGCTGCGAGAAAGCAGATGGCAGGGGTATGCCTGGTTGGGGGCAGGCGGGAGCGTATGCCTGGTTGGGGCGGGCGGGTGGGCGGGTCGGGGAGGAGTGGCTTGCACCACTCTGAGTGCCCTGACTGCGTGGTCGGCCCTGGGGCCGACCAAAGCAGTCATGCGCACTCTACATTTTGGCCTCCCTACTGGTGCCCGGCTGGGCGCCGTCCGGGACTCCGCACCAATCACAACGCTGCCTTTGCAGCGTTGTGATTGGCTTACAGGAGGGGAGGGAGCTGCAGCATGCCTGTTCCTGACCTGTTCAGAAGAACGCGGGACCCCGGCCCAGGAGCAGAGGCGGGGCGGACCCGGTCAGGTAAGTTTTTCTTTATTTTAATTTTAAACCCTCCCCCCACCCCCGCGCGACCCCCCCACGAGTATTGCGAGACGCGACTGCAACACAGCACTTACATATGGCAGTTAATCCATTATCCGGAAGTCGTATTCGATAGTATGAATACCCTATTATTCTTGGGGACTGTATTTCACGTCCAGCCTGGATGTTAAGGATTATACATAGCATTGTTCTAATGTCAGTCGGTTTAGAGGAGTATCATGCTGAGGTACCGCTATGACGCATTTGAAATAAATCTGGCCTAATTTTTATTTAATGATGGGGAAAGTAGCTGCACCAGCATCAGGAGCTCGTAGTAAGAAGTAAGTAAGTAATTTGACTGGCTCGTCAAATGGACTTTCAGAACTGAGTACTGCGCAAGATAAAGAGGGGATTAGTAAAGGGCAGGCCCTTCTTTCCACTAAAAAGAGAAACTTGCAAACAAATAATGGACGTGTGCTGTCTAACCAGTGAAACACCATTTGCACTGCAGTCAATTATTATGCAACTAGTATGAAAAAGGAGGTAAAGTAGATTAAAAAGCAATTTGACTCAGTTTTCATTAAACATGAGCCGACGCCGATCAGAATGGAAACGAAACTAGTCTCATGCTAGCAAATTACAATGCTGTGAAATGACTTCTTGGGTGCCCGTTTTTGACAGAATCTATTACGAAGGGTAAATATCTCGGAATGACTGGGACTGGGCTGGCATCGTGGTAATTCCAATATATACAATCAATTCTCGTTGACACAGTTAAGTGTATATGAAGAATATTGTAGGAGAGAACATGGTCACGCTCATAATACCTACAGCAAAAGTACGCAAGCAATTTTCTTCAGCAAACAACATGGGCTCAAACACCAAGTGCAACATTGAAGACCAACTTCAGAGATCTTGATCTGAAATTAGAGCAGTTTGGTTGGGGACCAAATGGCTGTTGCTTTATCAACCCCGACTGACTTCTCCAGGATTGTATGTTTCATGGTTAAATGTACTTTGGGAATGCACCGTTTGTTGGGCTGGGAGAATTGATACAATTATTGTGTGTCTGCTAGCAGTATGGTGGTGTATACACCTAATCGTCTTAGTTAACATCTCTCAAAAATTGAGTAAATGATCCGTCTTCTCAACTTCAAAAGAAACTGTTGCCATTTTTCACAGTATGACAATTAAGGGGTCCATAGGAGTCGGACATCAGTTTGGAGAAGTCTTTAAACTTAGCTCATGTATGTCTTGCACTACTGGCAGCTGTGAGTGGTCTTTCTGTAGTGGGTACCATGGGCTGGCCTTGGAGTATTAATTACCTGAGGCTGTTGACCAGAGTGCTATGTATCTGAAACCTTCCAGGTAACCAGTGGGAAGGGTGAAAATGTGACTTTCTTCAGGCCATTTAGTAAAAGCGCTGGCACTCTGCTGGTAAAATACGCAAAGATTGTCCTCTATAACTCATAAAAATTGGTAATTTCTTAAATGATAAATATTTCAATCGTATTGCTTTATTAACCTTCCTGCTTCCTCAAGTTTGCTTGAAAATGCACCATTTGTCCACTCTTTATTTCAACATTTTCTTGGGGGGAGAACCGCCCCGAACCCCACCTTAAGTTGTTTGGGCTCGTTCGCTACGCTCGCTCGCCATAGTGCAGTACGGCAATAATTTTACGCCCACCACTTTCGAATGTCACCAGCCGCCACTGAGAAAACCATGCACAAAAGTTGGTGGGCCACCTTTCTGTTGCCTATTTTTGTATATAGGGTACTACTGAGGTGCTAATAAGGTGAAACCTTTGCCTAGAAACTAAAAAAGCCAAAATAATCAGGTAATTCTAATAATAAATGTGCTGCGTTAGACTGCATATTTTGCCTTTTCTTGTCACATAATTTAATCAACCCTTCAGCATATTTGGTCCTCCCCACTGCATAATTCCAGTGGCCGTGTCTTTGGGTGTCCTGAAGGAGAAAAGAAATGAAAACACTGACTAATAGTACTCTCTCCAGAAGGGTATTTTACCGTCAAACAAATTTACCTCCCAACTAACCAACCCTATCCCGCCCTTCAAACTCCACCCTAAAAATACTTGCTTCATACATTCTTTCTTTTTTTTTCACTTGGAAAACTTCGGGAAAATTCAGTTTCCCTTCAAGTACTGCACTGCACAGAGATGAAGACTGTACTAGGGACAGTAGAGTGATGGAGGAACTCCAACATCTTTTTTTTTGGGAGTTTTGAATAGCACAAACTCAACTTGAAGATATCAGAGCGCTTCACATGATCACCAGTTCCATTATAGAAGGACACATTCATATGTTTTAGGCAAGGGGAGATTAAGTGATATGCCTAGAATCACAGGATGTTTAGTGTCCCTGCAGAGAATCAAACCCAGTTCCCCAGCTTCGAGGTCAACCACTCTAGCCGTTAGGCCACATCTTCTTTGAAATCAAACTTTCCTCCTCCTAGTCCTGACATCATCCCGTACAGCCTAAGCATACCTGACTCACCATGGAACAGAATCCGGGCAGAATGGTTTACCTGAATGCCGCCCCACTCCTTTTCCAATGCTCCAGTCCCAAATGTATAAAAAACCAACCAAGGGTTAAAGTGACATTATAGTTATGCAAAAGTTTCAGTGACAAGGTAACGCTTTAAACTCACCCGAGTTAATGTTACGTTAGAGCATGAGTTATAGTTACTAGAAATAACTATAACTGGTACATTTAATTTTCTTTCGAGTTTAAAACAATTAAAACATTGACTTGTCACTGAAATTTTCACCTTACTATAACTTCACTTTAACCTTTGTTTTCTTCGTTGAATTTCTTTTTTTTTTTTACATAAAGCAATATTTTGTTACCATAGGTAATGGTCTGGCTGCTACAACTAAACCCTGTGTCCACCCCCTCACCCCCACAGGCAGCCAAACCCCTGTGCTTGGCCACAAGCAGACTACCCATGCCACGTAAGGTCTTCTGCAGCACTAAAATATGAAAAGTGAACCTGTTGGCTTTACCATTGAGTGAGAATATCAATAAATATAGATTAGAACTATCATCTTTCTCCAAAAAATGCCAATTTCTGTATATTTCAATAATTCATACAATGCAATGTTTATTAATATTTATTATTATAAAAATGTTTAATAAAGTTTCAATAAAAAGAATTTCTGTGAAAAATGTCAAAATAAATAGAGACATTATTTTTTATATTTTTTAAATAACACCATGGGGCCGATTACGATGCAGCCAGGAAATGCTCCGACCAATAGTCGGACCCTTTCCGGGCCGCATCTTGGTTTACTTTCCGACCACCGCATTACAATGCTGCTGGTCATTCCGGCTGGCTTCCAACGGGCTCAAGGAGCCTGTCAGCCAGTCGGAGGCCTGCCGTAATCCCAAAGGGTGGTCTTTCCGCACTTGATATTACGATACCCGGTCTCAGGTAGGCTTTCCACGTCGGGCATTTCGACATTGAAAACCTGTCGGAGAGCGAGTATGGGGGCCCCACGCAGGGCCCCTGTGTGCACGGCCTTTGGTTGGGGTCCAAGGGGGCACCTATGGCGCCCCTCTGCTAATCCCTGCACTCCGTGGCAGGCACCTTGAGGTGCCTGCCATGGGGTGGAGGGATTAACACCACCTCCCATTTCCCTGTGGGAGCATGTACTATGACCAGTTTACGGCCGTAATACATGCTCCCATAGGGAAATGTCGGAATGCGACCGAACAGTGTTCGGTCGCAACCTAATCAGGAGGTCGGGACTGCCGACCGGAGGTTGTTTGGTCCCAGTTCCCGAGACGGTGTCAGGCGGACCCGAGTCCGTCCGACATTGTAATAGGCCCCTATGTCTCTGAGTCTTTCTTTTAACATTTTTCAGCCCAGAAAATGCAATCACAAAAACAACCACAAGAGTGCCTTGCACTCCAGCTGAACAGCACAGAGCTTGAGCTAGGAGAGCTTTCACAAACGTGGTAAGTTTTCCTGGGGTCATGGACTTAGTGACCCAGGAGACTTACTGTTTTATTTTAATGCTGCTGGGGTGCTGCTTGACTCCCTGTGGCCCCAAATAACATTATAAAAGGCTTGGAGGTGTCTCTCTCTATTCTAGGGGAACTACTGAGCTCAAAATAATATAAAAAAATAAAACCCTTGTTGGGCACTATGAGGCGCTCCTTCAAAGGAGCAGTGAATAATAAATGAGCAGCTCCTGTTGCTCATTTATTATTCACTATTGTTTTTTTTTTTAAAGTGAGTGTCTTGATGCTCACTCGGGACACCCATATTTAATTTTTATAAAGGTAGCAGGGCTTGCATCCCCCCCTCCCTGAGCCTTTGCAGGCCCTGGGCAACCCATCCCCGGGACAATATATTTTTTTTAAGGGGAGGGGGCACACGGTCCCCCTTCCAAAGCCACTAGTGACCCTGTTAACCCCATGACCCATGGCATTTTCTTTTCAATAAGATGAGGGGGTGCGCGACCCTCTCCCCGAGCCACCAAGCCCAGGGTACACCATCCCCTGGGGCCTTCATTCTTAAATAAAGGGAGGGTATGTATGGCCCCCTCCCTGAGTTGCAAGAGTGCCCCGGGGACCCCATCTTCTGGGGCCCCAAGGTATGCCTGAACTCTCCTGGGCAGGGAATGGAGTGTCCTGGGGTGGGCGTGGACACTGTCAAGTATCACACCCTGGGGGATGGTGTTCTCAGGGCAGATGCCACTACAGGGAGGGGGGGCATGCCTTCCCATTCCCCTTTTTTTATTTGGCACCCAGAGGATGAGGTCTCTGGAGCCCAACAAGGCTCGGGGAGACAGGCTGCATGCCCCCTCACCTTTTAAACCATTTGTTCCCCGATGGATAGGGTCTCTGGGGCCCATTTGTGGCACGGGGAGGTGGGCACATGCTCCCCTCCCCGTTGTTAAACTTTCAGCCCCGTGGGATGGGAACCCCGGGGCTCAGCTGCGACTCTAGGAGGGGGGCCCCTTCCACTTAATACAGTTTTGTTATTTTGGCCCCAGGGGTGGACCCTCTCTGACCCCCCACAGGACCTAGGGGGACAGGATATCCCTACACTGCCCCCTTTTTTTTAAATTAGACACAGGACAGGGGACTACATTCCTGAGCCCTAGAATGGCTGTTTGCAACAATTTTCCTCTAGGAGCAAGATGGCTCAAGGGTAAAAAAAAACTCCTGTGCCAATCAGAAGGCTCTATTTTATTCTCTATTTTCCCACAAACCCAACTGTTCAGGTATGCAAATATTTTTGAGACTTAATATCCCAAAAACTGCTGAACAGATTAACAGCAAATCATAAAAAAAACACACTTTCTAGACCAAGATCTAGCTTCCTGCCAAATTTGGTGTAATTCCATTCAGCAGTATTTGCGGAATCACTGTTAAAAAAAGTCTATGGAAAATGAACGGAGATTTGGGTTTTGGGACTCCCCCTTTTTCTCGGTCCCCACTTGATGAATCACCTTGGAACATTTGAGGCAAAAACTAGGCCAAGAAGAGCACTTTTTTGGAAGTTTCATAGTATGAGAGGTCTTAAAAGAGAAAGCAGACCCTCTCCATGCTCTACTATGCACTTCCGTCATCCGAGAGAGAGGTTTCAGTGGAGAGGCTAGTCTATCCACACACAGTACTATGCACACCCGTCATCCGAGAGAGAGGTCTCAAAGGAGAGGCCTGTCTCTCCCCACACCCTACTATGCACACCCGTCATCCAAGAGAGGGGGTCTCAGTGGAGAGGCCAGTTGGTCCATCCACCTTACTATGCACACCCATCATCTGACAGAGAGGTGTCAAAGGAGAGGCTAGTCTCTCCTCCCTCCCTAATATGCATATTCAACATCTGATAGAGGGTCTCAGCAGAGAGGCCAGTCCCATCACACACTCTACTATGGTCCCCCATCATCTGAGAGAGAGATGTCAGAGGAGAGACCAGTCCCTTCAAATACCACGAACAACTGGCATACAGGAGAGAGGACTGAAAGGAGAGACCAGTCCCTTCTCACACCCAACTATTCACACCCATTATCTGAGAGAGAGGTCTCAAAGGAGAGGCCAGTCTATCCATACACACTATTATGCACACCCGTCTCCCAAGGGAAAGGTCTCAGTTGAGGGGCCAGTCCCTCCCTAAACCCGACTACACACTTTTCTGTGATCCAAGAAAGAGGTATCAGCATAGAGGCCAGTCCCTCCCCACCCCCTACTACACACACTGTAAATCCAAGATAGGGTCTCAGCAGAATGGCCAGTTCCTTACCACACCCTACTATGCACACCCATCATCCAAGATATGGGTCTCAGCGGAGAGGCCAGTCTCCCAACACGCCCTACTATGCAGATTTGTCATTGCAGAGAGAGGTCTCAGCAGAGATGCCGGTCATTCCCAAACCCTATTACATACTTCTACTGAGCAAAATAGAGGATGCAGTATCGAGACCAGTCTCTTCTCACACCTGTCTTCCAAGAGAGAGGTATCAGCAAAGAAGACTAGTCCTTCACCACAGCCTACTATGCACACCCGTCAGCCAAGAGAGAGGTCTTACATAAAAGGTGACTCCCTCCCTATACCCTACTATGCACACCTGTAATCTTGGAGAGAGGTCAGTCCGAACACCACCACACACCCTACTATGCATATCCGTCATCTGCCAGAGAGGTCTCATTGGAGAGGTCAGTCCCTCCACACGTCCTACTATGAATACTTGTCCTTCAAGAGAGCGATTTGAAAGGAGAGGGCAGTCCCTCCTCAAACCCTAGTATGCACATCAATCATCCAAGAGAGGGGACTCAGTGAAGAGGCTAGTCCCTCCTACATACTACTATTTCCCTACACTTATGTTGCGATCCCGAGAGAGTCTTGCAAGAGTAGTGTGCAAGCTTCAGTGAGTGAAGCTTGAAGCATGTGGTCCGGTCGATCCGGCAAGCATCTTGCGAGACCTGCATGGAAAATTACTGAGCTTCGTGAGATCATAATGGGGAAAAGTAGAAAAAAGGGCCAGATTATATCAAGATGAACCAAAACTTAGTATTGCCATTACATGGCTGAAGAAATGCTGTGATGTGATTGGCTGCACAACCAGAGAGAGCTTAGATTGTGCTTTGTGCTTTGGAGGAGAAGGAAGTCTCTTTGACTTGTGTTCGGCAGATGTGATTTAATTTGGAACTGAAAAAGTCTGTATCTTCAGCTGTTTTTATGATCAGCACCAAGTTCAGGTAATTAATAATATACTTTATGAACTTTGTTGAGAAGTGTCTGTAAGTGCCCTATGGTTCCTAAAGTTATTCTACACCATGATTATTGAGGGAAAAGCTGTTTGTAGAGGTGTAGATTTATCAGTGTAGCGTTTTAGAAGTAAAGATTAGAATGTAGAGAGATATCAGGAGGGATTGCATGTTGTGTTAAAATAAATGAAGAGTTCACCCTGTGTATATTTGTAATTAAAGGAAGTAGTCTTTCTCAAATTATAAAATACATAATCGGAAGTGTGTTAATACAAGGCTTTGTGCTTTTCTGAACCCTAGTATACATATCCTTTACCCTCATCAGAAGTTTCAGGGGAGAGGCTGCTGTTTCTAAAGTGAAACCCCCTGCTCACTGTTAGCAAAGGTGTGGCAAGAGGAATGTGTTACTTTGTAAATCTCTATGGAATCAGCTTTACCTTGTATAGGTTTGTTGATAGTTAAAATGTATGCTATGCAATGCAGGTGCATTCACCTGCTTTGTCACTTTGAACTGTGTATTCTATGTTTTTGATGATCTTAATGAGTTTCTCAGGCCACGTAATTTAACCATAGCAGGCATGAATTATAAAACGCATGGTTAAATGTGTTGCATTGATATTGCAAATGTTTGTAGGTAGCTAAATCACAGGTTTAATGGCGTACTTTAATTTATGTGTGAAAAAAAGAAAAGATGCACTGGTTGAGGCTGTGTGATTTTTCAGAAGAAAGGACTTAGGGCCAGATGTACGACCCGTTTTTGCATGCGCAAACAGGTTTGCGAACCCGTTTGCGCATGCAAAAACATCATGGGCCATGTACAAAGCCTGTTTAGCGAGTTGCAATTTATTTGCGACTCGCTAAATAGGTTTTGCGACTCGCTATTTGGAAGGGGCGTTCCCTTCCAAATAGCGAGTCTCAAAACCATGTACTAATGTTTTGCGACCGCAATTGCTGTCGCAAAACACTCGCAATTACCACCTACTTCAAGTAGGTGGTAATGCATTCCCCCATTGGGAATCGCAAACAGTGTTGAAAACACTGTTGTACATTTTATTTTGCGCCTCGCAATTTACAACTCGCAATTAGTCGCAAATTACGAGGCGCAAAATAAAATGGTCGTACATCTGGCCCTAACAAGTTGGTGATATAAATTTGTGATTTTGGGTGAAAAATTTAGATTAGAGAATGTAGTTATTAATCACTGTTATCATTTATTGATCAGTATGTACATTTTAATTTGTTGGTAATTTTGTCTTTTTGTAGGAGAAAAATGGAAAACAGAGATCATCAAAAAGAAGGCAACCCTGAGACAAAATATATGGAGGAGAAAAATGGAACTTGTTCACTTTTAAAGAAGCAGGAAACAGTAACTTTGTGTTTTTATATTTAAGAACAGGGTAGAACAAAACATCAACCTTGTTAAGGTAATCAGGCCTATTGTCTTATTCAACAGTAAGTACCTGAGCAAGCATAGTGTATCCAGGTTGAAAGGATGTGGAAGCACCTGAAGAGCTCTACATTTTAGCAGCACAAGCTAACTCTGCCTGGGCTAGACTTTTGTGGATGCATTGATGTTAAATGCCTCCATATTCCCGTAGTGCTTGTACTATACTGCTTCTTGGCACTCTCCCGGCTGAACTCCTTTTTGCAAAGTTTGCGCGGGACACATTTTGCTGAGACTTTTTTGCCACCTGAGGAAGACATTTCTGCTTTACCAAGCAAAAAGAATTGCAAAAGGGAAAAAGAACAGCAGCCAAAAAGGTCTACCCACACCAAAATCCAATAGACTAACGAAGCAAAAAGAATGGAATTTTCCTTTTGTAAATAAAGACTCAAGCTGCCTGATCATCAGTCAGAAGAAGACATTATAAATGAGTGACGTTGGTTTGGTTTGTTTGTTTTACAGTTGCTGATATAGATTGTTCATATAGTTTTTGTAGTTTTGTAATGTTAAATTATTTTATTGTAATAAAAAAGATTAAAGTTACTAGTGATTTGTTTGCATAATAGGTATTATAGAGGTTAATTTTATTACATTATTGCATTGCTAACTAAAACTGGCAGTTCCATCTTCAGGGGCCTGCAGAAGTGCTCCTTCGTGTATATGAATCTATATATTACTATGCACATCTTTTATGCTACAGAGACTTGTTAATGGAGAAGTCAATTATGCGAACACCCTTCTATGCTGACTTGTCAAGCAAAAGTGAGGTCTCAGTAGAGATATCAGTCCGTGTCCACTCTGTAGTATGTAGACCTCTCATACAAGAGAGAGGTCTTGCTATAGAGGCCAGTGTATCTCTATACTCTACTTTGTACTGCTGTCAGCTGATGGAGATGTGGTAGTGGAGAGGGCAGTTCTTTTGCACATGTTACTATATATGCTTGTTACTCTGGAGAGAAATTTCAATGGAGAGGTCTGTCCCTGTGCACACCCTACTACGCATGCCTGTCTCCATGGGGAGAGGTCTGAGGGAGAAGTGAGTGTGTCACTACATTCAACTATCCACACTAGTGGAGCAAGACATAGTTTTCAGCAGAGAAGATACTCAGTTTCTATACCCTACTCTACACAATAATCACCATGAAGAGAGGTAGGCGCAGAGAGAGCAGACTCTATCCAGAGTCTACTAAACACAAGTGTTACTCTGGGGAGAGGTCTGAGCTGATAGAGCAGTCTCTCTCCATACCCTAGTCTCTATGCATGTCATCCAAGACAGTCTTTTCCGCATAGAGGTCATTACCTCCCCAATCCCTAGTTGTACATCTCTCACCCAGTGAAGAGGTGTGAGCAGATCGGTAAACCCCTCTTCACACCCTACTATGCACACCCATCATCCAAGAGGGAGGCCTCAGCATAAGAGACCAGTTCCTCCGCACACCCTACTATACATACCCGTCATCCAAGACAGGGGTGTCACCAGAGAGGCCAGTTCCTCCCCACACCCTACTATGCATACCTGTCACAGATTTCAGTGTAGAAGCCAGTCATTCCCCACACTCTGCAACAAACATCAGTAATTCAAGAGAGAGGTCTCAGCAGAGAGGCCAGTCCCTCCGTACTATGCACACCCATCATCCCAGAGAGAGGTCTTAGTGGAGAGGCCGGTCTCTATCCTCACCCTACTACACACACCTATCATTACAGAGAAAGGTCTCAGTGGAGAGCCCAGTCCCTTCACACACCCTACTATGTACATTGACATCCAACAGAGAGGTCTCAGAAGAAAGGCCAGTCCCTCTCCACATACCAATGTGTATCATCGCCATCTGACAGAGAGGTCTCAGTGGAGAGGCCAGTCCCTCCCCTCACCCTACTATACAGACCTATCATCCAAGAGAGATGTCTCAGTGGAGAAGGCTGTCCCTTCACACATCCTACTATGGTCACCCATCATATGAGAGAGAGGTCTCGAAACAAAGGGCAGTCCCTCTGCATGTCTTACCTAGCACACCCGTCATCCAAGAGACGGATCTCAATGGAAAGGCCAGAGCATCCACACACACTACTATGCACACCAGTCATCTGAGAGAGAGATGTGAAAGGGGAGGCCAGTACCTCTTTACTCCCGACTATGCACATCTGTGTTCCAAGAGAGGGGTCTCAGCGGAGAGGCTAGTTCCTCCACGCACAATACTAAGCATGCTTATCACACTGTGGAGGGGTGCTAGTGGATAGGTTACTCCCTCCCTATACCCTACGGTGTACACCCAAAGCCATATAGAAAGCTCTAACCACAGAGGCCCGTTTCTGAGACATCCTACTACACACACTCATTATCCAAGAGAAGGGTATTAGCAGAGAGGTTAGTGCCTCTCTACACTGTACTATGTACATCTGTCATTACAGAGAGATGTCTCAGGGGAGAGGCCAGTCCCTCCACACACCACGCTATACATACCTGTGAGCCTAGAGAGAGGTCTCAGTGGAGAGGCTAATCTCACCCCTCACCCTTTGATGCACAACCATCATCTGAGAAAGAGGTCTCAGCAGAAAGGCCATTCCCTTCACACATACTACTATGCACACTTGTTGTATGGTTTCTTGGGAGCAATCCTGGTGGCCTCAGATGCTCGGTCCCCCCCACCCCGGTTTCTACTGTCAAAAATCTTGACATAATCTTTTACTCTGATCTGTCCTTTAAGGCTCAGACTAACAAGCTTCCTTCTTCCTATTTCTTTGTTCTGCATAAGATCAGGAAGAATCTTCCTTTCATTCCCTTTGAATTTCAGAAATTAGTGGTCACAGCCTTACTGCTATTGAGGCTGGATTACTGTAATGCCCTCTATCTGTACATTCATCAGCACTCATTGAAAAAACATCACGTTTTACAAAATTTCTTTAGGAACAAATCTGAAAATTCAATCCCATGGCAGAGATTCTTTGGGGACTCCACTGGCTTCCAGTGAAGAAAAGAGTCAAGTTCAAGGCATTATGCTTAGCTCATAAAATCCTGTACAGAAATGGCCCTCTGCACCTGAAAAATAATCTTTCCTGGTATATACCTAACAGGATTCTACAATCAACCAACTCCAGGACAGTAATCATCCACAAAATCAAAAGAGAGAAGTGGGGCAGCAGGAGTTTCATCCATACTACAGCTCAACTCTGAACAGTCTCCCTGAACGTCTGAGAAGCCAGCCTAATCTGCTTAGATTTAGGAAGGAGCTTAAAACATGGCTATTTTCTGGCCCAGTATGATAAGTCTATCCTGTAGGCCTTAGTTCTAGAAGTACTCATTAGACAGTGCTTTGACACTGGCGCCAAGACGTCATTGGCATTCGATTGCTTTAGAAATTTAATCAATATCAATATTAATTTAGCCTGTATACACTTATAAGAAAATGAGCACCTCTCTCATGAAACTGAACCATACAGAATCTGTGCACTGTTAAACTGTGATAATAGAAGGCCTAGGGGTATATTCACAAGAACGTGTGCTAAACATCTCAAAAAAATGTTACCGCAACTTTACACATCGCAGTCTATCGCGGAAAAATAACCCTGTGTCAACATGGAATTCACAACACGGCGGTACCATGCGATAGCCTCCCGAAACCGCAGACAAGTCCGCGATACAACAACCGCGACGGTGATAAAAACACAAACCTCAACGCAAAAAACCATGCGATGGGCCAAACCGTGATGAGGAAATCAACGATAAGCAGCGCCAGGCCTGCAATACACACACGGCAGGCGGGAAAATCACTACAAAAGTAGAAAAAACACGCAAACACAAAATGACCAACACCGAAGCACCATGGAGGCAGCCGGAGCAGGCGCAGAGGACGAGCGGAACCCCCCAAGCGCCCCCGGACAACCAGCCTGGGACCTCGGGGACAGGGAAGGGCAAGGACAAGAAGAAGAGGAAGACGAAGTTCAGTCCGCAGGAAAACAGGATCCTGGTCACGGAGGTGATGGAACACCATCAACAACTGTTCGTCACCTCCAACGTGTCATTGGGCACCAAAAATGGAATATGGCGGGCCATCGTGGACAAGGTGAATGCTGACGGAGAGCACAAGAGGTCAATGGACGAGGTCAAGAGGCGATGGATTGACATCAAGCGCAAAACCAAGGAGAAACTCGCAGGCAACCAGAAGGCAGCAATGCAGACTGGAGGTGGGAGCCCAGCGCCACAGCTGGAGCTGGATGACATGGAGGAGCTGGTGTCGACAGTCATCAGCGTGGAGACTGTGGCAGGAGTCGGGGGACCGGACACTGCTCGACATGACACAACAACACAGCAACGGGTGAGTAACCACAAGGTACTGGGGGGACGGGTGGAGATGGCCACAATGGCACACATGCACAATCAAGCAGAGCACAGTGCACACCCACAATGACTCTGGATCATGGCCCTGATCCACAGACTGTCACTATGTACAATGCCATGCCGTCTGAATGTGAACATGTACCATGCAGCTACATACATGTGGACACATTGTAATACACCTTCTCCCCTTCACATTGCAGGGGCACCGTCAACACCTCCTGCAGAGCAGTCCCAGCCACTCTTCACTGATGACGAGGAGGACACCCCCAGCATCGACACCCAAGCCCTCCAAGACATCATTGACATCATCCGCAACTCACCTCCAGGATCAGGGCATCCCAGCTGCATTGAGGAGACCCCACCCACTACACAAACCACCCAGCAGGAGGCACCCACAACCCCGGCTGTCTCCCAAGACCCCCACGAACAACACATGGCCTTCCAACGCCGTGTGCTGGAGGGCCAGAGGGAGACGGCTGAGCAGGTGCGGGTGGGGTTCGACCTCATGGCTACCAAACTGGACGCCATCCATGGGTGTCTAGGTCCCATCAGGGACCAGCTCCAGTCCCTAACGGACCCCCACGGGCCGCTCCATGGTCTCCAACGAGCCCTGGCTGACATCGCTGGAGTCATGACTCGGAGACAAGAACACCTGTCCGCTCAGAGTGGCTCCAGCGATCCCAGCCGTGAGCTGGCACACATGCGGAGGCTCATGGAGGACATGGTGCGGATGGAGGCGGAAAGAATGGCAGCCACCGCTGCACATCAGCAAAATGTAGCTGGGATCTACCATGCCCTGCAGATCCTCATCAAGGCATTGCTGCCACAAGGCGTGGCGCAGATGAATGCTGCTGCCCACACACCATCCACATCTCCACCCCCTGGTGTGTCAGTGCCTCCCAGTGTGGCAGGCATCTCCACTCCGGCACCTGATGTGTCACTGCCACACAGTGCGGCCCACAATTCACCTCCGGCCCCTGATGTGTCAGTGGCACACAGTGCCGCAGCCGGAACTGCAACACCCACAGGTGGGGCAGAGCACACATCCGAGGACAAGGATGTGGATGGGATTGAGATCAGAAGGAGGCACTAGCATTCATTTCCGCCACCTGGCCTGTTTCTGCTTGGTGCCGCACATAGCCCCATGACCTTCCACTGACCCCCGATACACTCCGCTGCACTCACCTTGGACCGCGACATGGACTGCCATATCCTGTTTGATGACCAATGACACAGTGACCAGACTGCGGACTGTACCCTACCTCTTCCGCAGTACTTGTCATTCCCGGATAGACTCTGGCTGGCCCTCCACGGGTCCATATTGCGAAGTGGGGTTGGCATGGCCCTGTACTGCTCCAGCTGCAAAACTCCACTGGATGTGCATTAAACATTCAGAAATGCACTGCTGTGTCATGTCTTACATCATTCATGTATGAATGTGTGGATGAATGTAGGGACAGTGATTCCCCCTAACGTCAATGATACTCATCTAGTGGGATTCCAGTCACAGTGTGCTACATTGCCGATTGCGTTCCGGGTGCCGTAGACACTACAACAGGGACACATGCATTAGTCACTTCCTTGTCCGGACATGGACTGAACCACGCCCAGAGCCCCCGAGTCATTGTTGCAAGCCCTGCACTGGTCCGGCGTACGCCAGGCCAGACCACTCCGCTTACGCTCCGAGGGGGGGCCCACATAGCTACAATTCGCAGGCATACACGCTAGTGGTCTGCAGGTCACTGGTCTAGTTGTCAGCATGTCACGCCCACTCCCTGAGGGCAGGTTTGCACACACACCACACCCATCCGGCACAGGCGTCACAGGCCATGTGACCCCGCCAATATAAGGGGCCGACAACGCCACATTTCCCACTGCCGGTGGTGACTGGATGACGGACGCTCCACGGTTCCCAATCATAAAGGGCCCATGAGTTGTTGCGCACAGGGTTGGTCGCACCCGAAGCCTTGCGGCCGTCATGGGCCTACCACCACATGGCGCTGACTGGGGTTGCACAGGGTTAGTGGCACCCCAAGCCTTGCGGCTGTCACGGGCCTACCACCACGTGGCGCTGACTGGGGTTGCACAGGGTTAGTGGCCCTGATATTGCTGAGCGGGTGTGCAGCCTGCGATGATGACGTGTGCACTGAAGTGGTCTCTGCCATTGATGCCTCAGGACTCAGCGTCATATGTGGGACCTGCTCGGCCGCGGTGCGGGTCCGCATGATGTGGACCATGCCAAGGTGGCGGGACCGGGGCCTGGAGCTTGCACGGGCACGTGGTGTGCCCACTGGTGGACACACCGTTGGCGGCAGGTGAGCAGTGGGGCCTGGGTGCGCAAGTGCGGACAGCCACCACTGGCCGGCGGGAGGGGGTAGGGTGCGGCTGCATGTGTGTGCAGAGGCGGACAGGCGTTGTTGATGTGTGCAGTGAGATGGACTCTGCCATGATTGACTCTGGCCTCGATTACAGATTGCAGACCTGGTGGCTTGCAGTGTATACCGGCACGTGGTTGGAGACACACCGGTGGCAGCAGGTGAGCAGTGGGGCCTGGGTGTGCGGGGGCGGCAGTGTCCCTCCCTCTCTCTCTCTCCCTTCCTTTCCTTCCCTCTCTCTCTCTCTCTCTCTCTCTCTCTCCCTTCCTTCCCTTCCCTCTCTCTCTCTCTCTCTCTCTCTCTCCCTTCCTTTCCTTTTCTCTCACTCTCTCTCTCTCTCCCTTCCTTTCCTTTCCTTCTCTCTCACTCTCTCTCTCTCTCTCCCTTCCTTTCCTTCTCTCTCAATCTCTCTCTCTCCCCCTTCCTTTCCTTCTCTCTCACTTCCTTTCCTTCTCTCTCACTTCCTTTCCTTCTCTCTCATTCTCTCTCTGCCTTTCTTTCATTCTCTGTTTCTCTGTGTCTCGCTCCTTTGATGTGCGCATGACACACGTTCTGATTTTGTGCTTTATTTTCCAGGCTGTGACATCAAGATTGTCCCGGATGGACCCAACAGGAGTCTTCCGCATTGGTGTTTTGTGTTGTATTTCAATAAAGTTTTTGGTTGTTACTTCAATGATGTGTGACTGTTTCTCGTTCTTCTGACCACACATGTGTGTTTCTTTTTGTCATTGTGCAACATCATGCGCTTTTGTGGCTCTTGTGTCGTGCACGGTATGTGTTTGTACGGGTGGGGGGTCCGGGGGGGGGGGTCTGGGAGTGGTGGCGGTGGGTGTTGTGGCCCTCTTGGGTCTCCGAGCTGCATGATCATTGGCTCCATGGCATCTGTGGGTCTTCCGATGTGGCTCTGGGCTGGGCTCCCTTTAGTGCTGCAGGTAGTCATCCTGCTTAACACCAGCATAAGGCAGGTGTTAAATCCCTGCTGCTACCGCGGCTTATCGCCTGTTTTTAATTCGCATCGCAGATCTGGCAGTTTGTTGTGAAAGTGGTGTTGTGGTTTTTTCGTGAGTTTTTGCACGGGAACGCCTACTCTGCATCTCATTAGGGTTAGTTGGTGGTGTCACCCGTGGAGATAAATTTGGGGGCAGTTATCGCGGGAATACTGGCGATGTCTGCTGTTTGCACCCGCTTGTGAAAGGGGCGTTAAATCTATCTCCACTTTTGATGCGTTAAGGTGGCGATAAATCGGCAATAAGTCCTTGTGAATATGCCCCCTAGTGTTTTCATGGATCCTTCTGCATACATCCTTAATCCTCTTCAGAAGTGTTAATAGACAGTTAGCTGTTTGTAAACTGAAGCAAACACCCTCTTTACTCTGAGACAATGTCTCTATAGATAGAAAGTTTTATTAGTACACCCCTTCACACCCACCGGTTAACTTGTAGAGGGGTGTGAGGAAAATGGTGTACGGTTATAAAACTGAACCACTCACTCTCTATGGACTTGAATAGAAAAGAGTTACTGTTTTATGAAACTCTCCCACACATAGATGGTGCCCTGTTTAAATGTGCTAGCAGAGAGTCTTAAAATTCTGCAAAACCTTGTTCACTAAGCTTTACTCTGTTGAGAGGTATCAGTAGGGACTTTACTGTTTGGAAACCTTTTCTTTTATTAACCATTTTCCCCTGGTGTGTAGTGAGTGCCGTAGGACTTAAGATCTGAATTAATTGGTATCTCTGCTGCAATGTTGTGCATTTTTTAGACAATTCAGTTGGTTTTTAGGACGCCTACATAAAGAATGTTCCAGAAAACAATACTTGGAGTTCAATTTTGTTCTTTGCACATGCCAATAGCTGAACCAAACCACTTCTTTGACTTGCTTTTCCCCATATCGATTTGGGTAAAAGATCGGGTAATGACTTAGGTGAATGGGCAGAGGTATGAATGATTTCATCAATTGAATAATACATGGATTTCAATAAGAATTACAAGCATACACTTATCAGACCATGGTTGAATACTGCAGTTGAAATTGCTTAGGCAGATTGTTGAATTATTTATAGTTTGCTGCATGTGCTGAATGTTAACTAAGAAACGTTTGCGTGAATGTGCTTTTTCTGCTGATAGCTGAGGTACCTTGAGGTGCTCTGGAATCTAAGAATCGGGTTCAGAACATAATTCTGTGTAT
This sequence comes from Calotriton arnoldi, assembly GCA_963921515.1. Taxonomy (NCBI): domain Eukaryota; kingdom Metazoa; phylum Chordata; class Amphibia; order Caudata; family Salamandridae; genus Calotriton; species Calotriton arnoldi. The sequence continues at coordinate 310,817 of CAWUFW010015008.1, forward strand.
GGGGTGGTAGCTTCCACTTTATAATTGTTTTATCATACTCTGATGGGGCAGTAGTTGTGGGAAAAGGAAGAAATTCATTAATGTGTGCATTGTTCTACCGAGCCACCAATCCCCACCTATATTCTACCTGTTCTCCTTTTTGCTACGTCTAGCCTTTCATCAATTTTTCCATCAATTCTATCCTTCGTGAAACCACACCTTCTTCAACCCATCCTTCCTTCCAGGTAAGCGTAGAGCAATAATCAATCAACATATCCAGTCTGCCAATGCCTCAGTTTAAGCAACCTTGGACTTAACATCCATTCCATCGAATATTCTTTACATATGCCTTCTCTCTATTGACAAATTTAAGCTTATTTTTCTTAATCCGCCAATGTGCTCGTCTATCATTCTATTGTCTTTTACTGTGTCTCTCTATACCTGTGAACTATTTGTGTACTGTCAGAGGCACTGATTGTTTTAAGTTCCCTCAAAACAGAAGATGCGTTAGTAAATTGTGAAGTATAAGGGATTCTAGGAACCAGCACTGCTTGGAGAATATACATTTTGAGTGGCAGAAGCATAGAACAAGCTGTGCAGTTTGCAACACAACACAACGATAAAAGGTGCATTGATCATTGTCTTGGATTTAGAAGTGGGCACCGCGGGAGGTGGGGCTTGTCAGCGTCCACGATGGTCAATTTCTGAAATGGTTCTGGCTATTCTGAGGATTCAGCGACTCCCATGTACAGCTACCACCGCTGCACACTGAAGGCAACACAGGATAATGTTGAAACTAACCATGGACATTGCCTACCTGAGAGGGGAACTGAATGTCAGTTACACCGAAGGTAGTGTACAACAAATGGGCCAAGGGTCGCTCCTAGACATCTGGGTGGCTCCACTTCACAGGGAGGGTCCAACCAATCCAAATGGGCAGTGGGCCTGCCTGCCAGGTGGCTGTCTACTCCTTCAGCTGCACAATGAAGACTGAAGGGGTTTTCGTGCAATAAGTACATAGTGCTGTATGGCATAGATTAGCTGGGGGTATCACAGCATTGCCCTGTTGTCCCTGGGATGTTCAAAGTGCTAAGCGCCTGTGAAATTTCACTGATGCCCTTTCCCCCCATTAGGGACCACTGAGCCCCTTCTTTTGCCTCAAAGTCTTTGTGAATAGCGGGCAGTGAAGCAATGAGACCAGCTTTCCCTTTACAGCAATGCACACCACCAAAGTATTAGCAGGCGAGGCAAATATTTGATCAAGCTCTGGGGTCCACTAAGGCAAAGACTGAGGAGGGGGCATTTGTTGCCTCTATCCTGAGGTTGCACTGTATTCAGCTGAAAAAGCGTCAGGCATGGTTGGTAAAAGCTCTGAGGTCCAGCTGCTAGAGGTGGCACGTCTAGTAACAACCACCCTGGGACACCAAAGGCTGTCTAGTGGGTCGTCTTGGTGGGCAATAGGAGTACACTTCTCATGTCCTACTGCACTGTGTGGTATTGGCAGGTGGAGGTGAAGAAGCAAAAGGGAAGTGGCACATGGTTCAATGGGCAATCATAGCCTCACCCACCCAGGTTTGCAAGGCAGTCATCAGAGCTAAAAAGAACTGTGTCATTCTCTATGTCTTAGACGAAGCCCCAATGGAAATAATCTTCCTCAGAAGCAGTGTGTGGCAAGCTGAAATCTCAACACCTAAAGAATGCAAAAAGTAATGGATGGAATGCTTGAATTAATCTCAGCCACTGGTAATTACTCAGACTGCATCCCAGTCCATCGTTATTTTGCACACCATGCCACCTCAGTCCTGGGCTGTTTGTGTTCTGGATCAGGGAGGACCTGGCTTGGCAGTTCAGGCTGAACTGTAAACATGGGAGCAGGGTTAAGACTGATATACATATGGCTGGGTCCAAACTGAGGTGGCATGGTGGGCAAAAAACGATGGATTGGTATGCGTCCCGAGTAATTACCAGTTGCTGAGATTAATTAAAGCATTCCATCCATCACATTTTGTATACTTTAGAAATCTCAACACTCACAAAGTGCAGTTCTTAGGGATTTATAGAGATTACCAAAGATATTGTCTCTCCCACTGGATGGTAAAATCTGGGTGTTTAGCCACCCCTACCTACAGTTGATTTGGTTGTATTCCATGTTTCAGTTCTTTTTATTTAGGGTAGTTTATATTGAGGGAGAAGTACACATGAGAAAAGAATGATTATGAATATATCCCCACTAACCCACCTGTTTTATTTCTAATCCATTCTTTGTTCTCCATTGCCCTCCTGTTGATATCTTTTAACCCTCCTCCAACAGCCCAAGGTCAAATATGACTTAAACATGTTCTTCACTGCACAGGCAGAATACTCCATAACCAAAATAAAGTGGAGACCCAATGAACACAGGGAAAATGCGGACAGGCTTTTAGAGATGCAACACCATCAAAGAGAATCCTCCCCAATTATTCCAGCTGTTCCCAGGGAGAGTGGAAATGTACTGACACACCCACTACATCTCATTAGAGAATTTACTTGTTTTTTGGGGAAACTGTAAGACTCTGACCGAGACCCAACTTTATTGGAAAATTAGTTCCTGTCAAAGCTTTGAATGCCTAGTGTGCCAGTCCAGACAATACAAAAAATGAGGAAATAACAGTGGGGGAGACCCGCACTATTTTCACTGATATGATGCTGGGGAAGGCACCCAGGGAGAAATTTACTAAATGTGCTGGTCAGAGATGCCACCACCATCAGTGACCTGAGGCATGACTTTAATAGAGCTGATATTACACTTAAAGCAAGGAAACATCCCCTGCTGTGTTTAAGCTATCCCCTCATACCCTTCAGAATACAGAGATATTGGCCTAAATATTGGTCAGTAGATTGAAAGTGGCAATTTCAGGAATAATACACCCTTCTCAGGTGGGATTTATGCCAGAGTGTTTTTCAAGGAGTAAAACTTTTTATGCATGTTGTTTCAAGTAGTAACATGAAGACGTTGTCACGCAACCTCTAGCTGCTTCTCAACAATCCATATGAAAAAAATAGCTCTCTTTGGATGCAGAGAAGATATTCAACTGTGTTGAACGGGAGTTCTTGTTCCACACTCTGGAGCGAGCATGCATCAGACTGGGCTTTATTACCATGGTGCAATGGCTCTGTATGAAACCCACAACCATGATCAACTGTTGGGGGGTGGGGGGTTTATGTATGATCCTTTTCCAATAAAAGGAAGCATAAGACAGGGTTACCCGTTGTTTGCTATTGTTGATCCTCTTTGCATTGTAACCATTAGCAACAGTTAAAGAAGCTTCGCCCTGGATAGAAGGCACCCCTGTGCCAGCAGGGTCATGGAAGTTGTTTCTGTAGGCGATGATATCCTTCCTCGGTTGTCTAACCCCCTCATCTCTATCTCAAATTTAATGACAATGATCATGAATTTCTCATTCTTTTTGTGCTACTGTATTAATTGAAATAGGAATTACATTTTGCCTCTAACCATAAATGACTCCGCCAGTGCATTCCCATTCATAGAGGTGTCAAGACACCTTATATACTTAGGTATTCTAGTCAACCATAGTTTTAACAAAATGGTGGTGGACAATATCATGGCAGGCATTGCACAGTCCTCAAGGGATTCTTGAGATGGCTTTGCTAAATTGTTTATTGTGGAGTAAGTTTCAGGTCATAAAAATGCATTTCGCACCAAGGTTTGACTATGTTATCGGAATACTGGCATTTGTGATCCCAAAACAACTGACTGATGAAATAGACTCCATGATTAAATCATTCATATCCGACATGGCACAATAGACATTTAAATTGTCTAAACTACATTATGAGGCTGCCTCTGGTGGTTTATGTATTCCATAATATGCTCTCATATTACCAGGCGCACAGGTTGACCCCTCTGGCACAGATTTTTCATGTGAGATTGAAAGAAACCTTCTGTCGGCATTTGTGGAATTGGAAATGTTATGTGCAGATAGTAGTAAGATATAGGGTTACCAACCAGTCATAGCCTTTGCCAGGGCTGGGTTTGGAGCTATTGGTGCCAGGTGCTTCAATCATTTTTTACACCCCCCCCCCCCCCCATGACCACGTCCTCGGAATTCCTCATGACCACGAGGCAAAAGTGCCCCTCTCTCACATACATTTAATTTGTTTTAAAGCACTGGTAAAGGCTGGCTTTACTGATAAAAAGGTATAATAACCCAAATAAACACTTATTAGCAATATTAGGAATAGATAAAGAAAGACTGGGGGGGGGGAACAGAACGACCTAACCTATTTTATGCAGTTTGCATGCAGCTATTTGATGACAGTTTGTAACAGTCTCTGTTTTGTATTAGGGTTGTATCTTATCAACTGCGGCAATCAAAGGATCTCTGTGACAAAAGCAGTAATCCACTCATCTATCCACATAAAATACAGATCTGTGATCTGCACGGTACGCGTTCTTTGCAGCAGGCATATTAACTGTCTGCGCTACTTTATGGCGAGTCAAAACTGCCCCTAGACAGAACTCTGATCTCTCTCTCTCTAGCAGGAACATTAATCACAAGAGTTATCTGGACATTTTTAATGCTGCCTGAAAACCGGACGCACAAGGAACTCTGTTGAAGGTTTTCCTTGAATCGCAAGTTAATGCTCAATACAGCGCCCCCACCTGAGGTCAAACCCCCCCACTCCAGGTCAGCGCCCAGTGTGGCCACACCAGTCACACTGCCCTAAAGCCGGGCCTGGCCATGACTATACATATGTGAACTCTGTTTGCAAGTTGCTTAAAATCCATCAGTACCTACATACAGAAGCACAGTCTGATAAAATGCTGAGCTTAAGTTAGGAAACCTTCCGATAGCCTGGCTGATGGTTGAGGATATGGATAACAGGTTTGAAAGATTTAGTGGAGAAGGGAAAACTTAAATCCTTTGATGCCCATCAAGTCGAATACGGACTTCATTCCTCCCAAAAGGGTAGGTATTTGCAACTAAGACACTGCCTAACTACGGCATTGGGGTCTGCCCCTTATGAAATACCCACCTCTCCAATTTGCTTTACTCTGCTTTGATTGACACAATATAAAGCGTAGTCTTAGGCCTTAGCAGTGAAACTATTGCCCCCCGATTTTCGATACTGACTGTGGCAACACTTAAAGCAAAATGGCAGGATAGGCTGTTCCAATATTTTTTAGATTAGATTGGTCAGATATTTTATTGCATCTTGGTGTAGGATGTAGAGAGGCAAGACTGAAACTTATCTTCTACATGAGTAGCATTGGTCCTCAAAGAGACTCAAGTGTAAGTGACTATCACCTCCCCTGTCGGAATGGCTTAAAGGGCAATCAGGCAGTACCTGACAGGCTGGTCTGATACATCATGTGAGATGCGTTTTTTCGTCCGTTTGTAAGCCTGTTTTATGGCCTGCTGGGCAGGTTTATACTGTTGATTTCCCTGATATTAAAACAAACATTGCCTGCAGCAAACACAAATTCATGCAGTCTTCCATACCTTGCAAAAGACCTGTACAGTGTGTCCTAACATGTACAAAACTGCTGTGATTTGCAAACACGGGCCCTTCTTGGCTATCTGATTAACTAACGGGGCCACTTTTTTTTGGTGCCCATGCCTATTTTCTGAACTAGTTCAGCAGTGATCACCTCTAGTTGCTGGAGATGTGGTGATAGAGACTGTGACATCCTACATATTACGTGATCATGCCCAGTGCTGTTTCCCTTCCATGCCCACGTGCGTGACACTTAGAAAGAATCCTATGACTTTGCATTCTCACTGGCAGCTGCTCTGGCTGTTGTGCAAGACTTCTCCGGCATAGCTGGATTGGCCTGGCACTGGAGGAGATGCATAGCTGGACTGACCTGGCACTGGAGGAGATGCATAGCTGGACTGACCTGGCACTGGAGGAGATGCATAGACGGACTGGCCATAGCTGGACTGGCCTGGCACTGGAGGAGATGCGTAGCTGGACTGGCCTGGCACTGGAGGAGATGCATAGATGGATTGGCCTGGCACTGGAGGAGATGGTTCAAGTCAGTCAAGTCAAGGAAAGCTTTATTCGATTGCCATATCAAACAATCATAAAAGCACATAAAATTAGACAACAATTATTTCATGAATTAAGATACCAAAAAGAATAAGTTAAAAAAAATATTATCTATAGATAATGTTACATTTTTGAACATTATGAAATTGATCATGTTTCAAGTTACAGATAAAAAATAATTAAATAAACATACGTTTCCTTTGACTCAAGACTCGTTTTAAAAAAGTTACAATCCTAAAAACACTGTGCTCATTGTCCAAAAGTTGTAATACAAGTAGAGCCGGTCGACATTGCCGGAGCCCCAGCGACTTCAGAACCGGTAGTAAACAGACTTTCCTCGCATCATAGTACAATTTACAGAAAAGAACAACATGTATCGTAGACTGTGCTGAATGATTATCGCAAGGACACATATCAAGGAGTTGAGCCCAATCGTTCATTTTAGGAAGGGTAACGAGTCTCTGAAAACCCCCCAGCCTGAATCTAGTCAATAAAAATCTATCAAAGACACTCTAATAGTATCCAGTAGCCGAAGAGCCTCTTTTTAAAGTCCTTCCTCGTTATATCAATGCTTCTTGGATTGGTAAATTATTCTATGTGACCTAGGTCTTGTAAGAAATTCCTGACATATCTCACCCATGGGCTCTTTAGGGCCCCTTCCAATTTCAAGGTATCTGTAAGGATATCACGATTTAACTTTGTTTCTTCTCTAGTCCAGAGCCTGTGCCATAAAAGAACAGGCTCTAGTTTTATTAAATCAGAAATAAAGGGGAGACCCAACTCTGCGTGACAGATAAGCGATGATGTACTATTCGGGACAGATAAAATGTATCTTAGAAAATAATTTTCCGCCCGTTGAATTGGGAGCAAATCAGCGAAACCCCAGACCCCCGCCCCATAAATCGCAGTGGAGACACACTTTGCTTTGTAGATTTTAATCAGCTCTACTGGTGGTCTCCTACCCAGTTTTTAGCAAAATTGGTGAGGGCGTTTACTGATCTTAATAGAGCTAGTTTTTTTGCTGGAACTGCTTGTACCCAAGTATCGTTTTGGTCAAAGAGAATTCCGAGATACGAAAATCTCTTAGTGACCCCAATCTTCTGTCCTGTCACAAACATGTCCTTAGACCTCTTGATACCGTGGCCACACCGCATGATGAAAGTCTTCGAGGTATTCACTCTTAATCCAAGGTCCTTCATGAAACTAGAAAAAGTATCTAAAATCTTCTGTAGGCCTACTTGTGTACGGGACATCAATACCACGTCATCTGCGTATAAAAGAGCTGGTACTGAACGTCCAGCTACTTGAGGAAAATCTTGATTATCTTTCAGGAGTGCCTCGCCCAGACCATTAATATAAAGGTTGAAAAGAAAAGGGGCCAGGACACATCCTTGCCTGACACCCCCTCCTTATTGGAAACGGGGCCGAGCACTCACCGTTTAAGCCACAGCGTACACGAGCCTTCGCATCAGTATAAAAACAGTTAAGAAAATAAATAATCTGAACATCAACCCCCATAACTTCTAGTGTTGACCAGAGTTTGCTGTGAATCACACAGTCAAAGGCTGCTGTGAGGTCCACAAACGCTAAGAACAACTTTCCCTGCTTCGCCCGAGTGTATTTCCCCACTAAAATTGATAGATTTAAACTCTGCTCTACCGTCCCCAAACCTGCACGAAAGCCATATTGTAAATCGGACATGACCGCATTGTCCTCTGCCCAATCCTGTAGGCGTTCTAATAATATGCGTCCTACTATTTTTGTCATAGCATCCAATAAAGAGATAGGTCTGTAACATCCTGGATCCTGCCGGTCCCCCTTTTTAAAAATTGGAACTATAGTGGATTCCACCCAAGTAGATAAAAAAGGTGTACGACAACTAGCGGCAATTACCTGGACGATTATTGGCCCCCACAGTGAAGTGTTTGACTTATATAGATCTGCGGGTACCCCGTCTGGGCCGGGAGCCTTAACACCCTGACTTGCAGAGAGTGCCCGGTTCACTTCATCCAAGGTGAACTGCAAATCTAAGTGATGGAGCGATGGAACCAAAATGTGCTCCTCTTCAGCTTTGCTACCCATCACATCAAGATTGGCCTCACCATTATATAATTTGGAAAAGTGTTTAATCCATTGTTCTTCAGTAATGTCAATTTCAATAGACGGTCCTCCTTCATTGGTCAAAAAAGGCGCTTTAACCGCCTTCCAGAACGCCGAGCTATCTTTCTGTGTCGAGGCCTTGTGCAAGGCCTCCCAGGCCTCATTTTTCAAAGTAATATTCCTATTTCTAATGGCTCGCTTATAATCCATTCTAGCCTGCCTCACTCTGTCCAGGTTTCTGGGAGTCTCATGTAAAACTTTTTTTTAGCTTAGAATATGCTAAAGTACACCCAGAATCAAACCATCCACGTGATTGGCCGTTACTGCATTTCCGCGTCAACAAAGATTCTCTTACTGCATTAGTTATCAACTGAAAAGAAGATAAAATAATGTCTGGGGCAGCTGTTTCACTCAGACATATCTCAAAGGCGAGATTACATTTATCAACCACGGCCTTAGTTATCGCTTCTGGATCTACCATTGACCAGCGTAAAGAGTATCCATTTGTTCTCCCAATGGCTATATTTTCTAACATCTGGTCATCTTTATCTGGACTGGTATGTTCACTGGATGTTAGTAAAGCAGAGAGACACAGGGGAAAATGATCACTCAGAGAGTTGTCACCGATGGCAAATGAGTGAAGGCTATGCGCATAACTGTTCGACATTAGAATACAATCTATTATAGAGTATAAGCCCCTGCCATTGAAAGTCCAGGGCATAGGGGCAGGCAATGGGCATAGTTCATTCACAAAACCCAAATCAAAACTGTAGATTAATTCCTTAAACAGCTCTCCCAGCACAGAGTGCCGGAAATGGGAATTACTTGTCCCTTCTTCATTTAAGAGACCACATGAGTTATCACCTGCATTGGGGCACAGTGCACAATTAAAATCCCCTGCCAGGATTAACATTGTATCTTTGGACTTATTATTGCAAACAGACTTCAAATCCCTAGTCATTTTTTTAACAGTGGCCGCAGCTTTATCTGGAGGAATATTGTTATCAAAGTTAGCTAGAGCAATACAATGTTTCCCATCTACATGAATAACAATCATTTGATAATAGATTTCATTTACAGGCATCGTTATCTTTTTTACCTTTAGACTACTCGATATGTACGTACATAGCCCACCCTTAGCCCTTCCGCTCATCCCATCTACGGCTGACGTGTGGTACGTCCTATACCCATTCAAATGATACGCTTCCTTAGACCATGTTTCCTGGAAACATAATATCTTAAATTTTTAATATAAAATCCCACCACATAGGATTATTTAACTTGGAACGTATACCAGAAATATTCCACGAGACAATATTACAAAGTGCTGTATTAATAATAGGTACAGCATTAGTTATAGCTACTTTACTGGATGGCACCCCGTCTATATTTTTGCTTGCATGTTCTATACCTAGATGTTCTAGGGGTTCAATTGGGGCATCCAAGTTCGAGTTAGTTATGCCTGAACCTACTTCCCTCAGCTCCCTAGAAGCAGGAGAGGGCAAGCATTTGTCTCTCTCTATGTGAGCCAGGCCAGAGTTACTATTCTGTAAACGAACATGGTCGCCCCTTTCATCAAGCAGGCCAGAATTATGAGTGAGGTGTCCAGCAGTCCCCGGGGTCAGTCAGTCTATCTCTTCAAGTGGGTTCAAGATATCAAATCGGTTACTCACTGGAACCAAATATCTAGGGTGCCTTCTCCCTGTGTGATTCACCTCCACAGGTGAGTACCAACCAGGTCTGGGGGGTTGATAAAAAAAGGCTAGTGGTAATATGTTTATGTCCTGAGCATTGACAAACCGATTATCTCCCCTATCCAGAATTGCCTGCACTAAAATGGGTGAGCTGAAAGTTAACACTACACAGTCTCCCCCTAGAGAAGAGAGGGTTGTGAGCATCTGTTCCTCCTTTCCCAACACGTATATATACCCATCAGTAGGCTAATTCCTTTTTTAGATGTAACACAATACAAGTAGGTTGGAGTGAAAGTAGTTCTTTTTATTTATCACTATGAAAAACCTAGAATGAGTGAAATGGACTCAATTAAGTGATAAATAAAAAGAACTACTTTCACTCCAACCTACTTGTATTGTGTTACATCTAAAAAAGGAATTAGCCTACTGATGGGTATATATACGTGTTTGGAAAGGAGGAACAGATGCTCACAACCCTCTCTTCACTTGTTCTTTTGAGGCTGAAAAGGTCCAGAGCCTTGAGCAAAACTCCTCCAGAACTCTAGGGATTCATATTCAGACTCAGGATCTCTGGACCGTTCTCTTCTTTTTTACCTTAACAGTCTCCCCTAGAGATTTTTCTGAATTGCCCACCCACCCTATTCTCCGGGCCATTTTGAATTCTGAAAAAAGAATATTATTTATACCAGTCCTTGTACTTAAAAGGTGCAACGACTTATTCCTTAGGGTAGACCAATGTTCAAAAGCATTGTGTGGTAGAGATGCAACGTTTGCCAGGACAACCGTGTAAGGAGTTGCTTCTGGCGGCAGGTGTAGATTTCGTATTGAGTTGGTATAATTTCCCTGAGTGGATTTCTGATGCTCTTGAGTGTTTAAGCCTCTCCCTCCTTCCACATGTGTAGTATTCTTTATAGTACCCAGTGGGCCATCTGCTCTAATGACACATGGCATATTAAGGTCAACTCTACATTGTGAGTGACCTTGATGGCCCACTGGGGGGGGGTCCTACTTTAGGGGGTGGATGCCCAGTCCGAGTAGGGGGATTAGCTATACTAGAGATAGTGTTAATTAGAGTAGCTTTATTTACTATATACGAGATTGATACCATGTTCAATGAGCCACATGCATCTTCTTTGGGTTTCTTTGAAGCACATGTACGTGGTTAACTCAATATAGGAATATTTTTTAAAAGTGGGTATCTTATGTTAAATCAATGATCTGCCTGCTGCCCCAGAGAAGATATTGGTCTGAGCTCTTATCGCCCATCTGTGGCAAATCAGGAATTTAAGAAAATGCTAGCGTGATCGATTAATATAGCCATTTAAAGCATTGGCAGGAAATGAACTGCCACTATTTTATCAGTTCTTTTTCTTCTGAAACGCAACAATAATCAACAAGTTTTACTAATGCAATATAACATAATGTAACCCATCCCCACATAGCCTTGCAATACTCAGATTAGGGCTGGGCAAAATAATGTAAATTTTCTTGAAAAATATTGTGAAATTCCGAGAAAGTTTTGCGAAATTGCCAGCATCACTTTATTTACCAGAGCATGAACTCGCATAAAAAGTCACCAGAAGGTACAAGCAGGAGACTGATTCAAGTAGAAAATGTCAATCAGCAAGACGTTTTCTTTGTGCACCAGTCTCGCGCTGCTATCTTGCAAAAATACAAATACAAATATGTTTATTTTGCTTGATTAATTAAAATCTTTGCAAATACATAACAAAAAAAAAGTCCCCTTGTACACAAATAGATACGATTAAAAGCAATTAAAAAACCACATAATGTAAAAAAGGTCGTCATTTGCATATTCCTGTTTTGTGGTGTTAACTATTTTAAAAGAGGTTCTCATAGACTCTTACGTCTCATAAAATACTGGCTAGCAGTGACGACCACAACTTCTCAGATCGGATGCTCAGCTTAACCAGGTCAATTGTCCAAGTTAGAATTTGGGTAAATAAAGTGCAAGTAGGACTAAAACAGAGTAGACTCTTAGGAGTTTTTTAGCGTGTTCCTGTTAGCGACAGAGTTTTAAGTTTCTTAGTTACCATCTCAAAAGATTTTGTTAGCCGACAGTTAAGCTGGACGTCAGTGGGATTGAAGCAAAGCTTCACTGCCTGCCTACAGGTCCGGATGCCGTAATACCTATAAAAGGGACGTAACAAGATGCATCTTATGTCCTTTAAGTGGGAACAGTTGCAGATAACATGAGTAATATCTTCCTTTCCACTTCCGCATAGACGACAGGTCGGAATACCGCCATCCCTTTCCCATGGGGGAAGATGAGGTTTGATCGCAATTACCCCCATGCGCAACTTTAGAAAGTTTTCCTTCCTGCTTATCTTCATTCCGGCACTCAAGTAGGCTTGGGGTTTTGGCCCTACATAGTCACTGAGCACTATCCAGCCGTGTGCCTTTTTGGTGAGAATTGCTTTGTCTTCTAAGACAGATAGCATAGATGTTGTTTTTCTTACTGCTTTTTTGAAGGAAAGATGATCCGTTGGTACGGCCCAGAGATCAGACAGGCCCAGTGTCTCAATTGAATCAAGCAGATAATCCCTGGCTGGGCATGTTTCCTGATTTTGCAAGGCTTTCCAAAGGTGGAAGTTTAGAGACCCTGCCACAGCACTTCGGATTTTGTGCCAACTTTTAACGTAGAAGCTCCTTCTTTCCACCTATCTTGCAAAGAATTATTTTTTTTAATGTGAGAAGCATGCAATATAATGCGTAATGCTTAATTGTGAAACATTTTGTTAATTTTGCAAAGTGGTAAATTTGTAAATTTTACGAATTTCACTGGCATAATTAAAATTTTGCTCACAAAAGGGCAATTGGACTGTGAAGAAAAAAGAAAACTGGCCAAAACTCTATTGTCTTTCAGGTGTACCCAAAGATATTGGAGTAGATGCCTCACCCACTTATCGTGACATGCTTCATCATTGACACCTATCCACACCCAGGTAGGGTAATACCACCAGGGCAGACTCAACTAGAAGAAAGTCTCTGGGAGTTCTTAGACACAATGGAACTGCATGGATCCAGAAAAGAGTGATAGGTAGTGAGTTAAAAATACCTCACAGTATATTCCAAAGCAAATCTTTAATAAGTGAGATACTAGAAGTATAGTAAAAGATATGAGAGTAACAAGGTTATAATGGAGAGTTATTACTCAATTAACCTTGATTTAAATGAGTGCCAACATGTTTCATGCCTCACAATGAGTCCAAACAGATCTGTGGCCTTCTTCAGGGTTAATGTCCGTGCGTTTAAGAGACCTATAGCTCTCACCTGTGATTATAATCCGTCTGTGGATCATACCCGAGGACAGAAATGACATATTATTGGAGACACTCCCTAACTAGTGTCTCTAGATAAGTGGTGAACTTATGGATACCTCGTGAAATTCGTCGGTCTTTTATATTCTACTCTACAATGTATGATTCTTTGTTTTTTTAAAAACCCTGGTGATGTGATGAACATTCCGTTACCCCTATTCGACGCACACCTCCCAGAGATAACATGAAGATCAAGTGCATATAGCTTAATAAAGAGGGGGTGAGAGAACATTGTTCATGCATTCATTAAAAATGGGGGAATAAAAACATACTTCGTACCCTAATTATGGGTTACATAGGCAACATGCGTATCTGGCACCTTGTGCAATTCTGTAGTCACTCTCTAGTTCAAAGGGAGAAATGATAACAGCCCGTTAAAGCCAATCTTTAAATCACTATGATGGTCTTCCTCTTTGGTGACCTGCTTTTCAAGATGCCAGGTCATACACATTTTTTACTATTTAAACCAGACATAAGCCACAGATGTAGTAATGCTTCTCTTATATAAACGAGATTCCTTTCTCAGTTTTTTTTTCTCAACCCCTTGTGTCACCTGATTGTGTATATTGACAGGTTTCGCCAGGGTTAGACACATGGGGTGTTTCTGTCTTCTAAAAATAATTACTGTCTCTCTTCTCTTTTAGTGATTATAATGGATGCGGTGAAATGACAGCTCCTGCTAAGCCTTTATAGTCATATATGGGTTTCCTAAACATCAATTGTCCACTGTATAGAACTCCTTAAAATCTGGGCTGCATATATATTTTTTATGAATCACCTCTTGTAGTGCCTGTTGCTACTCATGTGTCCAGGTACCCCATTGCCGAAGATGTTGTTCCTGTGACCCTCTATGTCGGTTTTGCCAGAGGCGCAACTAGAGCCAAATTTCAGGGGGAGGGGCTACTAAAAATTTCGGGGGGGGGGCTGATTCTTCCAGCAATATGCAGAGTGGAGATGCAGGGGCTCTAAGAAGGGGTGAAAACGCAACAAAGCCTCGTTAGCAAGTAAATGGTCTTTTAAAGACATGTGAAGTACTCAGGTGCGGATGTGGTGGTGCCTGGGAAGCTGTCTCAGCCCTGGCTGACACACACAAGGGGGGTGGGGGAGCTGAAGCCCTTTGAGCCCAATGGGCGTTGCGTGCCTGGGTGTTGCTCATGTTAAAAACTGGTTCCTAATGCCACCGGTAGAATTTTACGGTATTTCATATTGTGGCTCAGTATATCTGTATGATGTTAAGTTTAGTGAGTATATGCGGGTGGGCGACATGCCCCGTTTGTTATGGCACATATCCTCTGCTACAAAAAGCAGTTACCATACTGCAGTCGATATTCAGTTTGCCTCGTATATCAAGTTTTCAAAACTATTACCAGGTGACTTAAAATCCACGTTTATTGCCATATTTGTGCTCCTGTTCATACTCCGAGAAGCCTCGTATATGTTAAAATGAAGGATTCATGCTCCAATTCAATATCTCACAACTCACTCACACATTTCCACACTGGTACTATAGTAGTGTTACTCACTGTGCACCGCCCATACACCTATGGGTTCCCACTGCTCAGATCACCGCCGAATGCCCGAGTCCTCAATTCATGCGAGGTTTTAACTTTTTCCAGCAGCTGTGTCGCATAGGCAGGGCTGGACTGGGAACCGGAACCGCCCTGGCAAACAGCTCGGCAGGCCGGGGGGGGGAGGGGTTACTAGCGGTGTCACTTTTGTTGCTGGGGCCGATATTGTAGCTATGCTGCAAAACCGGCCCCCGGTAACAACAAGCATTGGCATAGCCAATAGGTCTTGCCTTTGGGGCCTTATAAGTGTTTAGCCAGAGCTATTGACTTTGCCAATGTCTTCAAGCTGTGCTGTAGAGAAGTGTGGCTGCTGTGCAGCATGCTGAAAAGTTATAATAAAAAAGTGTCAGAAGCATTTTTGTTACTTTATATATGACCAAGAAGGCATTATGTAAAACTGAACGACCATATTAAAAAAGTATTTACAATAAAAAATTTCCTCAGTTTTCTTTTGTTGTTGCAATGCTGGCAACTTGTTTCTGCCTATTGCAATGGTTGTTTGTAAAAGCTTTTTTTTTTGAGGGGGCATAAACAATCGGAGGGTGAAGGTTGGGAACTAGTACCTGTATTATAACACTAGCAGCGGCCAGACGCTAGGGGAGAATCAAATGAGGCCAGATTCCGAGAGCAGGCTGAGGTGGTGCTGAGTGATGCTGAGGTGGTAGTGGTGGTGGTGGTGACTGTTGCGGAGACGATGCTGAGGTGATGCTGAATGATACTCAGGTCTTGCTGAGTGATACTGCTGTGGTGCTGAGTGATGCTGTGGTGGTGCTGAGTGATATTGTCTTGGCGCTGAGTGATGCTGTGGTGGTGCTGAGTGATATTGTCTTGGCGCTGAGTGATGCTGTGGTGGCCCTGAGTGATGCTGTGGTGGCCCTGAGTGATGCTGTGGTGGTGCTGAGTGATATTGTCTTGGTGCTGAGTGATGCTGTGGTGGCCCTGAGTGATGCTGTGGTGGCCCTGAGTGATGCTGTGGTGGCCCTGAGTGATGCTGTGGTGGCGCTGAGTGATGCTGTGGTGGCGCTGAGTGATGCTGTGGCGGCGCTGAGTGATGCTGTGGTGGCTTCGAGTGATGCTGTGGCAGCACTGAGTGATGCTGTGGCGGCGCTGAGTGATGCTGTGGCAGCGCTGAGTGATGCTGTGACGGCGCTGAGTGATGCTGTGGCAGCGCTGAGTGATGCTGTGGCGGCGCTGAGTGATGCTGTGGCGGTGCTGAGCGATGCTGTGGCGGTGCTGAGCGATGCTGTGGCGGTGCTGAGCGATGCTGTGGTGGCGCTGAGCGATGCTGTGGCGGCACTGAGTGATGCTGTGGCGGCGCTGAGTGATGCTGTGGCGGCGCTGAGTGATGCTGTGGCGGCGCTGAGTGATGCTGTGGCAGTGCTGAGTGATGCTGTGGCGGCGCTGAGTGATGCTGTGGTGGCGCTGAGCGATGCTGTGGCGGTGCTGAGCGATGCTGTGGCGGTGCTGAGCGATGCTGTGGCGGTGCTGAGCGATGCTGTGGTGGTGCTGAGTCATCCTGTGGTGGTGCTGAGTCATCCTGTGGTGGTGCTGAGTCATCCTGTGGTGGTGCTGAGTGATGCAGTGTTGGCCCTGAGTGATGATGTGGTGTCGCTGAGCGAAGCTATGGTGGTGCTGAGTGATGCTGTGGTGGCGCGGAGTGATGTTGTGGTGCTGCTGAGTAATGCTGTGGTGGCGCTGAGTGTTGCTGTTGTGGCGCTAAGTGATGCTGTGGTTTTGCTGAGTAATGCTGTGGTTACGCTGAGTGATGCTGTGGTTGCACTGAGTGATGCTGTGATGGCGTTGAGTGATGCTGTGATGGCGTTGAGAGATGTTGTGTTGGTGCTGAGTGATGCTGTGCTGGCTCTGATTGATGCTGTGCTGGCTCTGATTGATGCTGTGGTTGTGCTGAGTGATGCTGTGGTGATGCTGAGTGATGCTGTGGTGTTGCCGAGTGAGAGATAGAGTGAAGATATAATGCCCAATTAGAGAGGGTGGTGAGAGAGAAAGAGAGAGAAAGGGTGTACATAGAATAAAGAGTGGAGCGGGATAGAGAGAGAGAAAGAAGGGGAGAGAGAGTGAATGAAGGAGTTTGAAAGAGAAACAGATAAAGGGGTGAGAGAGAATGAAAGGCTAAAAAAGATAGAGAGGGGAGAGTTAATTAAGTAGAGAGAGAATTAGAGAGGGAGAGAGAGAGAAGGAGAGAGACAATAAGAGTGGGGGTGTGGAGTTTAAATAGAGTGAAGAAGTGACGCGGAAAAAGTAACCTTAAATATAGCTTTGTGCTTTGCGCGAATAAATATAAAAAAAAAAAAACAGAGTGAGACAAAAATACTGGTAATTAGGCTGTGACTCCCAATATAAAACAAATAGCGATATAAGGTGAAATCAACCCACCGAAGCAATATTTCTAACTAGACAAAAAAAAGCTTGCATTTCAATGCTAATCGCTGTTGTTTTTCATGTGACTGTAGTCCAGGGCCGTCAGTTGGTAATGTGAGCTGCTGCTGCGATTGAAACATCAGAGTCCAGAGAGTTAATGAGCCATGACGAGGAAATGAGGAAGAGATAGGAAACCCAGATGCCAGCTGCGCGCGTGCACGCCATCGTGAACGCAAGCTGGTCGCCAGCCGAAAGCCAGTGGGTTTGCACTTCCAAAACCTGCTTACTAAAACTCTCGGCCAGACCAGCGCAAGCGCTGGTGCAGGCCGAGACCTAAAAACGGCCCCCCAGGGGTCTAAAACTGGCCCCCAGCCTGGCAGTCCACAGGGGAAACGCCCGGTGCCCACTACAGCCAGTCCGGCCCTGCCAGCAGGAGTGATGTAAATGATTGTCACTCCTGGCGCTTGGGAATTCTAGAACCTGTAGTCTTGGGGGATCCATGTGTGTCACTACGGGAATTCTTAAAGTCCCGAACCTTCAATGGTCTGATTAAAGTGGTAAAGGAGTGAAGTCAAAGTAAAACGGTCATTTTTGAAAGATCAATATGGTATTATTTCTTAAGTTCTTATAAATAAATAAATTCACTACGGATGTTCCTTTAGGGTAGTACTAAAGAACATGAACATGATTTATCGGAAGAGCATTATTGGTCACTAGACATGATCGTACGTCAATAGAAAAAATATATATCTAGCCCGGGTTTTGATTAATAAAATGAATGAATGAATGAATTTGTACTTGTAAAGCGCACTGCTACCCTGAGGCTTCCTGGCGCTGAACGCATACCGCTGTGGAACCCTTCCTGGCTTTTCCCTGTGAAATGTCCACTCCTGGGCACCCCCAAGGTGAAGCCAGGCATCCCAGCGCTGGTGGGGCCGTTGTGGAGATTAAGCAAGCTATTGCCCAGAGTTGCAGAGTGGGACCCATGATTAGAATAGGCACCGAGGCGAGAATTATCAGGTCCGAGGAAGTTGAGCCCAAGACCCGCCGAGGCGGGAATTGAACCCTGGTCCCAGGCCAAATCTCTGCATCAGGGTCTGCCGCTCTAACCATTGAGCCACACTTCTCCACTAAAACAGAGGTAGTAGTATATTGTTAATTCTCTGGGAGTTATATAGATGTCCCTTTTCTCATAACACGGGATAAAGGGGATCTCTTCTACCAAAACATACATATCTCTGCGCTACAGGATTCTTGTCCTGGTTAGTACCCCACAGAACTGGAAATGTTATGGTCCTAAAATATTGGACAAAGGGTCATTTTCAGGTTTATGTTCATGTTCTAGTATTTCCTGACAACCACTGGGTTGCTATTCAGTTCTTAATTCTTTACATTGGTGATAATTGGGTCCATGGGATGTCTTCATTCAGCCCAGTGGATACTCTGACTCAAAATGACGCATCAATTTAGTGATGGTTCTTTTACACCGAAAAGTACTACGGTGCTCATTGAAATGAAATGAAAAATAGATTTATAAAGCGCTCTAATACCCTGAGGAGTCTAGGTGCTCATTGATGGAAGTTCTTACTTTTCTGGTGGTCATGCCCACGTTCTTCAGATTACATCTGTAAATCATTATGTAGATCACGTTAGGGCTATTACCCTTAGTATGTTTCTTCAGAAGCAATGGGGTATGCAAGCCTAGGTCAAGTTCCTTTTTGATCTTGGTGAGAGGGCAGATGTTGCATTGTACAGGGGAAATGCTTCTGTACATTGGGAAGATTCCACACGGTTGATATTGTTTGAGCTGTAGTTTCTTTTCTCTTCGGTCTGGTAAGTACCAGAAGGTCTCTCAAGGATTTTCCCTTTTGAAAGCGAATATGAGATGAGCGAAGTCCAAACACCGTGATGTTAAAGTTCTCCAATGTTTCAGAACCGATTTCTTCATATGGTTTGAGTAGGTGTTATAAGTAGTCACACACACACCAAGCACTCATTTTTGTCATTTTGGAAAAGTTATTCTCTCTGGTTGTTTCTTGCTCATTTACTTGCTCTTCATAATAGATATTGTGGGTAGAGTTTGGCCAGAAGTTTGCTCGAGAAGTGTTTCCCATGTTCATCATAAATGTTTTTTGTACTGCCCATGGATGCCCCATGTGTCTGTAAATAAACGTTTTCCTCAAATTGGAGGAAGTTCTGCGTGAGTGCCATGTGTGCACAGTCCATGACGAAGTCCTTGGGTGTGATGGAATCAGCGACAGCCAGCACAGGTAAGTGCGGTGGGGCGGGACAGAGCAGGGTGCAGCAGGGGGGAGTCGACAGATGACGGAATAGCTATTATTTATTTATTTAATTATACCTAATCCGTTTTCTGTTGACTACCCCCCTCCCACCCGACTCACCGCGTTTACCTGTGCCGGCCGCTGCTGGATGGAATCCCAATCTGTTTCACTCAGTAAGGCATTCAAGAATTTTGCCCAGGTATACTTTAGGTTGGTGATACAGCACCTCATTTTTATTTCTGTGTAAGCTATGCATATCCTTTGTGTAATTTCCAGGTTGACAAAATGGGGTTTACTACTAATATTTATGCCTATAATTTAACTATTGAGAAACTATTGTGCTGGTGAATTATACTGCATAAATGGTAAATTAACATATCATACTCACAAAATTAGAGGATACCATTTCTCGCACTGCTCCTCCTACAAAGAGTGCAGGGATTGTGGTTAAAGGCAACCTGTTGAGTAGGTGGTCCCCACGTTTTCTAAGAGAATAATTAGTTACTAAAAGAAGAAGATTAAAGCTCTCTCAACATGTTTGATCTGCTGTCAAACCATTCTGTGTTTGTGTCTATAACACAGGCGTACATTGTTCCAGAGTGCTCCTAGATTCTGTGGCGGAGGGACCTCCACCAAAAAACAAAAGCGATCTAATTGCTTCGGATTATTTTTCTTTTCTTGTTTAAGCTTGGAAGTTTACTTAAAGAAAGCAAAATAAAAAGAAGTCTGAGGTGAGGGAAGAGGGCTGAGGTTTCCACAAGCGTGTTGGGACACATGAAGGTAAAAAAAAAAGAAACAGAGAAAAGGAAAATAATTATGTGATAATTTGTGTTTGGCAGTGTTTGACTACTTTAAGATTTTGGCATCGGATTTTGAGCCAGAATGTAATAATGTCTAACAATTTCTTCAGCTCGCAAGGAGATGTAAAACTATAGGGGTGTATTAATTTATCCTAGCAGACTGGAATGCAAGCAAAATTCCTCCTGGTCGGAAAATTGTGAGCGGTCACAAATAATTGACAATTCTTTTCATATTTATTATTTACTGCACTGGGAATCCGCATGATGCAACCACATATCTTATAATTATGCCATAGACATATGTGATAACATTTCTAAAGTAGGACATGGTTTTTCAGCATTGTGCCATAATATGGATATTATGTCAGATGCCACATCATCATATATAATTGTGACAAAATATGCCACTATTGTGGGAAAATATTGCACAGTTGTACACATTTCCACCCAAATATATCGTGTCAACAGCACTTGTAATACACCACTCAGGACACAATGTGTTTGTGACCAGTATCCCGTTCCCATACTATAAATATGACCCTTGTTCTGTGACGTCATTCTCAATAAAAGAACTCAATCAGTAACCAATTCAAACAGGAGTGAGATCACATTTTGTTTAATATCTGTTTATTGAGTACAAACAAAGAAAAAAGTTACACATGTCGCAGAAATTGGAGGACCAGGGTGGGGAAGCAACAAAAAGTGGGTAACAAAAGAAGCAAAACAGATCCGGACCACCACAAAGGGACAAATCCAACTACGTAGAATTGAAGACACAAATGTAATGAAGGTACAGCGACTTCCCAAAATACATGGGACAACCGTAAAAAGAACAAGCATTGGCATAGCCAATAGGTCTCGCCTTTGGGACATTATAAGTGTTTAGCCATGCAACAGTTGATGTTGCACCAAGGATATTGTGCTGCATAATTAAATACTTATAAGGTCCCAAAGGCGAGACCTATTGGCTATGCCAATGCTTGTTTTAACATTGCACTGTCAGTCCGACCTAAAAAAAAATAGCAAACCTATTTTGACTTTAAAGAAAAAAATACTTAAAAAAATAATAAAAGTGAGTTAGAAAAGATGGTCATTCAAAAGCGCAGTATGAAACAGACACGGAAAAACAGGCTCTAGAAATAAACCAACTGAATAATGCAGATGGAGTTCTTTAAACTGTGCAGCGTTAAAACATTTGTCTTTAATGTACCATTATTTCCAACAGTTGCTGTCGGTCCGACCTAACAAATGGCAAACCTATTTTGACTTTAAAAAAAACCTACAAAATAAATAAATAATGAAACACAATTTTTAAAAACTTTTTTGTGTTCTCGTTTGCCAAAGCCTGAGTACGGCACTTCAAAATATGTGGTAACGGGTATATTGAAAACTCTACTGGCCCCGGGGCGCTAGATTACCGAGCTGCAGTTAATGGTACTTGTAAGGAAATGTGCGGTTGTCACTCGCCCTATATATCAACAAACCGGGTTACGTCAGCGAGAGCATCTGTAGGGCACATTCCTGACCGTGGATTGCCTAGAGGGAATGGGGGATGTGACATACAGCAGCGCAGTTCTTCTCCGCAAATAAATCAGCGTAAAAATCTCAGACGCAGGGAAGACAACTCAACACTCGCCCTGACACAAGAACAATTAATAGCATGTCTGAGCTATGGAAAACCAATGAATTACGTATGTTGTGACCATTTACGAAAAGTCAAAACACAAATAAGCTTGCAGCCGCCTGTCAGCACAGTTCTCGCCCCAAATACCCAATTTGTATGTTTGTGTGTGGCCGAGAAAGGTCGCGTTCCTGCGCTTGAATTACGTAAACCTACAAAAAAGTCTACCAGGTAGAAACGCTGAAGCGCTGGATTCAGAAGGTTGCCAGAAGACCATTAGAAATAACCCTCCTAGGATTAGTGAGCAGTTAATTAATTTTATTAGCTTCATTGCTATGGTAATGCGGGAAATATGTTCTCCCGTCAAGTGTGTAACTGCTTTCAAATGTATTGTGTTTGCCGTACCTGCAGACAAGCACGTTGCCTGTCGCAGGGGTGCTGCAGGCGCATCGAAGTCCAACATTTAAGTACACAAAAAACAAGATGCAGGTTTATAAGGGTCTTCACTGCACAGAGACCGATTCAACGCTTAAAGTAAAGCTTTTGGGTTGCTGCGGGCCTCTGAAAGCCTGGTGCCGCCGCAGGGCTGATAGCTGCACCCCTGCTGGTCTGTAGATGCTGAGGGGGGAGGGGTGGGGGAGTGCGGCCGAGAGCACACAAAGCGTTTCCCTTGCGGGAGCGAGCAAGGGCACCATCTGTTTGAAAGTTAATTACAAACAGATGGTTTCAAAGCTCGCTCCCGCAAGGGAATCGCCAAACGTGCACGCGTTGCCATTGAAAGCAATGCAATGCGTGCACGTTTTTGGCCTAAAAAGGGAATCGATTCCAAGAGGTCTCCTCCTATGAAGCGCATGCGTGCTGCATAGGCGAGACCTAAAAAGGGGGCCTTCGCCACGCCCAAAGGGGAGGCCATAGAGGGGACCAGAAGGCGTAGGCTCAGCTAGAGTTCCATTGCCCAGTATAAGGGTCCCACAACAACACAACCAAAGAGTCAAACAGATGGGCAAGACTAGCAAGGTCCAGTCAAGGCGAGGCTCTCCACCCACTTGGAGATTACAATTCGTACTGCGACAATACTAATACACTTTGCTATGCATAAAACAAAAACCATCATATAACAAGAGAAAGACAGAGAAAGAAACCTGAAATAGATGAGAACAGAAAGGAAAAGAAAAGAACAGCGGAAGATACGTCCCCCAAAGGGGAAGAGGAGGAAAGAGGGGCCAGGGGTGGATGCGCCCAGGAGCTGGGGAGGAGGGGGAAGAGCCAAAATCCAGGGTGGAGTCTAGTGATTGGAAGGCCCAAAGGGCTTGCCCGACAGACCAGGCAGATTACTCAGGGGTGACCGATCTCTTGCCATGAGAGAAGGGCTCCAGACGATCATCGAATAGCTGTAGAGCCCGCAGTCTAGGGGGCATCAAACGGGAGTGTTCAGTTCTAGTGAGATAGTGTATAAGTGGGCGCCAGATGCAGTCAAAGCGCATGTCAGTGTGAGTGAGGCGGGCCGTAAGCAGTTCCAGTGACAGGACATCCCACAGCCGGAGAAACCACACAGCAATAGGAGGAGGGTGGGGTCGCTTTCAACAGGAGGCGATGGACTGTCGCGCCGCTCCCAATAAGTGGAGAATTAAATACCAGTGTGTCGAAGTCATGGCCTTCAATGTGCCGGGCCGAATGCCCAGAATCGCTAGGGACGGGGTAGGAGGAACCGGGAAGCCTACCACCTCTTTGATATGACTGAGGACTTCCTTCCAGAACATGGTAAGACCCGGGCAAGACCACCAAATGTGTAGGAAGTCCCCTCTATCAGTCCGGCATCGCCAGCAAATCGGAGGAGTGTTCGGGAACATCTGGTGCCGACAGGTAGGGGTGTAATACCAACGCTTCATCAGCTTGTAAGCAGACTCGCGCTGCTACGGTACACCTTAGGGATGTCCTTCCACAAGCGGTCCCAGTCCTCCGGGAGGATGTCAGCAGCCAGATCAGAAGCCCAACGTGACTGGTAGCCATGAAGCGGAAGCTGTCGAGAGTGTTGAAGGACAGAGTAGGTTTTAGAGATTAAGCCCCGAGACCCCTCGAATCTACGCACCAGGGACTCAAAGGGGGTGAGCTGGCGAGTCACCTCCCGGGAGTACGCTGGGGAAGACAGCCAATGATGCAATTGACAGTATTGCAGACGCGCGTTATCTGTGAGACAGAAAAATTGTTTGCATTGATCAAAGGTGCGGAGGGCAGAGCCCTGAAAAAAATCCTGGAGCACATGCCGACCCTCTACGGTACAAGCCGCAAAAGCCTGAGGCTGCAAAGCAGGGGGAAATGCAGGGTTGAGTGTTAATGGGGTGTTGGAGGAAGGGAAGGTCGTAAGGCCCCGGGAAAGCGCCAATTTATCCCATAACTCCAAGACCGTTCTCTTTGGAGTTGCTATGTAGGCACTGCGAGGGCGTGCCTCACGCGGGAGCCAGGCTAGATCTCACAATGGCCTACAGGCCACCGCACGGTCCATATGGAACCAGTGCTTCTCGCTTTCAGGAACAATCCATTCCGATATAAACCGGAGGTGACAAGTCCAATAATATTCCAGTAAATTGGGACAGGCCAGACCACCCCGAGATCTGGGAAGCATAAGTAGTTTATGAGAGAAGCGGGGCGGGACTTCCCCCAGATGAACTTGGTAAAGTCTCGTTGTAAGGCCTGAATGTCAGCGTGCGGAATGGGAGTAGGAAGAGACTGGAACAGATAAAGGACCTTAGGGAGAAGGGACATTTTAACTGCATTAAGGCGCCCCAGCCACCCCAGTGGGAGGCCCTCCCATCAACGCATTTCTTCACGGATGGACTTCCGGTATCTAGGTCAGTTAGAGGAGGACCAAGAGCGAGTCTAGGAGTCAAGTCTAGGCCCAAGTAGCGAATCGACTCATCCGTCCACTGTACCGGGAGTAAGTCCCGCAAACCCTGGACCTCCGAGGCGAGAGCATGAGATTGAGAGCATGGGATTTCGCAAGATTAATCCGATAGCCTGAAGCGGCCTGAAAGGATTTCAAGAGTTCAGCCACCGCTGGAAGAGAGGTCGACGGAGAGGACAAGGACAGAAGCAGATCGTCAGCAAAGAGGGAAGCCTTGTGTTCAGTACCCCCCATACGAATACCCCGTATAGTCTGATTGCGGCGTATAGCAATAGCTAAGGGCTCGATGACAAGTGCAAATAATAGAGGGGAAAGCGGGCACCCCTGGCGAGTGCCTCAGTGGATAGGAATAGGAGCGGTGGTAGAGCCGTTGAAGCGAACGCGAGTGGTAGGTTTTGCATAGGGGGCCATCAATTTAGAAATAAATCCAGGTCCCAAGCCGACCTTCTGGAGGACTGCCCGGAGGAAGCCCCAGTCCACACGATCAAACGCCTTTTCGGCGTCAAGAGAGACCAGGCAGGCAGGGATATCTCTGATACGCGATTTTTCCACCAAGTGGGCAATCCGTCGTATGTTGTCTAACGCCCTGCCGGTGGCGGACAAACCCCACCTGATCAGGGTCTATAAGGCCCGGAAGATGAGGCTCCAAACGGTTAGCCAAGATTTTGGTGAATAGCTTGGCATCAGTATTTAACAGGGCAATGGGGCGAAAAGAAGCCACCAGAGTCGGGTCCTTACCAGGCTTAGGGACAAGCACTATTTCTGCTTCGTTCATCGTGGGGGATAGGCCCGTCTGCTCAGTAAAGTTGTTAAAGAGATGGAGCAGGTGGTCCCGCAGTTGCGGGTAGAAGACCCGATAAAAAGTGACCGGTAGACCGTCGGGACCCGGGGTTTTGCCCGTCGGGAGCTGTTTTAATGCTTTAGCAATTTCCTCACGGGAGATAGGCTCATTAAGTAGCTCCGTAAAGTATGGATCAATGGGGTCCCAGGGGCAAGAGTCGAGAAACGTCTTGATGGCCTCCGGTGACCAAGGATCACAGGCATACAGATCACTGTAAAAGGCCATCAAGGTATGAGCCTTGTCTGCCTCCGAGATAGCCCAGGAGCCATCAGGCCGCTTGAGCTTCGCAATATGGGATCGGGCAGTCTGGGTCCGTAGGCGGCGCGCTAAGCACGCCCCAACCTTATCACCACCCACGTAAAACTTTTGTTTAAGGTCAACAAGAAGTTGTTCAGCCTTATTAGTGCGCTGTAAGCGCAGTTGACCACACAGGGTAGCCAGGCGCCGTTTATTAGCAAGGGAGGGACAGGCATGATCCTCACGCTCCAAGTCTTTAATATCCCGGGAGAGGGTGGCTTCAACCAGACGAGCCTCCCTGGTCCGGGCAATGGAGATTGAGGTGATGACTCCCCGAATAGTAGTTCGAAGGCATCCCAGAGGACATCCTCTGAAGTGTCGGAGAGAGAGTTAGCCACAAAGAAGGATTCAATCTCCTTACGAATGTCCGCCACATCTACCGGATCATGGAGGGCTTGGAGGGGCAGGCGCCACCGCGGGAGGGGATCACCACGGGCAGCGGGATATTGGAGCATAAGCAGAACATGCACGTGATCGGAAATCGAAATGTCCGAGATGTCCGCAGTGCGCAGGACGTGAGCCAAAGAAAGCAAGAGAAAAAAATAATCAATACGCGAATAAGAGCGATGAACGTGAGAAAAGAAAGAATAATCTCGAGAGTCCGGATGTAGGTATCTCCAGGCATCGACCAAACTGAAGTCGGTAATGGCATTCCTCAATGGTGCTGACATCGCCCCAGCAACATGGTGCGCCTGCGCAGTGCGATCCAGCTCAGGGTCCCAAACCAAGTTGAAGTTACCCCCAAGAACAACAGGGGTTTAGTGGGGGCGAAGCAAAGCCCCAAGGTGGTGGCGCAAGAACATATCCTGTTTCTGGTTGGGGGCATATACATTAACAAAGGTACAGGAGCCCCGACCCCAAACCATGTCAACTTTAAGATACCTCCTTCCCTCATCAACCACACTCCGGGAGGTCGCTGCGCGCCAGCCAGATTTAAACAAAATTGCCACACCACTAGTCTTGGTCGGGGAGCACACCCAAAATTGGGTAGGGTATTTGCGGTGAGACATGAGGCGGGTGTCAGAGGAAAGCAAGTGGGTCTCCTGTAGGAAAACCACGTCAGGATCGTGCTGGAGTAGGTAGCGCCATACCTGCCGACGCTTGTTAGGAGAGTTGAGTCCCTTCACATTGAGAGAAACAAATGTGACAGTGTGTGTCATGATGTAAGAGAGTAGGGACAACATGCTTCAGCCACACCAGCAGTTCCCAGAGCATACCAGACCCCGCACCCAATCAGGCACCTCCAAAGAAAGTGGAGGCAGACAAACCCCAGGACCGGGAAACAAGCAACCCCCCAAGGTCGCACAAGAGAGGGAGAAAAACATGTTCTCAAAAACAGTGGCAAAGAGAATGAATAAAGCACAGGAGCAAAGGGCCAGCCGACTCCGTACAATTGCCAATATCTCCTCCACACACTCCCAGAGTTACACCACCATCCAGCCTCGGACAAGGACGCATCCAAAAAGAACCCATAGAAGGGAAAAGAGATAAGAAAAGAAAGAAAGAAGAGAGAGAATAAAGAAAAAACAGGCCAACTGGGCCAAGTCCATAAAGAGTCTATTCGGAACAGCCCGGGCTCCCGAAGGCGGACTATTCCGGAGAAGTCACTCTCCTGTAGGACTCCGGAGAGGGGGGGCAGCAGACACACAGGAGGTGAAGAGTCTCTGCCGTCATCATCCCGTGTAGCAGTGAAAGAAGCACAACTTGATCCAGCCACCAGGCCCGAGCCAAGGGGCCCCCAGGATCGGGCCACAGGTAGTAACACAGCCAGGCACATCATAGTACAGAGGGAAACTAGTTCGTGAGAGACGGGGAAGCACTCAAGGAGTGAACATGGTTGATGGCATCCTGCTTGGCTTGTGATGATTCAAGATCTTTCGAGAGGAGTCTGGAGCGAGGAGGAGGGACAGTGGACCACTCCGGCCGGAGTGGGCCCGCAGGGTGTGTGTGAGAGGATGGAAGATCATCATTGTCCGAATCCACAGGAAGATGGAGGAGACACAGTGCCTCTTGTAGAGACCGGACAACTCGCTGTCTACCCTCCCAGGTGAACATCAAAGCAAAGGGGTGGCCCCATTGATATTTTATCTCAAGGTCCCGCAATTTATCTGTCACAGGCTTAAAGGTCTTCCTCCGGCGAAGCTTAGAAGGTGCAAGGTCCTGAAAGATTTGTATGGTGAGCCCATTATAGGAGACCGCTTGAACTCCCTGCACCTTGCGAAGGATGGCTTCTTTGTCCACGAAGAAGTGGACTCTCGTGATGATGTCCGGGACAAAATTAGGACGGTTGCGCGGGCCAGGCACCCAATGCGCTTTATCCAACATGGGTGGCGAGGTACCCTCACCCTCGTGAATGGCATGCAAAAGGTCCGCCGTGTACGCCAGGATATCTTTCCCTTCTGTTCCCAATGGGACGCCTCGGATGCAAAGGTTATTCCGCCTACAGCGGTTCTCCAGGTCCTCCTGCTTCAACTGTAGGGTGATATTTTGGTCTTCCAGCTCGGATACCTTCTTCCAGAGGCCATCAATATCCTCTGTCCTGGCGTCCATTGTCGTTCAAGACCGTCAACCCTGTCGCCAATCCCAACGACCTCCCTGCGGATATCCTGCAATCCGGCCTTGAAGTCCTGCCGAAGGGAGCCAATTTCAGTCTTGATTTCCTGCAAGAAGGACGACATATAGGCCTGGGTGATTGGCACCCCAGAGAAGCAGCAGGGTCCTCCTGTGTATGCGAGGGCGTCTTGGACCACAGGGATGTCACCGGATTCTCGCGGAAAACCGCAGAGTCAACCTCTTTATTACCTCTATGCTTAGGAGGCATGTCTACCAAGACCAGGAACGCCAAGGACCCAGTGGGAAAGAACCAGGGCACTCCAGCCGGTGGCAGACTCCGGGAGGGATGATGGCGAGAAAGCAGAGAAGCGAAGGGCCACTCAATGTGAGGATGGCATGCCCTGCAGCACACAGGACGGAGACAGGCCAAAGAGCTTCCGAGTGCTTGGGGACGTCAAGAGTAGGAGGGAGACAGGCAATCACACCCCAGCAGGCGAGAGAGGAGTGAGCAATCAGCTATTGTGAAGAGCCAGCTCACGCACCGATGGAAAGGCACCTGCAGCGTGCGCGCCCACCCGGTCCACGCCCTGGAGCCAGAGACCCAGAAGATGGGTAGAAGTGGAGCGAGGGCCGGGAATCGCAGGCCGCAGATGGGGTCAAGATGGCGGGCCCGGTGCCGAAGAGCCAGCAAAGCTCAAGTGGACCAGTCGCCCACGTGTAGATGGTCCCCCCGTCCCGGTACCTTCACCGTCGTGGTGGTCTGTTGCGTCCTCAGGACTCGGGGGGGGGGTCGACCGCTCCCACAGCTAGACGTCTCGGGCCGTAGAGGAGCCGCCGTCCGCATCCGCAAGCGCCAGGAACACACGGAGGCTCCAGCCGCAGTCCGGGGCCCCCAGCAGGTCAGTGGAGGTCAGGATAGTCAGGACCCCTCCGCCGGCACCAGCGCCACTCCCCGCCAGCAGATAAGGCCACCAGGCACCCACGTAGAC
The DNA here is from genome assembly GCA_963921515.1 of Calotriton arnoldi. Lineage (NCBI taxonomy): Eukaryota > Metazoa > Chordata > Amphibia > Caudata > Salamandridae > Calotriton > Calotriton arnoldi. The sequence continues at coordinate 340,217 of CAWUFW010015008.1, forward strand.
TCAGCAACGGCTGGCGCCCAAGATGGCGGCAAGAGCAGGTCGGGCCGATCCCGGCCAGAAGACTCGATCCACACTGAGCCTCCGAATTGCCCCACAGCACAAGGCACCGCCAAGAGGTCCCCCACGGGTGTCTGGGCCCCTCGGGATGGAAAGCGGGCCCGGTGACAGGGAGAAAGGCGATTACGGGAGGCGACGGAGCGGGGACTCGATGTAACACGTCTCACTCCATGCGCGCCCAAGCCCCGCCCCGAGATCACATTTTGACAGAACTCACACCCTCTCCTATGTTACGACAACATCTATCAAGTTATGCGTCCTACAGTAAAGTGCACCCACGCCTATCACAATCATATAGTAGATAGTAGTCCTCAGAACCACAACAGTGACATATCAAAAATTAGCCAGAGCACAATGTTGAGCAGCTAAATCCATATCAATGGCAGAAAGCTGTTCCAGTTCTGGGTTTTGATTAAACATATCACTGCATTCTGGGAGTATAATTTTGTTTCTATTTAATGGATCCCATTGATCCAAACACCTGATTCAAATGATACGTAAAAGCAAAGTCAAGGAAAGGAAAAGTGGTGTCCTGGTGACATGGCTCAATGCACTAACCCTAACTAACACACTACTGTTTCGCACATAATACACACCCATAATAGTACCCTGGTTGGGTGTTGAAAAGGGCATGGGCTCCTCAGCTGTATATAAAATACACCACATCTATTGCTCCATATACAATTAAGTGAGAATACAGTGATGTATATGTAGGTCCCTCCAGAAAGCTGCTAAGTGGCCTGTGCCTGCTGACCAGAGTGGCGCAGCTGTGTGACTCAACTGTTGCACTGCATACCACTGGAGAGCACAGGATGTAAGTGGAAGTCCCACCGTGGCCTGCAGCTCACCACAGAATGGGTGAGAGGTCTCAACAAAAATACAGTAACAGGCACTGCCTAATAACGGAGGTGCTACTTTTACTTGCACTCTAGCCTAATAGAGACTACACTGAAATGGAGTGTGGGTTGAGTAAAAGGGACTCAACAATCCTACCTGTCTCTGCCTCATGATTGCATATTGGTTACCTGCTATTGATTGTAATCGGTATGTGATAATGTTAAATTTTCACATAAAACTATTGCTTTTAATGAAACAGAAGCACTGGGATAAGCAATAATTTTAATACATGTGTAAGTCGTACACCCTAAACTCCCTGAAAAGCCTTTGATTGCTCATCATTGCTAACACTGACAGTTAGGTGCTGGAGAGGTTGAACTTGGCGCAGTTTAGCAAACATAGTAGGATGGACCCAGGGACAGGAAAGGTAAACAACTCTAGCTTCCACAGTTGAGGCCAGTATCCCAAACATGCCTTGTGGACCAAGAACTCAGATCTCATAATGAGTAATATTGCAATCTGTGATGTATATGAAATGTTAACAGTCAGCCCACACAAGCCCAATTACAAAAATACATATTTAGGACATGATATCTTTGTCAAGGCCATGTAACTCGTAAGAATACATCTACAACAAAATGCACAGAACAACAAGAAAGAAAACTAATGAAACAATAGAAATTTCTTGAAATTTATGTGCTGTATTAATCTGCTCCATAACTTAAACATGGAAGGGACCTAAGGAATAGTGAACCACACACTTAACAGCAACAGATACACACCTAGCTCAGCAAATAGAAGGAGCACATCTGTGGTGCTATCATAAGTCTTTTCAGGTTCTAAATAATCATGTGTGCATAGCAATATACAACAAAACAACAGCATACATTTACATATATGAAAACTAAAAAACCAGTATCAGTACAAACCTTACTGGAAGTATTAGCTGTAAGCTTTTGAGTTACTCTCAAATGCCCATTCCAATGTTGCAGGAAATTTGACAACATATCAGTTAGTTAGTCATCAATTAGGCTTTGAATGATCATGTAGCACAAAACTAGTTTAAAATAGGATAATACATACAAAACACCATGTCTCACCAATTGTAAAACCTTCTACAAAGAAAAAAGGGATATTGAAAGGTAGGACATTAAGGCCCTGATTTCGATGGTGGTCGGTCATACCGCCGACCGCTATTGCAGTGGTCAGGAGACTGCCCGACAAGCAGGCGGCAGTCCAACCACGGCATTTCAATTTGACTGATGTGCTGGTGGTCAGAAAGCGCTCCATATCATGGCAGATTGTGCTGCGACCATGTCGTGCCTGGCATATGGTGCATGGAGGTGAGTGTAGGCTTTACATGTGCCCCCAGGGCCACTTTGCATTGGCCCATGACAGCTGAGGGCCCTGTTTGGGGCCCCTAATATCCCTTTCCAACAGCCTTTACATGGTGGTGTTCCTGCCATGTACAGGCTGTCGGAAAAGGATATCCAAATCCCGACTGCAGTGCCTGGCTCGGCACAGCCACCATTCAGGGCTGTGACTCCGACCGCCGCCCCACCTGGATCTGAGATCCTGGTGGAGGCATCGGTCTGGATTCTGACCACAGTGGTCTGACCGCCAGCATTAAAATGCGGCAGTCGGACCAAGGCTGCCAGCGGTTGGACCGTCACTGATGGCCTGTCGGTGGCAGTCTGACTGCCATAATAATGAGTTCCTAAGTCACAAGACTTCACTCAATATATCTTAGGTATATTCCTTTCAACAAAACTGAGGCCCCTCTATTCCACCATTAGGGTTAAGAAAACAATTGGTAAGATGAATGACCATACAAACGTTAATAAAGGGACAATATTTAAAAGCATACCGTGTAACATATAAAATAATAAACTATCCTTACCAAAAAATTACAACAATATGTATTTGTTTCCTTCTTTTCCAGAGGATGCTGAAAGATGAGAATTATCTTGCTCTACAGTGTTGTCCACTCTGCCTAAGAATATAATGTACCATGCCTTCAGTTGGAGCATCAGTAATTCTGTTGATGAGGAAGATCTTGACAACCAGCCTGTCCCATCAGGTGTGGCTGGCCAATGCCCTAGACCTCCCCCTCTCCCTGAATACATAAGAACCAGAACAGGGCCCTGTCCCCTTTACGAACTTCAATGTGCACACATGTCCCCTTTGGCTCCACCCAACCAACAACTGTGATCACCCCTGTTATGTCTTCTATAACAACTACAGTCACAACATCTGCTGTGCTTCCAGGAGAGATTATACCTTTGGCCACCCTGTCTAGGTCACAAAGTTGTTTGGAAAGTGCTGGGAAAGGACCTGCTGCAGAGAGCATCAATCATGAATAGTGACATGATGGGTGTGGCTATGCAGCAGGAGCATCAACTGGGTCTGACAATTCAACTCCTAAGGTCCCAGCAGAACGATATCCTAGAGCATCATTTGAGTATAAAAACTCTACATTCGTGGGTGGTGTACGATGGCTTCAAAACAATGACTGCAGCAGTGTCCTATTGAGCTGCTGCATTCCATGATCAAGCACTATCTGCTGCCATCTCTGTTCGTGAAACATTGCCAAATGGCAGTACCATGGGAAATGGGACTCTGCTACGAATATAGCCGTTTACATCGCATGCGTTACAACGCATGCGATTACAACGCGGTCGTTACACCGACCGCTTTGTTACATTGCAGTACCATTACAACGCAAGTCGTTACAACGACTTGCTGCAGGGGGCGCAATGGACTTACAAATAGTATAATTTACTATTCCAACTCCAGTGTGTGCAACATCAGGGAAGGTGTTGGAATAGTAAATTATACTATTCCTTAGTTTAGATCGCCCCCTACAGCAAGTCGTTGGAACAATTTGCGTTGTAATAGTACTGTGATGTAACAACGCGGTCATTGTAACGACCGCGTTGTAATTGCATGAGTTGTAATGCATGCAATGTGATGGCTGTTTCCCCACTGCTGCATATGGAGGCCCCTGTCACCACTCCTTGTTCTCTTTCAGAATGCTGCAGTGGTCTTTAGGAGGGGCTGTTTATATGGCCGAGTTGAAGATAATGCCAAAGAACCTAACATTAAGAGATGCAAACAATTTTGACCTAATATGAGCATCTGAAAAATTCTCCTTATCCACTCAATGACCACACATTTCTGATCTACCCATTGGCTGTTGTTTGGAAAAGTACTCTACACATCTGTTTTGCGATCTAAGTTTTCTCATCCAACATCTAACTTACTTCCTTTTCTTATATGGAACATAATATACAAAATGTATTCTAGAAAATTTATAAACAAAAAAAACTAACATTCAAATGATTTGTGTATAATTCCTTATTGGAATTCTTCGTAATAAAATTGTTTTTATCACAACCTGTACACACTTCACATCATTGCTAATAACATTGACAACCAATATATCCAGACACAAAGTACACATTTCAGGATCACAAACAGTAATAGTCAAACTAATGCATGTCTCTAACAGCAAATACTGCAGGACAAACAATTCTTTAATCCAAATATGGTAGACATCCAAAAACCCTGCAAGGGAAAAAGACACATCAACAATGTGTAGACCCGCTCATGTAAATATAGACTATATAGAAAAAATGACAACATCAAGAAGCAACATAAGATCTCATTAATGTAATTTCAGTTATTAATATGAATATCCACATGAATACAATTGTTTCAGTCCACCTATTGTTATTATCTTAAGCCAGTATTACACATTGATGACAAACTGATGCTCACAATACTTCAGGATGGCAAATGGGGATCCTCATCACCACATATGGCTTCCCTTATGTTCTGTTCAAACATTATGTTCATATGCACTCGTACGGTACAGCAAAAGGGTAGAGCAGATAACATGAAGTCAAAGCTCAAAGCATTGAGACATACACCACGTGCCCTTTGTTGAAATTCATGTTCATTGTGATCAGTCATTAAAGGAGGGAAAGTGTATGGCAAACAAAAGCATTACCATTCGCAAACATGCATTACCATTCCACCAGCCAACAGGCTGGCAACTTGCACTGCCAATTTCTCTGAAGCCAGTTTCTCTACAACAGTCCAAAGTTTCCACCAATGACTGGCTGTGCCCTAGCAGACGACAGGATGGCATGACCTTGGAAGGAATAAGAAGATAAAATCATGAGTATTAGACAAACATTGTCCTTAAAGTTCTTGACTGTGTTACATTCTTTAAATGTATCCCAAACAGGAGAATGCTAAAAATTGCCATCATGCATGATCATGATGCAATGTGTGCTGTTAACAATGTTACTGTCAATATTCTCTCCCATATTTCATCTCAAAAGAACATTGTAAAAACAACAATCAAATGAAACAATTATTTTAGTTGCTTCTAATGACAAATATGATATGTTGAAATCTCTGACCACCAAATCACACATCCATTACAGTCACTTTCAGTCAGGAATACATGTTTTCAATGTCTTCTCATCTGAGGTCACTACCTTCTTTCTCTTTACTGTTGTCATGCTGAAGCACGTCGCCAGCATCACCCTGGGTTGCCACTGGGAATCAACATCTATAATTAATGTTATGTTCTCGGCAGGGCACTGTTGTGAAACATACAACAGAGCACCACAATTTTGCAGACCATGTCAAGAGAGTGGAGGAGGGACCCTCCGGTTTCCTCCAGGTACTTGGATGAGGCTTTTAGGAGCACAAAAGTCTGTTCCACAGGACCACTCATTCGCACACTGACTTAATTGAAACAGACTTACCCTCGAGTTGTTGGGTTTCTCAGAGTGGTCAATTGCCATGTATGACACAAAAATGATCTTTAGAATATGATGGCCACATCATAAGAATTAACATAGCTGAAATATAAAGACAATTTTCCAACAAACTAGGCTCTCCTTGGGGCACGGCCTGATGTGTTGTGGCATGCTGCAGTTGTGTAGCACAAGTGAGTCATGAGTAGAATAAGCAAATATTTCACAGACACTTGTGATATAGAATTCCACAATGGAAACCACCTACCTTTGGTGGAATAGAAATGCTTCCCATTGTGGTTCCTTCCCCCGTTGATGTGATGGCACCAATGCAATATGGGCACCATCTATAGCTCCTACCATATGTGGTATGCAATCCATAAAACTCGGCCTTGAAATTGTTCTGTGTTGCTACATTGATAGGAAATTGAATGTACGCATGCATGCACCTGATCATAACATCCAATATCTGATTAGTGGAAAGCTAAAAAAGTTGGCTGAGACATCCCATTTTAGTGTATTCTAAAATGACCAGTTGTACAAAATGTAACACTGACATGACCTTCACAATAGGTAGGATGGCAGTCTGAATTCTGATGTCCGGCAGCAATTCAAATTGAAATTGCTGATCCAATCTGATGTTGCAGTCAAGCCTGCACTTCTTAATGATATGTCTTTCTTGCATGGTCTATAGATTCGGACGTGGTCTGTGCAAATGCTTATTACATTAATGTATCCTTCTCTGTCTACCTGGGTTGGTTAATGGACATATCTGGATAACAGAAGTGCAATATATTAAGGGTATTGCTAGACATATTAAAAAATGTGTAATTTTTCTAAAATGTAAAACATAACAATTTAATAAAACGCCAGTGTCACTTGGCCAATATGAGAGTAATGTCTGTGTCATAACGAACACACAAAAAAAACTAGGCCTAAGAGAAAATGTAATTACGCAGGAGTAATCGGAGTAATTCCAGTAATTATGCATTAGTCTAGTGAAATTACCGAAATTACAAAATTACCCCATCTTGAGTAGTTAAGAGTAACTGGGGCAATAATCCTACCACAGGAATGACAAACTAGGAGAGAGTGAGATGCTGCTGGCTATTGCTGTTCAGTCCTGTAGCATTTAGTGCTATTTTCTTAGCGCAAAACGCATCCTTGGGCCCATTTTGGACAGAATAGTGCATTTTGCACCAAGAAAATAGAGATAAATGCTGGATTCTGCTTCCCACACAGTTAAACATGATTACAAGTAATTTTCCTCTCATTTGAAAAAATATTGCTGTTGAGAATTACCCCAGTTACACCCACCCCTAAATAAATCATTATTTGCGGGTTCGTCTGGATGTCGCAGCAACATGGCATTCTACGGGTAAGCTCCCCCTCAAGCCCATGCTCCGTGGATGAAATTCTGACTGAAAAGCTCCTGTTGGTCCCTTTGCAGTACTGCAGAGTGTAGAAGAACTGCTTGATGAGCCAAGGCAGAGATTTGCGGGTGTGCACACACAGAAGAAAAGAACTCGGCCCAAGGCCCCGTCAGGTGGCTCAGGCAGCAGGGTGAGGCATGTAGGTTGAGCTCACACATTAGAAAAGCCTTGGCCTCAGAGAGGCCACAACTACAGGATGGCCTGGATCAAGTGCCGCCCTTTGGGTACACACAAAAGGTGGGTGAGGCACCCTTGGGATAACTCAACCAGATGAGGCTGGGAGCCTGGCCTGGCTGCAGAGACTGTGGGCGAAACAGAAGCAGCACCCCCTTCCCCCACAACTAAAATTGAGAGGATCCACACATTAACAGCAATGAAAGGTTAGAAAGAGGAGAGGAGGTGAGCTCTATAATTCGCCAGAAGGGGGCCTCACTGCGCAGTCTCCGGAGTGGCCCATAGCCTGCATCCTTGTGTGCTGACTCAGACTGTGAACTGAGGACCCCCCTGAATTTTCTCCTCCTGCTCCTCCCTGAGTACAGCTAAGACTGCAGAAGATTTGTCCCTGCAAGGGATAACTTGTTGGGGGGTAGCATTAGAACCATCATTACATCCACTACCCCGGAGTGTCGTGTGCCACCAGTAGTGATGAAGGCCAGAAAGAGACTATAATCCCTGTTCTCGAAGCGGACGTAGCTCTTTGATGACTATACAGAGGCCTTCCCACCAACCCCTTTGTTCTCCTAGCAAGATAATATGGGGTAAAGGCACACAGCTCCTGCCAGTAGTGCAGATGAAGAAATATGACTTCTGTAGGGATGTGAACAATTAGACAACAACCACAACCACGGTCGCTGCAAGTGAGGGGATTTGCCTTGGAGGGTCATCTTGATATGTGTAGACTTCCAAAATATCTCCCATGGGGAGCCGCTGCCAAACAAACTCTAAAGGAGCACTTTGTCTTGCTGAAAACCCTCCAGATGGAGATGCAGCTCCTCCAAACAACAACACAAACACTACACCTCAGAGCCGAGGATGCAGAGGGCAGGTCGCGCCGCAAATGACATCAGGCCGATGCAAAGGTAGGGACCCAAAGCCTTTCATTGAAGGCTTTGTAAAAATGATGATGTTGCCATTAGATCTATCTGCCCACTTTGTGATCGAAAGGGCCCACAGCATTCCCAAGATATCTCTGAAACCAGGAACCAAACCTAGGTTGCTCACAGATAAAACTTTTAACTACCGAGATGCGATCCTCAGACCAGCAAAGAAAACGGTCTGATCCAGTACGAAAATCAGACAGTAATAAAATTTCCGGACTATATGCAGGAAGTGCAGTTCAGATAGTGATCATTTAATGAAGCAAAAAGGGAACTGAGATCGTGGACTATACAATACATGATGATCTTTCCGGTAAAGCTTTGGATTATCACTGAGGGTTGATCGTGGTACTTCACCACTCCTGAGGCAGTACACTGGGACACTTGATGGAGGAGGGGATCCGGAAGAAAAGATCTGGCAGGACCTATTTTGAACTATTGGATCACCATTTGAAATTGCTGACCTGAAGAACTTGTTGAGATGGAGGTGGGTGCCCTCTATTGCCCAACCACAGCCCACTTTACCATTGGATGTGGATTATACACAGCGTCCTCTTGTGGACACAATCACAGTTTAAGGATCGATGAGGTTTCATGTGGGTGATAGACGTCTCACACGACCAGTTTTGAATGCAGCTTTAGACAGTAGGGTGGGGAGAATGAGTTGGGGAATTTTGGCATCACTGGGTACTCACAGCAGTTATACAGGGTGGGGAAACATAGAGAATATTGCAGAGGGTACTTACTCACTAAGTACAACAGGAGACATGGGATCACATAGACTCACACTTAGAACACTCAAATGGAATGTTAACAGCCTGGGAAGCAAACTGAAGGTATAGTGGGCAAGTTCCTCTCGCACAAGACCCTGATGTAATCTTCTTACAGGTAATCCATTCAGTAGCAAACCGATGTGGATTTATGCGGAGGTACATGTATAGAGTTCTGGTTTACTCTGGATTTACATCCGGCTCCCGAGGGATGGGAAATCTGGTATGCAGATTGCTCCCTTTAGTGGTGACCAGAGAATGTATGGACCAGGGCAGCTGCTATGCAGCGATCTGTGGAGAGTGGAATAGAGAAATGATTGCATTGTTGTCTGTATACTTCCCCCTGTGCCTGCAGTCTGAAAGAATGGAGAAACTGGACTGTTGGATACCCAGGTTCCAGATGTCATCGGGGTCATTGGGGGGACCTGAACCTCACACTACTATCTGATATGGACAGGGTCACAGACTCGGGCCAGTCCGGGAGAGAGGATAACAGGCTGAAAAGAATCACCAGTGCTCTGGGGTGGTGGATCTTTGACGAGATTCACACCCTACAACATGCCAATATTCTTATGTCACAGAGGGCAAAGCTCTCTCTCTTTAAGTTGGATTATTTCCTGGTGCTGGTGAACTGTGGGCACAGATTTGGGGAAATGCATTACTTGCCATGTGGTATTTCCGACCATTCCCCACACAGCACTGTCTTATACACACGATTATAGGGTCGTTCCTTAGAATAAAGACTTGACCCTTGGTGCCTGAGGGATTGGGAGGCCCAAAAATAAATAACACAGTCTATTGACCTATATTTCCAGGAGAACGTAGCATCAGTTCAGCTGAAGAAACATTGTGGGAGGCCTATAAAACAGTGATAAGAGGCCAGTTTATGGTGAGGCACCATAAAATGAAAGTCCAAAAACTAAAGGAGTTAGAGCACCAGCTGACACTTTAAGTGTCAGATTACATAAGTCCTTGGGGAAGGACAAGTGGCACAAAATAGAACCCACGAGAGAAGAGTACAGACAGACTGCATAGGGAGAGGCGCATGCATTGTTTTTGACCAGACAACACAGATTATAAGAGGTGGGCAAAAGTGGGTAAAGTAATTGCATTTTTGGCACAGAGAGATACGTATTTGAGGTGGGTTAGGGTAGTCACAAACTAGCATGGGAATATGGCTAACACCTCCCTAGATATTGCACAATATTTTTCGAACTTTCTGGAGCATCTCAACAGGTCCTGTGCCGATGGCCCCACATGGGATCTGGTGAAATTTGCCAGGGATATGCCCACAATGTAGACGTGACATGATGCAGCGTGGAAGTGGGGGAAATAGCGAATGCAATTAGGGAGATGCAGGGAGGGAAAGTTCCAGGTACCAATGGCCTCCTCACAGAAATTTTCAAATGTGTAGCAGGACACGTAGGGGTTATCGTCTATGCTTGTTTCTTGAGGTGAAGAGGACTGGTTTACTCTCTTGTGAGCATGAATCGCTGATATCAACCTCATTCCCAAGCAGGGCAAGCCCCTGATCTCTGTTCATCTTATTGTTGCTCAGGATTAAGGTGAAACAATTGACCAAGGTTTTGACAAACTGAATCTTCCAATTGACAGTTCAGCTGACCCATCCGGATCAGTCTGGGTTTATGCCTCTCCAGCCTACATGCCACAATCTCCGTCACCTGCATACCGTCTTAGCCAGGGTCGAGGTCCTTTGGGAACCAGCGGTTCTTATAGTTTTGAATGCTGAGAAGGCATTTGAATACCTAGAGTGGCCCTACTTAATGGAGGTCCTCTGCAAAATGGGCTTCGGTCCTGAATTTAGAGAACCTCCTTTATGATGAGCCATTGGCTAGAGTGAGGGTAAATGGTGTCCTCTCCAGGGAATTTCCCCTGGAGTGTAAGATCAGCCAGGGGGTGTCCGCTGTCTTCACACTTGGGGGAGCCGCTGGTGAGGTGAATTCGATGTGATGTCATGTATGGGGACTTCAATGGGAGCCGGCATGGGAGGACATCACATTTTTATACACAGACAATTTTTACTGCACCTGTCAGACACAGAGGGGCCGATTCCGATCTCGGCCGTTAGGGCTCCAAATCGGATTCGGCTTTACCGGTTCCGATTCGGACACCCTGTTTCCGACCGAGTCGGACGTGCGTCCGGGCGAACGAGTACGATGCAAACGTACGCGAAATCGCCGACCGACTCGTTCGCGGGACCCAACCGCTCCGACCGACTCGCACGGACACGACTCGCACCGCGCATTGGAGACGTTCCCCGGCCGGGTAAGTACGATGCGCGCCGCAAGCAGTCCGACCGACTCGTGCCGTCCGGCTCAAAAGTGCAGTCGGAGCCGCACTTTGGGGGTCCGTGTCGGACCCCCCTGTACGCCTAGTTGCGTGAGTCGCACACAGGAGGGACCCATGGGTCCCCCCTACCTGTGCGTGTATGGCACGACCCGCTTCGACGCGTACCCGCTATAGGGGGCGCCCTTGTTCGCCTCGCACCCATTGAGTCAATGGGAGCCCGCGTACGCGTTGTACGAACGGCTCCCATTGACTTCAATGGGAGTCCGACCAAATCGAGTCCGATAGCATGCGAACGCATCGTACTCGTTCGGTCGGACTGCTAGGGTCCGATTCGGTCGGAAATCTCTCCGGGTCCGGCTCGGTCGGAGAGATTTCCTGCCCGAATCGGAATCGGCCCCTTAATGTTCCATCCCTCGTATCCTAGTAATAGTACAAATCTTTGGCCAATACTGTGGCATATGTATAACTTGGCACAAAGCAGTGGCCTTCCCATCAACACCATGAGAGCTCCCCATGGAGTTGCCAAATACTCTCCAATGGGCTGGGGATGGTTTTCACTGGTGTAGAGACAGAATATCGAGAACAAAATGTCGAGGTGCACAAATATCGAGTTGGAAATATCGTGGGTCAGAAATATCGACAGCAAGAATATCCAGGTCAAGAATATCGAATTCAGGTAAGTAATATCGATTTTAAAAATATTGAAGTGTTTAATATCGTTTGCAAAAATATAATTGTTAAAAATATCGCTTTTTATTATTGTTATGCATTTTAGTGTATATTTTATATGCATGTGATGTATGTTTTTGTGTATTAGAATTGTTTATATTTTTAATATATGTGTTAAATTTTTAGTAGTTATAAAAAAATATATATTTTCATTTTGCGCTTTTAGTTCCGTAGCGGGTTGTGGGTTTATAGGGGAATAGAGTGGGAAGTCTTTTAATTATATTAAATTTATTAATTTTTTTTAAATATGAATTTAGCGCTTTTAGCTCCGTAGCGGGTTGTGGGTTTATAGGGGAATAGGGTGGGAAGTAATTTAATTATATTAAATTTATGAATTTTTTTTAATATGAATTTTGTGCTTTTAGTTCCATAGCGGGTTGTGGGTTTATAGGGAATAGGGTGGGAAGTAATTAAATTATTTTTAATTTATTGATGAATTTTTATTTATTAATATTTGTTTTATTGATATTTTATAGTGTTAAATGTGTAAATTAATTTTGTATTAATTAATTAATATTTGGTTGTTAATTCATTTTAATTAATTATTAATTAAATATGGTAATTATGTAATTAATTTTAGGTGTGTGTTGTGGTGTTTGTAGGTGTAAATAGTTGGAAGTAATTTATTTTTAATTTATGAAATAATAATTGGTTGTTAATTAATTTTAATTAATTAATTGTTAATTAATTATTGTAATTGTGTAATTAATTTTAGGTGTGTGTTGTGTTTGTAGGTGTAAATGGTTGAAAGTAATTTATTTTTAATTTATGAATAAATAATTGGTTGTTAATTAATTTTAATTAATTAATTGTTAATTAATTATGGTAATTGTGTAATTAATTTTAGCTGTGTGTTGTGGTGTTTATAGGTGTAAATGGTGGGAAGGAATTTGTGTTTAATGAATATATAGTTGTTAATTAATGTTAATTAATAGATAAATATTTTGGGTAATTTTTAAATATTTTTTTCTTACATTTATTTTTAAAAGGGGTAAAGGGTGGGTATTAAATACATTTTAATAATTTTGGGGCCCATTACGATACCCGGCGTAAATAAATCCGCCAGGCATGGAAGCGGCAAAAATCCGCCCGCACACACCGCCTGAACTCCGACCACGCCATTACGATTACACAAACCGAAAACCGCCATCGGCGGAAAAATCACACAAAATACCGCCCGCCATCGTCCGAGTCGGAGTCAAACCGCCCGCCACGGACGGAAACACGCACGACAACACAAAACCGCCCGCCCACACGGCCGACACACCGCACGTGAAATTACGATCGCACCGCCATGAGCGTGGAAAAACCACAAATAAACCGCCCGCCAGCGCAAACAACGCCGATGAGAATCGACACGGCAGAAGCCATGGCGCCAACGTACCTGCACAGAAACCATCCGCACACAAAACCAATAGCACACAACATGGCCAACAAGTCCACACAGCAAGGCACGCACAAATACACAAACACAGTACACATCCCGAAAACACCCCCGGACAAACAAAAAATACAAAGGCCAGAACCCCAGACACAACACACCTGAAAACAACAGACCATGAGGACACACCCACATAGGTGAGTACAAAAGCAGCACTCCCACAGACCACAACCCCTTGCTACATTGCAAACCAGAGAGGAGAGGAGAGGACACAGTGACACAGCAAGGACAGCAGCACACCACAGAAACGCACACATCACTACCACCACCACCACCACCACCACCACCACCACCACCACCACCAAACACCACCACCACCACCACCACCACCACCACCAAACCCCGGCACCACAAACCCCCTGCACATTACACAACACACACCGCACCAGCACCACAAACACCATGGCACCACAAAGAATGCCCAAGTTCACGCCCATGGAGCTGACGGTCATGGTCGACGAGATCATCAAGGTGTACCCACAAATCTATGGGAACATGGTCCAGCACACACCACTAGCCACCAGAAACAGAATGTGGAACCGGATCGTAGACCAGGTCAATGCAGTCGGGACCCTGCCCAGGAACAGAGTCGAAATTAACAAACGTTGGAATGACGTAAAGAGCCTGGTCAAGAAGAAGGAGGGCAAAAACAGAGAGCTGGCTGCCGTCACTGGCGGAGGGAATCCCGCGCTCTTTAAGACCTTCAAAGCGTGGGAGGAGAAGGTGCGAGTCGTAATCCATCCGGAGATCCTCGCCGGATTAGCAGGGGAGTGGAGGCTGGTAAGTACAAACTAATGTATACCAGCACACCGCTATGTACTCACATGCACTACCACCATGCCACAGCTCCCAGGGACAAACACCCCCATGTCCAGCACACAATACACAACACATCACACACACATGCAACAGACACTACCACACACAGCCCAAACCGAACAACTGTAAGATGCGTGGGGACATGTGTACACTAAGCCAGCCACGTAACCACCAACAGGTCCCCAAATATGCCAGAAGCGCCACAACGAGCACCCACCACACCCATGTGTCCGCCACAGCTGCACTAACCGACAAGTAACAGGTAAGTGGCAGGAACACAAAGTGCAGTGGGTGGGACGGTGGACAGCCCAAGTACAACACACAGCAGGCCCCAGTCCCACAGCACAGCAAGGAGGAGCATCCCCCACACCCCACAGCCACGTGTCAGCCACCGCAGTGCACAACGACAGCCGAAAGGCAGACATCACGGTCCACAGCAATCGGTGTCAGTGGGTGTCCAGCCACCCCCACGACCCACAACACCCCCCACCCCCACAGACCTGCAACATGGAGCACCCCCGCTTAGAGCCATGTGGCATCCAGTACAGTGCACGCACGAACAACTTGCAGGTGGGAAACTGGACAGGGCTGGATTACTGGGGGCATGAGGACCATAACACGACCAACACATGGGACATGTCACGTAGCAGACGAACACGCAGCACCGCCCACCGTCACGAACAAGTGAACAATGTGCACACGGACATGAACAACAGACTCACACCCCACATGACCCATCACAGACATAGCAACACCCAAGGACCCACGTCTGCATGCACAAGCCACACTGAATATAGTCCCACACGGCAGCCACTGTGCAACTCATCACACACAACCGAAACACCATTGAAGTCCTGTCCATGTAGCCCCTACTGCCTGTCAACCACACACCCCACAACTACGCCTATGTAAGACAAACAACACTAGACGCAACAGAGCGGAACAACAGAAATGCACACGAACACCACTGAACCCATCAAACTCACAGACACACCATGCACATACAACATACCATCCATCCCATCCGTCAGCCCCAGTCTCATGAAAGGCATGTCATCCGCACAGCTGCCACACATACAGCAGTCACGCTAAGACACATGCCCATGACCAACCATGTGCCAGAAGTCAATTAAGCGCACGACACACTGTGAGCAACAACACACAACATGGGCCACACCCCCCGAGCACTGCAGTGATGCACATGGCACAGGGCAGCACGCACACCAAGGAGATGGGACAACTGCAATACGTTGGCTGGCACACAACTATCACTCACTCATAACGATGCGTCCAATGCCATGTCCAGTAATCACAACAGACAGCAAATATGCAGGCCATGTCAAGCATGCACACACCTCAAACCATGCACTGTCATGCTGCCACAACACATGTCACGTTCGGCACCCATGGCTCACAGCATGTACCCCAAAAGCATATTCCCTCCCAAATGCGAATCTGGGGCATGGCCCCCATGTTGCCATATGCGTTCCTAAGCGTTCCATTTGAACCCCAAAAGCATATCCCCTCCCAAATGCGAATCTGGGGCATGGCCCCCATGTTGCCATATGCGTTCCTAAGCGTTCCATTTGAACCCCAAAAGCATATTCCCTCCCAAATGCGAATCTGGGGCATGGCCCCCATGTTGCCATATGCGTTCCTAAGCGTTCCATTTGAACCCCAAAAGCATATCCCCTCCCAAATGCGAATCTGGGGCATGGCCCCCATGTTGCCATATGCGTTCCTAAGCGTTCCATTTGAACCCCAAAAGCATATCCCCTCCCAAATGCGAATCTGGGGCATGGCCCCCATGTTGCCATATGCGTTCCTAAGCGTTCCATATGAACCCCAAAAGCAAAGTACAAACCAGACCCAGGATGGGCCAGGAGCCCGCATACACCAGAGTCACAATGAGTAGGGGCACAGCAACACACCCATCGGCATGGCCAATCCGTCCCATGCCACATGTGCACAGCACACAGTCCCATTGCCTAGCACACACAACTACAGATGCCACAGCCACACACTCGCCTCCGGGAAACCCATGTACGAGATTGCACGAACTGCCAATGTCAGACGACAAATACATACTTCGCCAGGTGCAACACAATAACAAATCTCATTCTCTCCACAGGTGATGAACTGCCGGATGCTGGGGATGGAGACAGCAGCCAGCACAGCCAGCCCACAAGCCCCCAACGAGGACACACGGATCTGGAGGATCTGTCCTCCTCTTCGGACACGGACCACCAAGCAGGCCCATCTGGTGTGGCAGGGCCCAGCCGCTCCCCAGGACCCCTCCTACCCACCAACCCATCATCCAGGGATGCTGAACAGTCCCAGCCCCCTGCTGCCACTGTCGTTGCGGCCACACCCACGGTCATTGCGGCCACTACCACTGCCGCAACCGCCACCATCGCCGCACCGACCACCACCGCCACCACCACCACCACGTCTTCGCTGGCACCAGCCCCAGCGCAGGTGGTGGCCCGGCCAACTGGATCCACCCTGGGAGCCACAGCGAGGACCGTGGTGTGCAATGTGGCTAGTGGGCAGGCCGGTGGCAGCAGGACTGGTAGCAGGAGCAGGGTCAGGGAAACGCCAGCCTCCCCTGGGAGCCATGCCCTGCCTCAAATGGCCAGAGTCCTTGGGGCCTATGAGGAGGCCCAAGAACAATGGGTCAGGTCTGCTACAGACACGCGGGAGGTGCTGGGGGTGCTGAGGTCCATGGACGCCCATATGGGCCAATTCGTGTCTCGTATGGACCAACTCGTGGACCTCATGGGCCAGCTGGTGGTGGCGGTGGGGTCACAGGCAAGGCCAGCAACACCACCTCCGCCACCACCTGCTAGGGCGCAGGGTCGGGCAGCAGTGTCCACTTCCCCTGCGTCCACAGCCAGTGAGCACACCTCACCCACCACCAGCAGGTCGCCACCACACACCCCCTCCCAAACGTGGAAGGGGCCGTCCGAAGAGGAAACAGATCTCCCGGGAGGACTTCGCACGCTCCAGTCGCAAGTGAGGCAGCCAGCCAGCCTTCCGCCAGCCTTCCTTGACCAGCCACTGCATTGACTTGCTCTACGATCCCACTCCACACAGCCAGCTGGATGGCATGTGTGTGTTGGACTATGGACATAGAACCAGTGGGTACACCCTGAGCTTCACGCAGCCATGACCGACAGCTCATTGTCACTGCACGCACCACTTTTGTCATCACCTTACACACAATCACATGTCACAGTTTGGAATAAATGCACCTTTTTCACTAACTGCTGTTTGTGCCCTGTGTTTTATTTGTACGGAATACAACGGCCACCTTGGGCGGAAAGGCACCTGATGCGTGGCATGGCAATGGAATCCGGAGGGCCTGTAGGGACCTAGGGGTGGGAGACAGAACAGGAGCACATTCAATGAGTGTGTCACACACCCATCACACAGTACATGTCAACAACTACAAGCAATGTACACACATCGCACAGAGCAATAGGGCACAATGCCACAGTCACCAACAGTGGCATACTACCCTGGCCATGGAGCGTTGACACACTGCACGCAGTGAACATACGGCCACCCTGACACAGCACACACACACCTGCACAGATACAGACACATCATCCGTCGTACATGGACACTCACCGTCAAGTGAAGTAGCGGGTGATGAGCTGCTGGCGCACATTCCCAGCTTCCTCCTCTCCGCTGTCCACCTCACTCGAGCTGTCCTGGTCTGCGGGCTGGGGCCCTGGTTGATCTCCGTCATCCACAATGAGGGGGATCTGCTTCCGAATGGCCAGATTGTGCAGCATGCAGCACGCCACCACTATCTGGCACACCTTCTGTGGGGAGTACGCCAGTGCACCCCGGTGCGATCCAGGCACCTGAACCTGGACTTGAGGAGGCCAAAGGTACGCTCGACCACACGTCTGGTCCTCCCATGTGCCTCATTGTATCGATCGTCTGCTGGGGTGCGAGGATTCCTCAATGGACTGAGCAGCCATGCCCCATTCGGATACGCAGAGTCACCTGGGTGTGAGGGACCCAGAGAACCGTTGCTATTCCAACTGGACAGGGGACAGCATCGCACAACCAGCACGCTACACCACTCCACATACTCACCGACAATACAGGCACGATCCTGTTGCATATTGGCCATCAGTCGTGGCAAGATGCTGTTGCGCATTATGTGTGCGTCATGTGCCGAGCCTGGAAACTTGGCACACACGTGGGTGATCACCATGTCCGCAAGGCACACCACTTGCACATTCAGGGAGTGCGTGTGCTTCCTGTTGCGGTACAGGTGCTCAGTGGCCTGTGGTGGAACAAGGCTGACATGTGTGCAGTCAATGGCTCCAACGACGTGTGGGATTCTGCCAAGGGCATAGAATGCACCCTTCACTGCCGCCAATTCACGAGCCCTGGGGAATCTGATGTACCTGTTTCGGTACAGCATCATGGCTGCCAGTACATCCCTCAGCACCTTGCTGAACATGGGCTGGGACATCCCTCCTCCACTGCCCACTGTGTGCTGGAATGACCCAGTGGCGAAGAAATGCATGGCGGCCATCACCTTAGCCGTGGGGGTGACAGCAGTCGGATACACCCTGCGGGGACGGAGATGGGGCTCTAACATGGCACACAGTCGATGCAGGGTTGGCCTGTCCAGCCGAAACTTCCTGATAACCTCTGTATCGTCCATGTCCGCCAGCAATTGGTATGGGCGGTCAATGTTCGGTCTCCGCCTGGGTTAAATGGCAGAGGACACATGTCAAAGCAACACGGCACATAGCAATTTCGCATACACATCACTGACATGACTGAGCAAGCACATGAGCCACAGCCCAGCTGTCAAGCTGGGACGGCACGGCCACAATACACTTACACAGGTCTCCCAACAATGGCAATGGCAAGTGAGACATACCACTGCCATGTGCATGCACATGGGGATCTAGGCCCCAATGACTTGCGGGGCGTGCTGATGGGGACTGACTGCATATTCGTCAAGCGGCAATGCCACGGCAACATGAGTGTCTGCTGAGCATGGAACTGCTTCCGAGGCTGGATGAGTATGGCACACGACGACGGCGATGTGGGCACGGGCTGAGCGGCCAATACAAGTGGGACCTGTGGCACGAGGGGATATGAGACAGTAGTAGGTGTCAGCACTGCACCCTATGTACAGCACTGTACGGATCACAGCTCCCGAAACATTGACTGGTGTCCACATTGACAGCCCCATGCCAAGACGGCTGTGTGCTTGCAGTCACACGTCACAGGTGAGAGGTTACATTGCACGTGCCAGGTGGCAGACGTACATAGTGGGAGCTGGCATGTGTGTGCATGTGTCTCCTGTTCAGGATCCACCAGATGGGCGCTGACTCTGTACTGAGCATTGGACACAGCATGTTCCGTGGAAGGCTTGTGTGTGTGGGATGGTGGCACTGGATGTGCCTCCGTTGGGTGGGGGGCCATGCACAGGGCGGGTACGTCGATGATTGCGCATTGTTGGTCACGGTGGGTGCACCAACTAAGATGTGTTGCCCTGTGTTCAATTCCTATGTCCGCATGATGATGGACTGTGGATGTGGGCAGACTACACATTGGTCGATGTGCTGTCTATATGCATGTGCCTTCACACCAGGCACAGCTGCCCCTGCACATGTGACCCCTGCTGGACTCGCTGCTGGGTCTGTGGAGCTGATGCACCTTCTGCGCGTGGGGCGGACAGCTCTCCTCACTTCCCTCATTGCGCATGTCATGTCTTTGCCGCAGGTGACATGGATCATGGAGGGCCCACATGTACGCGTGGGTAGGCTACACATGATTGTTCACTGGTCGCCACCCCCAGTCAGTGTTTCGAATGGGACGGTTGTCGTGCTGGTGGTATGTTCGATGTGGCGGATGGGCGGGCCTAGGTGCGGGCTTACATTCCGGACATGGGGGGTAGTTGGATTGGCGACTAGTTGCAGTACACACGGGACACGTCTCTTCCTTTCCACATCTGGGTCATCCCTTGTACTAACTGACAGTGATACAGTCATCTTCGCCCCAGCCCTCATGTCCTCCCCTCGCCCCCCAATATGCATGCTCACCTGCGAGGCTAGCGCTTGCACAGGCAGCCCCAAGCTCGCACCAGAGAGGGCAAGGAGTGTATGTGTGGGTCCAGTTGCACGAGTGGGCTGTCTCAGGGTATGATGTGTTGCGGGACGCCGTCCACCTGCGTGGTGCCCCAAATGGAGACCCGGCCTGCATGGACTATGCATCACAGTCTTCGCCTTCCGGATCCGCCACCTGCGACACCCAGTGGCTGTGGCTGCCCTTGCGGCCAGGCCGCGTCCGTCTGTGGCTGATGGCCCACACATTCACTCTTTGGCCTCTCTGGGGAGGGCTCAGGGGTGGTGGCGCACGCGCTTGCACTTAGTCGCAATGGCATGTGGCGTGGTTGGTATGATGGGCAATGGATGGGATGGTGCGAGCCACCTCCCGTGACGTCAGTGCTGCTCGTGCTGTGGTGCGTCCCCCTACACTTCCATTTGACTTTTTGCCATGCTGGACGTTGAGGTTCTATTGCCTGCGTGATATGACCAGGAGGAGCGCGAGGAGACCTCTCACACACCATGCTCCACTGCCATCCCGTGCCCTGTATCGCCTGTGCGGATTGACTATGTTGGGGTTACACCTGGTCAACTGGGGCTGTGTGTGCCTTGTCAAGGGGCATGGCGGGCGCACAACAGGATCCAGCTTGTCCACAGAGGGTGGGCTGAGGTGCGCCTGGTACCGCTTTGTACGTGTGCCCGGCTGCTGTGCACACACGTGTTCACTCCCCCCGACAGGTGTCCTCTCACAATGCCCAGGGAAGCGGTGGTGTACTGTTCATGACCCCTCCCAACACGGCGTGCTCCAACTTGGCATGTGCGCATCTACCCGTCGCACCCACCCACCTGAGCACTGCGTCCATACGACTTCACACGACACATGTGTGTCTTCCACAGTAGTGCTACTCATTTGCGTTGACATCCAATACCAGTGGACTACATGGTCATGTCACGACTGCCGTGTACTTCACATACTCTCATCCTCTCTCATTCGTACTTGTGAAATGAGTCAGCGGAGACAGTTTTGGTTTCAATCATTATATTGAGTCTTCTGTCCTCTGTGATGCAGTATAGTGGACACTACTGGCAGCGGAATACATGTTGAGGATATACTGAGCATGATTACAAATGGGATAGGGTGTGGGGTTACATGTGATTGGCTGTTGCATGTGGGATGTGGGCTTCAGAGTTACATCTGCTTGGCCAAGGCTGTGCTAATGTACATTTACGTATAGCTGCGGAGCTGCGGACTTTGACACAGACGGTATACATGTAGCCTACCAGACCGCTCGGCATCATGGGCACAGTCCATCTCAGTTCCATGTGACAGGTTTGCTGCGGTTGTTCCTCATGCACGCGTGCATGTGAGATGACATCAGGGCATGTGCTTGCGTGCATGCAGCGGCGTGCCACTTGTTGTTGCACTGTGGTGGTTACTGGACATGTCACAGTCACTGGGGTCGTGTTGTTGTTGTATGCACTTGTCGTCCATGCAAAGGTCCTGGTATGGGATTCCCGGGGCGGGGGTGGGAGGGGTGCAGCACCCACAGACTCCAGGCGACCTATTCATGTCCACTGAGCGGTGTGTGTGTCCATGTGCGCTGGATCCATGTCGTGTCCTGGTTGTTCGTGCAGTTCCGTCCATGTGGGTGCGATACACAGAGCCCATGCCACTGCCTCCCACGATGCATGCGGTGTTCCTGGATGTGATGGGGAACAGTGTGCATGTCCCGGTCATATCCGATGTCATGGCGATGTCGTTGATGGTGTGGTTACAGTTGCCGGTCGTTTGGTATGGCTGTTGTGGTGGTGACTGGCCAGTCCGTGCGGAAGCTGAGCATGGGTGCGGGGTTGGACTTCATAGGTCACTCGGGGAACCTGCGTTGTGGTCCGACGTATTTACAGGTTGTCAGGTATGCGATGCCGTCCAGCAGGGCTTCCATGTCATTGGTGGTGTACATGTTTGCCAGCCAATGAAGCGGATGGTGGCTCTCAAGGTGTTGTTCGTAAGTTGTCCCTTGGAGGACCATGATGGGGCATGCTGGGTGACATTCGATGTAGCTGTTCTCGATGATCCGTCGTGTGGAGGCACAGTGGTCCCATTTCAGTGCGGGTGCGATGTTGGCCACATACGCCATGCCCCCATAGGCAGAGCAGGCCCTGTCGTGTGCGTCCAGAGGGAGGAGTAGTGGTAGCAGGTCCGCCTTCAGACATGCCGGGTTGGAGAGGCATATCTCGACGGGATGCTGGTAGGGACACCTCCGACAGTAGAAGACGGGCATGACGCAGCTGAACAATGTGATGCGGTAAGTCAGTCGGTAACTTACGTTCAGCAGGGACAGGAGATCGCATCCCAATGTATGTATCGTGTTGGTTTTGTACAGCTTGAGCTGTTCGGCGTAGTTGGGTAGGTGTGTTGCGGTTGCCATTTCGCAGCGGTTCGTTGAGATGGCGTGCTCCGGCTGTGTGTGCAGTCTGCAATGTGCACGCTCCGGGGTTGCTGTGAGCTCTGTGTAGTCGTAGGGAGACAGGACTTGTGTTCTGTTGGCTTGTTTGGAGGACACGGGCCCTCTTCCCACATGTTTCTCAGACAGTTCAAGGTCAGTGCTGTGTGACTCCTTCCAATTAACTTGCATGTGGCCGACATGGGGGAGTGTTTTCTTCTTTCTTCCCCGTCCGTTGTGTGCTTCTGTGATATGCGCTATCTGCCCTGTGGTCGGTCTCCTCGGCATGCCTGTGTTGGTCTATTCTTGGACAATGGCTGTATTCACCGGCTTCTGTCGTAGGGCTGTGGTTTCGGAGTTGGAATGGAAGGTCATTCAGTGCTGTCTGCTCTCCCTTGTGTGGGCGGCAGGCTGCCTTTCCGCTCTGCGTTGGGCCTTGTGTGTGGATGTTATTCTTGGGCCACCTGTTGTCGGTCCCCGGGCTCTTTGGTGTTCCGTTTCATATGTCTTGTTCATATGTGCAGGGTGGTATGGGTTTTTCAGTGTGGTACTGGCGTTCCTCTTCCCGAAGGGGCCCTGCTTCTCCTAGTTGGTGTTGCCGCCGCTGTGTGCTACGCCATGTTTGTTACACTGGGGTGTGTCCTGCTGTTGCGTGACTTCACTGACATGTGTGCGTCGGTTGTGTGGCGTTGGGTGTTGTCCGTGAATTGGGCGTTGGGGACATGTCTGTGGCAGGCCTGTCACGTGTCATGTGCGTTCGGGGTGGGGCTGATGTGTGTGCTGCTTGGTTGTGTCCCTGTGTCTGTGTGCGACGCATGCATGGCGCTGCGGTTGGCCTCTGCGTTGTGCGCATGTGTGGCGGCGTCATCGGCGCTTTGGGGCCGTGACGGGGTGGTTGGTTCCTAGTCCCAGGTGGTGTGTACACATGTGTTCCGCGATGTTAGGATTTGGCCTGTGTGTCATATGTGGATGCGATGGTGGATGTGTTGTGTACACGCGCTGGTGGGGGTTGTCCGCTTTTTCCGCCCTTGCACTGTGTGCGCTGTTTGCGTGCACTTGTTGTGTGTGTGCCTACCTGCGTCTCCGCGGTACGTTGCGTCCTTGGTGGTGCATCAGCAGAAGCATGGGAAGGGCCTGCAGTGCTGGATTCATGCCCGGGGTGCCGCTTCTTCATTGTCCGTGCTCTGCGTCCGTGTTACCGCCTCTCTTTCACGTGCGGTGTCTCTTAGCCGTGGGAGCCGTTTGTTTGCGGCATCGTAATTTATACGCCGGGCGGGACGTGTTTCGTCGGACGGTGTGTGTCAGTTGGGCTGCGCCGCTACGTGTACGGGCGCACTTTGATGGCGGACAGTGTTGCTGGCTTGCCGGCGGTGTTTGGCCTGCTTTTCGCATCGTAATTGGGCGGGCGTGTGGACTGCTGCGTGCCGGCGGTAACTGGTGGTTTATGCATCCGCCAGCACGGCGGTTGTGCTTCCGCCCGCCATCGTAATGGGCCCCTTAATTATTAGTTGTTAATAGTAATTGATTGTAATTTTAAGATAAGTTTTAAATGTGTTTTATTATTTGATAGTTTAATTTAGTTTGTGTTGTGCAAATTATAGTGTTAAAGTGTGTGTAGTAGATTAATGTTTATAATTTTTTTATTAGTAAGAAATGTATAATTGTTTATTAATTATGTAAAATATGTAAATACATTTAATTAAGAAATGTGATGTGTTTTGTTATTGTTGTGGTGTTATAGGTTAGGAAATTAAATAAATACATTTATTTTGTCATTCCTTTTTTTTAGTAAATGTTTTGTATTTTAAAATAAATATTTATTGGTAAATGTATTTATTATTTTATTATATATAGTATTTGTAAGTTTTTGTGATATGTAATTACTATTGTTATATGTGTTCTTTTTATATGTTTTAAACATTTAATTTAAATTTTTTCAATATTGATGATTAATTTTTATTATATTTTTGAATTTTTAATATATATATTTTTTTAAGTGTTTTAGTGTGAATAGTAATTTATTTTCTACGGTATCCAGCACTTTCCCTACTGTTGCACTCATTGGAGTGGGAATAGTAATTTTTTCCCCTCCGCTATCCAACACTTTCCCTACTGTTGCACTCACTGGAGTGGGAATAGTAATTTTTACCCCTCCGCTATCCAACACTTTCCCTACTGTTGCAGTCTCTGGAGTGGGAATAGTAATTTTTACCCCTCCGCTATCCAGCACTTTCCCTACTGCTGCACACACTGGAGTGGGAATAGTGAATTTGACCTCTCCGCTATCCAACACTTTCCCTACTGTTGCACTCTCTGGAGTGGGAATAGTAAATTTTACCCCTCCGCTATCCAACACTTTCCCTACAGTTGCACTCACTGGAGTGGGAATAGTAATTTTTACCCCTCCGCTATCCAGCACTTTCCCTACTCTGCACTCACTGGAGTGGGAATAGTAATTTTTACCCCTCCGCTATCCAGCACTTTCCCTACTGTTGCACTCACTGGAGTGGGAATAGTAATTTTTACCCCTCCGCTATCCAATACTTTATCTACTGTTGCATTCACTGAAGTTGAAAATGTAATTCTAAAAACTTTTAAATAGTTTAATGTTTTAATTTATAATATAATGTTTTTTATTAGATTTTATGTTATTGGTGTATTTATATTTATACATTTATTTATAAATTTTTATAAATACAATTATAAAATAAATTAAAATAAATAGTTTATAAATTGTTTTGAAGTTAATATATACATATTACATTTTATATTTGTATGTTTAAATTTTTTTAATTAAATTTATTTGTTATATTTATTAAAATGTATATTAAATCTAATTTATTTTTTAAAGTTATTTTTTTAAATATATATTTAATATTCTTTTTTATGTATATATTAAAATCGATATTTTGTACAACTATATTTTTTACATCAATATTTTTTTCGATATTTTTGTAATTACAATAATAAATATAAGATGTTGATATTTTTGACATCGATATTAAAAACTCGATATTTGTGTATGGGGATATTTTGGGGGTCGATATTCTGTCAGTGAACATGTTTTCGCTATCTCAGAATATACATCACGAGAGACCTGACAGCGTTTATAGGTAATAATCTGGAGAAAATAATTGAGGATTACAAGGCAGACGTGGAACACTGAAGAAGACACCAGTTTTCAAAGTAAAATCAAGCTTTATTCGGCACATACAAAAAATGTCCATAAAAGCATACTATAATATCAATAAGAATGGAGTTATATACAATTATTACAATTTGAGATGAAGAATACATTTTATATTCAAAAAGTCTAAAAAAAAATACTTTTTATATTTTTAGAATAAATCTACTGACAGTTAAAAACTAATTCATTTTATAATTCATCAAATCATTTAACATACAAAAACTAATCAATTTCATAATTCAATATTTCCAGGTGAACAAGGTCCTTCCTTTGTTTCATAGCCAAGGATATGTAACAAATTACCGCATTACAAATTAAAACATTCTCCAATTTTCGAATATAGTTAAAAGCAGCTTTAAAAGAGTACAGGCTGTTTGCTTTAAAAAAGGTCGTAAAAATGTTTTCCTGATTTCATTATAAAATTTGCAAAAAAGTAAAAAATGAAGAGTACTCTGTGGGGACCTGCCATCACACGGACACTTTGGTAAGTTGGCACACCACTTGTCCCTTTTGGGGAATGCTAACAGATAATGAAGAGTATTTAACCGTAATCTAGTTAAGTAAAATCTATGTTGTATATTAGTTATAAAAATAAGATACGGCTGAATACCCATTGCTATCGGCCCTTCAAGATAAAAAGATATACATGATTTGTTACTCGTGGCAACGTCCCTTGCTGAGGACCTCACTTTACAGAGCCTCAATTTTAATTCTTTTTTACTCATATTCTGTATGTCCTCGGGATTTTTTAAATTCACATCTATCTCACATTCCTTTAAGAGGCTACAAATGTAACTTAGCCATGTTATTTTCTTATAATGATCTTGATTCAAACAATCCAATATAATGTCCCTCGTAAAATGAACACTGAAGAAGACACCAGTTTTCATTCATGGGGAAGACGGCACTGTTTAAAATGATCATGTTGCCGAAATGTTTATATGTGTTGCATAATGCTCCCGGAGAAACCCTGGATAGTTTTTTCAAAAAGTTGATGGAGTTAGTCATTTGTTGTTGTGGGATGGGGGATCACTCAGACTAGCGCTATGTACCTTAATTACGGGTCCATATGAGGCGGAATCGGGTGTCCAATCCTAATGAATGGGCATTCGCTGAGAAGCGGGATCCGTACCTTAGATCAGACTGGCAGGCTTTTTCAA
Source organism: Calotriton arnoldi (assembly GCA_963921515.1). NCBI lineage: Eukaryota > Metazoa > Chordata > Amphibia > Caudata > Salamandridae > Calotriton > Calotriton arnoldi. The sequence goes on from CAWUFW010015008.1 coordinate 367,359, forward strand.
GTAGGGGGTACCTCAGAGACCTATACGGATGGGATGGACTGATGGGTAGGCCCTCCCCAATGGTAAATGTCGCCAGGACTTGGTGGGGAGCCAATGAGACAATAAGATGGTGGAATAAGTCAACACTTGAGATGTTCCTTTGGGACTCAACTGTTAGGAGATCTGATGAAGTTGCTGGGATTTCAGAGATGGGATTTGATAGACATTGCCAAGATTAGGGATATATGGTGCCCACGGGGTCTGCTGTCTTTTGCTTACCTTTAGATATCTGATTAACAACACTTCCGGTATATTTAATTGAAGCCTGCCCTGTTCAAATATAAATTTCAACCTGATTATCTAGAGGACGAGTCCACACAGGAATATAGACTTCTGGCTGCCCAGCTTCGCAAACACTCCATTTCACAAATTTAACGGACACTGATACACAACTGGCAGGAACTGCTGCTGGCATTAAGGGAGTGCTGGAAAATAGATCTGGAGGTTTGTAAGACTGGGCAGAGGCCTACAAATATCTTCAAAAGGCTATGATTCGTGCAGGCTTCTGTTTGGTTTAGCTCAAAATCCTGCATAGAATGTACTTAACCAAAACCAAACTACACAGAATTGGTCGGATTGCTAGTGAAAGGTGCTTGAGGAACTGTGCCCAAAAGGATCTCTAATACAGGCATTAATAATATTGCTCTCTATTTAGAAACTGGCTCAACATCTCTCCAGAGCATTGGGAACGAGTTCGTTCTGCTGGCGATATGGAAAGAACAAACATTATCGAAATATGATGTTTTATTCTGCAATACCACTTTGATCGTGGCAAAACATGATCTAGTCAAAATATGGAGCTCGGAAGCATCACCGAGGGTAGACATCTGTTCTAAGCATATAGAATGGTGCATGCAGGCCGAAGAATCTATTTACAAGGTAAGGGGAGATTCAACGAGATCTGGGATCACTGGCGATGGAAGGAGTGTGAGAGTATTTAAAACTAGAAACTGCCACGATGAATGGGAGCTCAAGGGGTATTAGAAACACAGACTTTGCTCGCGAAAAAGTTAGATGAGTCTTTTTGTAGGCATTTTGCTGTTAAAAGTAAGACTCTGGGGCCGATTCCGATCTCGGCCGGTAGGGCTCCGAATCGGATCCGGCATTACCGGATCCGATTCGGAGCCCTGTTTCCCGACTGAGTCGGACGTGCGTCCGGGCGCGTGAGTACGATGCGAGCGGACGCGAAATTGCCGACCGACTCGTTCGCGGGACCCAACCGCACCGACCGACTCGGACGGACTCGACTAGCACCGCGCAATGGAGACGTTCCCCGGCCGGGTAAGTACGATGCGCGCCTCGAGCAGTCCGACCGACTCGCGCCGTCCGGCTCGAAAGAGCAGTCAGAGCCGCACTTTGGGGGTCCGTGTCGGACCCCCCTGTACGCCTAGCCACGCGAGTCGCACACAGGGGGGACCCATGGGCCCCCCCTACCTGTGCATGTACGGCGCGACCCGCTTCGACGCATACCCTCTGTAGGGGGCGCCCTTGTTCGCCTCGCACCCATTGAGTCAATGGGAGCCCGCGTACGCGTTGTACGACCGGCTCCCATTGACTTCAATGGGAGTCCGACCGACTCGAGTCCGATAGCATGCGAACGCATCGTACTCGTTCGGTCGGACTGCTAGGGTCCAATTCGGTCGGAAATCTCTCCGGGTCCGGCTCGGTCGGAGTGATTTCCGGCACGAATCGGAATCGGCCCCTAAATTGTGTTGATAAGCTCATATTGCTTCCATTTTCTGTGTATTTTGTGTATCCAGAATATGACATCATGTTTGGCTGGGTTAGTCAGCATATGCAAATTTATGCTCAAAATGTACAAATGCAATAAAAAGATTTTTTAAAAACAAAACAAAAAAAACTAATTTACCAATGACAAAATAAATTATGGGTTTAATTTGAATCTCTCTTAAGTAACCTATTTTTAAAAACACACTCAAACACTTTTTAAATGTGATGTAGGTAAAAATATTACTGTATTTAAATAAACTCATGTAAAATTGCCTATGTTTATATTTTTAAATACAATAAATATATATATTATTTCCACATAATAAAACAATTTTTGAAACATTTTTTAATACTTTTTTAAACTTCCATCAAACTTAAATCTCAGAAATTACATGGCAGACGGTGTAGCTGTATTTATTCTAATGGAGACTAACGGAAGCAACGTAATGGCTGACGTATGCTTTTGTCTATAACCTACCACCAGTTTGTCATATTGTAATGCAAGCCCTATGGTGACAATGATGGTGTCTGAAGGAGTACCAAATATGGTGGATGCCTAATGTGTCCGTCATGGACAACAGATTAGGAAACCAACGTGTACCTAGCTTTTTGGGTGACCACGGTCCCTCATTGGTTAAATGGCTACCTGATTTATGGAATTCATCGTCCATCATGTAAGTGTCCATTGACGAAAAATCCATCGTATTGACAATATGTCCTGAGGTCCTTTCCCTCCGAACCATCATCTGTAAAGGACCTCTTCCACAGTTGCTATTAGAAATCTCCTCCTGGACACACTGCTGCTGAAGGAACAAGGGACAGGGTCACCAGCTTCACTGGAGGATTTGGAAATTCTTTTGAAGCTGTTTCTGACCAACTACAGCCAACTATAAGGACCAGCAGAGGGTTAGATAGTTGAAATTAAATAAGGCTATACGTTTTTAGTAATTTTAACAATAATTTCAATATTGTTGGACATGATTTCTGACTCTAATGTGGCAGATCTAATGCCTGTTGTACTAAGCGTGCCATGTACCATCTGGTCCTCATTTTGATATTGACACACAGGATACTTCACTACAAATTTGTTGAAGTGTACTGTTTGCAAAAAAAAAATATTTCTACCACTTTCTTTCGAGTAGGGTGGACTGTGAACTTTTCAATAAGAGTGCCCTGGATGAATGCCCAGGTTGCCTATGTCAAAGGCAGATCCTGACGATAGCCCATCAGAGTAGAAACTTTGCGGAGATAAACGCAAAAGAATTTTACTCTGTCACACTTAGGTTGTTGCCTGGCTGTGGCATGGAATAGCTGAACGCACACCCAGGGTATCAACATTCAGATGGACATAGTGCAATATATCCATGTTTGTGATGGAATGAGCATCCTGTCTGCTAAGCTCTAAATAAGGCCCTAGTGTTCTAACAAAAGTTTTTTGATGCCCTAAAAAAATTATATAATTTATCGGCCAGTGAACAAATATCAGACCGATATTTGTAAAGTTAACTTCACACATGGTTTCATTATGGAATTGTTTAAATGTGTGATGTTTCCCATTCCATGCTTGTTAATTGGACTTCTTTCTTTGTTCCTATTTCTCTCAGTGTAGGTAAATTCCCTAAAAACAGAAAAAGATCTGTTTAGCCATTGGCAGGAGTGTGCCACATCAGGAGATCTGTAGGTCATGCAGTATGCACTGCAGGAAATGGTTGGAGGACCTTCGGTGATAGACCAGTCCCATTGCCTTTAATCAGCTGGGAAGGTCCTCCAAGCCGCAGCTGCGGCCAGTCCATCGGGACTGAGGGGCCATGCCCCCCCACTTTTTGCCCCTCATGAACAGTGTCTGTCAGGCTGAACAAAGGTCAGTCTGACATACACTGTTCATGTTCAGGTCAGGTAGCCAGGAGCCAGACATGCGCTAAATGCGCAGGCACCTGGCTGCCTGAGCTGAAATTTGCTGGGCTGAGGAAGTCACAGCTCCTGTGAGCGTGACCCACTCAGCTCAGCAAAGGTCCCTGAGGCCCTCCCCTCAGTGACTAGGGGTAGCATCACTGATTGCCTCGAACATGGGCGCTTCGGTTTTAAGCCCTGAAGTGCCCTGGGTAGAGTGTCAAACAGTGACACTTCATCACAGAGTGGGTGGGGTCAGCAGTCTCACTAACCCCATCCCACTCTGTGATGACGTTTAGACTGCTGCCTTCCCGCCTGCCTATGAGGGAAGGCAGCAGTCCCAAGCCTCCTGGGACCTCCGAGGCAGAGCTGCAGGTAAGTGTGTGATTTTTTTTTTTTTTAAATTAATGTTTGGTGTGTGTGTGCCTGTATGTATGAATGTTTGGTAATGAGTGTTGTGAATGCATGTGTTTGTGTGTGTGTGCGCGTGTGTGCATGCTTGTCTGTGAGTGTGTATGTGTATGTGGGCATGTGCGTGTGTGTCCCGTCCGTCTGCCCAACTCTCTTAAAATTGCCGGCTGCGGCTGCCCAGCAGGAAAAGCGGGGGCAGCATTAGATGGAACCAATGATGTGCCACACTCTTAGAGTGGCGCACCCTGCATTGTTTGGAGAGCTGAAGGCCCTGGAGCAGCAACAAGGTGGTGAGTTGGATAAGCTTTATAACAATTGAAGTGGGTTGTCTGGACAATGATTTCTGTCTCAATACTAACAATGCTAATTAATTCTTCACATATATATTTGCATGTTAACTGCTTGTTGAATTAATGAATGTACTAATACACACATGCTTATAAAGCAATCATGTGATGAATTTTTTTTATTGTAAATTGTGTGACTATGCCTCCTGAAAATTCACTGGCTTGGCTGCCTATCCTTTTCCTTCAGGCCCATACCCCAAGGCCAGACATTCATTAAGCATCAGTCACTGTGCGCTGTGACTGGTGATCATGACACCAAGACCATGAGACCACCACTTTGCCACATTTGCCTGCCTGTGCTGTATATTCTCCTATCCTGCTTTAAATATGGAAGTCTGAGCCATTTTTTTGACAGTCCGCAAGGCTAGTCTGCACTCAGCTTGGGATCATGAACACCAGACCCCAGAGCTACCATTGAACAAATGCTCCCCAGAACCGTCTATCAAATTTCAGTGCTTTCTTTTGTTCATCAGGATATTTGGCATATGTTGAGATTCATAAACATATGCTTTGCGTTTTCAACCAAAACTCAGGGGCATGTGTACAATGAAATGTCGGAGCACTGAGCTGCGCCAAATTAGGCAGCGCCGCGCTCCAACATTTCCAAAACGCAGGGATGCACCGTATTTACAACAATATGGTGCACCCCTGTGTTGTCCCTAGTGCTGGCCCAAAATTTCGCTGCCTAGCGCCAATGCAGGTACCCTTGCACCATAGTACAAGGGGGCCTCCGTTGCAGGGAATGATTGCTTATGTGCAGGAAGGTGCACTCAATAATGGTGATATGTTACTTCTATGAATGCTGCAGAATGCACCATACATAGAAGTATCAAATTGTCAATATTTAATGATTGTTTATGTGCAGGAAGGGACACCTTCCTGCACATAAACAATCATTCATGGCATTTTGCTCTTTCTATGTGTGCTGCAGAAATCAGCACACATAGAAAAAATAAAAACGAGGAGAAATCAAAGTATTTCTCCTCGTTTTGCCATTCTAATGCTTGCTCCTGTATGGAGTTAGTTTTTGGTGCTGCCTCAGATTTACAGATCCCTGTAAACCTGGGGTAGCTCAAAAAGCAATGGGTGTTGCGGTGGAACGCCCACAACAACACCCATTACACGCCCCTTTCACACAGATACGTGCGTGAGAGGGTACCATATTTACAAAGCGGCATTAAGCCACAAAAAGTGGCTTAACTCCACTTTGTAAATATGGAGCAGGGCATTGTGCCACCGGAACGTGGTTAAAAGTGACATTCCTGTCATGCAATGCCCTTGTAAATATGACCCTCAATCTCTTGCTTGAGGCTCCTTTGCTGTCATTTCTCTCCTCAGCGTTTTTTGTGACATGGTGGTCTTTAGGAAGCTGTATATGAGCAGCCCCCTAGCATTATGCTTTTTTTTACTAATTGTGCTGACGTGAGGCTGTGGGATGAGGAAAACGATTTCCAACTAGAAACTAAAGAAGCACAATGTGCATCTTCACGCACACCACCCCTAGCCTTCGCCCCAAAACCACACCATGAATGTACTCTGGTATAGCTCATGAGTGCCTTTTTAGTATCTATGTGACAAATTAAAGTTCACATTTTGCTACAAAAATGTACTATGGAACTCCATTTTTCAAACCCTCTGTGATGAAGATGATCTGTCTTGCTTGTTTTCAAAGAACATCTACAATCACTGATCTAGAATGTTAGATTTTGCACTATTTTCTTGACCAGAGTCTGTTTGCACCCATTTGTTTTATTTTGTCTGGTATGTGAGGGGTTAATCTGTTGTTTAAACTAGCACCACAACAATTGAGACATTGAGCAAAAAATGATCAAACGCTTCTCTATCACACCCTGGAACCCCTGTGCTCAAATGAAAATAATTGCAGTGTTGTCTATAGAGACAGTGGGCAGTGCTAGTGGTGTAATTAGGTGGTGCCAGTGGTAGAAGTGAGCACCTGTCTCCTAAGCAATTGAAGGCAGACATATATGAGGATCTGGCAGTTCCAGAAAGGCTGGTCTGATAGAACCGTGTAAGGACCAGTTTTCTGAATGAGAATGGCCCAGTTTTTCGCTGTAGTGACCCAGGTTTGTGGCTGTGTTGGACCTATTTTGTAAACATCATTCCATACTGAGTAGGAGGCTACAGTAGGCAGCACTGTGCAGGTAATGGTGCATTGCAATGGGCAAACAGAACAGCAGAGACTGGGCACAACCCAAAGTATGGAAGGAGTACCATCGCGTCATGTCAGGTATGTCGCGGTAGGTGGTGCAGCTGTAATTCGAACATAAAAGAACTGCCTCTTCCTCAAATTCCCCAGTCTCTGGCTCCACCCCACCCCAAGTTAGGCAGGCTGCTGAATGAGGCAGTGAATGCCCATTTGTCAATCCCACCTCATGCGCGAGCAGCAGCTAATTAGATATGCATGTGGGCGGTCGTAGGCAAACAGGCTCATGCCACTTCAGACCTGCCAACTTCAACAAAAACCTCAATGTGTGAGGAGGGGGCGGGACCTTGGAGGGAGCAGGGCCTCGTGCCGAGAAGTACCTAAGAGCCACTTTTGCCCCCAACCCGGCCCTAAGCCCCCTCTTCTTAAAAAAAATAAAATAAAGCTTGCTGAGACTTTTGCCATGTTCTGGGGTGTTTTCATACCTATTAATGGGCAGTTGAAAAACTTCCGAAAACGAGCCAAAACCCATTCTTTACAGTGGTTTCCAGCTCATTTTCCCTGCCACAGTGTGATATCTGCTCCTCACCAGGTGTATTTGTGATGGGAGCCGATATCGGGTGTCACACGGTGGCACCGTATGAGTTGGCAGGTCTGCCACTTGCCTGCACAGCACAAGTGCCATGGAAGTGTGAATGGAGAATTGTCTTCTGCGTGGCAGGTTCAGTGATGCAGTGCTGTAAGGGAGTAATTTACACAGTGGATAAGTTGTTGAGCCAAACAGATCGAGAGAGGAGCAAGAGTGCAAGGCTGATTGGATTTATTTATTCTCTATTATTTGCTTCAGCCGCGGTCCGTGCAGGTAACAGCGGTGAGGCGGTGGGGCCGGGTAAGGGGGGATTTCGAGGGACGATGCCGAGGGAAAATTAATTATTTATTTAATTTCCCCTCGGCATCGTCCCTCGAAATCCCCCCTTACCCGGCCCCACCACCCCACCGATGTTACCTGCACGGACCGCCGCTGATTTGCTTATTGTTTGTATGTGTGAGTCAGGAATACACCCACTCAAAACAGTGTTACAATGGTATCTCCAGATCACATCAGATATGAATGGTACTGCTAATATTTCTTTCCCTCCCGCATAGTACTGTGATTTCTTAGTCTTAACTTAGACTAAGAAGAGTCTATTCTAGAGTAGGTGGCAGAAGGAGGCGTAGCGGCAGCGGAGCCCCTTAACAAACGTTTAGAGTCATAAATTAATAACCTTTATGTACCCTCCACATACATGGACATAACGCAGTACTTTAGTAAATGCAATAAATAGAAAAAAAATAATGACAGGTTTTTTTATGGAAGAGATGCTCACTCAGTACAGCAACAGGCAAGGAGGTATGCATACAACTGGTTAGAGGGCACCTGGAGGACTGTTATTATACTAGGGGTTATCATTTTAAATGATATAAAATATGTTACATGGTTGAGTTATTGGCACCAGCATTTATGACTTGAACGTATTATTTTGAGGTCTGCTGCGAGCTGATTTGTAGGCTCCAAGTGGCGTGTTGAAATAGCTCTGATTTATTCCAACACCTTTCCAGTGCTCTGCCTTGAAGTTTTATTGGGTGAAGGTATCTGTTGAGTAGTTAATTGTCTTCAAGGAATTAGGCTTGTCAGTGGACAAGGGGCCTCGAGTATCTAACACACAAGTTGCTGTATTTTTAGGATGTTTTAGCATTCCCTCAGGTGCCTTCAAATAGGAGGCAGGTGAGCCCATAAGCACGTAGGTGAAGTCAGCATGTTAAAGGTTTCTGTGAAATGAGGTGTTCTGGACAGAGGAAACATTAGGTTTCTTACAGAATTTGCTCTTGATCGAAACGTTATTTAAACTGTGTTCTGACCAAGATAGATGCTGGGAGCCGATAAGATAGATTTCAGAAATCATGAAAAATAGTAGGCAGAAGTAATGCCCTCCTGGGTGAGATGGGACATTGACCAGTTGGGAGAAGCCGAGAGGGTCTATTTTTTCAATGTTTAGTTGTAAGTAGGAAGTATCATCTGCCTACATATGCAATAATTGGGAGACAATGTCAGCCTACGGCAGTGTGCCAATAATAATGTACTTGACTGGCAGTAAAATGCAAAGTTGCGTAACATGGGAGCCATGGGCCCTAGTGTAATTAAGGAAACCGAGCCCACACAAAAATAACTGAACACCACATTAGACCACCTAACTCACCATAATGTCCTCCACACCCATCCTCTTTGACTTCCTTCCTCCTTTTGTTATTTTTTCAGCAACATGATCATTTTAAACAGTGCCGTCTTCCCCATGAACGACAACTGGTGTTTTCTTCAGTGTTCCACGACTGCCTTGTAATCCTCAAGTATTTTTTCCATATTATTACCTATAAACACTGTCAGGTCTCTCGTGATGTGTATTCTGAGATAGCTAAATCCTGCCTCCACTGTGTTCTATGAGGGTGTGTTGGATTACCTGAGAGTGGCCATGTGAGGTGCTAGACTTACTCCAGTGCTGGGCTGGAGTACATTTGCAACGGTTTTGGGGCATTTTAGACTGTATTTACTTTAAAAGGGTATTTTGTGAATAGCAATAGGCTTACTCTTTTAGGGGTGGGTGTTTGGATTAGCATGTACCTCCCTAACCCCCTCCTATTTTGCAGTAGATATTCCCCATTGTCCCACCTCTCCCCCTGGTCCCTTCAACATTTAGTACTATGGTCCTCATTATGATTGACCTTGCAAATGCGCCAGGTTTTCCACACACCTAAGTAACAGATAATGGGGGAACTGATAACTGTGGGGGAAGGGAAATCAGCCCCATTGCCAGTTGGACCCAGAAAGTCCACTAAGAAATGAGGGATTAGCAGGTTAATTGGTAATTTAAGGTCTGATTCCCCTGGTAATTCCTCATTTTGGGCCAAATTTTCACCTGGATATTTTTAATCCTTTAGGCAATGGAAATCTCTGGGTGAAAGTTAAGACATCTGCAGTATTTCCAAAGAACTCATAAATCAAATGGGGACGGTAACTGCTAATACTGGCCCTCATCAGAATAAAGAGGCTACTCAGAATGAGGGCCCTACTAGTAAACTTACATGTGTGAAGCTCTCACCATTGAAAAATAGGAGGGATGGAGGTGAAGATTTTCACCAGTAGGTCTGTGAATTGGATTTTGCAGTAACTAAGTAGTAGTACTGTAGTTCTACTTTAAGTACAGCGGTGTTCTACCAAAATATCAAATAAAAAATATCATGGATCACAAATATCATGGCTAGAATATTGTTTAGTCAAAAATATCATGGGACTTAATATCAAAGGAAAAAACAAAAAGTTTTATGTATTTAATATCGTTTTTTAAATGTAGTTGTATATAATATTGTTTTAGTTAATATAATTGTCCAAAATATTGTTTTTAACTAGCTTGATCAATATTAGGTACTTTAGTATTATACATAATTTATTTTACAATAATATTTGTGTTTAATTGGTTTTAATATAATTTTTAAGTTTTTAATTGATATTCTATTTAACCCCTTCGTTGCTAGGCCTTTTCCCCCCTGTGCTAAGCCTTTTTTGGCTATTTGGGGTAGTGCGCGCTTAGGCCCCTGTAACTTTTGGACCACATAAGGTATCCACGCCAAATTTGCGTCCTTTTTTTCTAACATCATGGGGATTGTAAAGGTACCCAGGGTTTGTGGATTCCCCTGGAGGGGACCCAGAAATTAGCCAAAACACAGCACAATTTGGTTTTTGAGGGGAAAAATGCGAAAAAGGGCTACAGATGAAAGCGTCTTGTTTTTCCCTGCAAATGGCATCAAAAAGGGGTTGTGGTGCTGAAATCACCATCTTCCCAGCTTTCAGGGACAAGCAGACTTTTGTCAGAAAACAAACTTTTTACACAGTTTTGGCATTTTTCTGGGACATAGCCTATTTTTGCTATTTTTTGTGCTTTCAACCTCCTTCCAGTTAATGGTAGAAATGGGTATGAAACCAATAATGGATCCTAGAAAGCCATACATTTCTGAAAAGTAGACAAAATTCTGAATTCAGCAAGGGGTCATTTGTGTAGATCCTTAAAGTTTTCCTTATAGAAACTAACAGTTAAATTAAGGAAAAATTGAAAATTAGTTGAAAAAAACAGCCATTTGTGTCAACGTTTTCACCTGTAACTTCTTCTAATTATGACAGCTATTTAAAAGCAATATACCGTTATATCCGCTGGACCTTTCTGGTTGTGGGGATATATAGGACTTGTAGGTTCACCAAGAACCCGACGAACCCAGAGCCAATAACTGAGCAGCATCTTGCAATGGTTTTTTATTATGTACCGGGTATATAGCAATTATTTTGGGAAAATGTATACATGGAAAAATTGTTATGAAAGACACCTATGTATTTCTGAAATGGGAACAAAATGTAGATTTTAGAAACAGTATTTCTTTGCACATTTCCGAAATTGGGAGTACCCATACTAGCATGAGAATTATAGGTCATTTTTCAAAATGACTTATTTTTTACACATTGTCTTTCATTTGGAAGGCAGAAATGCATCGAAAGTCAATAGGTAATAACAGTTGCTCTACAATTCTGTGTTACCCTAAGTCTCCCGATAAAAATGGTACCTCACTTGTGTGGGTAGGCCTTGTGCCCACAACAGGAAATGGCTCAAAATGCAACGTGGACGTACCACATTTTCACAATGAAAAATTACCCTTTTTTTGCAAAGTGCCTAGCTGTAGTTTTTGAACCCTAGCTCTGCGGGCACTTAGGGAAACCTAGCAAACCTATACATTTTTGAAAACTAGACACCCAGGGGAATTCAGGATGGGGTGACTTGACTGGCTCTCACCAGGTTCTGTTACCCAGAAACCCTTGCAAACCTAAACAATTGGCAACAAAAACACATTTTCCTCAATTTTCTGTGGTGGAAAGTTCTGGAATCTGCGTGGATCCACAAAATTCCACCCACCCCGCGTTCCCCTATGTCTTCCCAAAAAAATGGTACCTCACTTGTGTGGGTAGGCATAGTGCCCGCGACAGGAAGCAGCGCAAAACGCAACGTGGACACACCACATTTTCACAGTGAAAAATGACCCTTTTTTTGCAAAGTGCCTAGCTGTCGTTTTTGAACCCTAGCTCTGCCGGCACTTTGGGAAACCTAGCAAACCTATACATTTTTGAAAAGTAGACACCCAGGGGAATCCAGGATGGGGTGACTTGACTGGCTCTCACCAGGTTCTGTTACCCAGAATCCCTTGCAAACCTAAAATATTGGCAAAAAAAACACATTTTCCTCACTTTTCTGTGGTAGAAAGTTCTGGAATCTGCGTGGATCCACAAAATTCCACCCACCCCGCGTTCCCCAAGGTCTTACGAAAATAATGGTACCTCACTTGTGTGGGTAGGCCTAGTGCCCGCGTCAGGAAGCAGCGCAAAAAGCAACGTGGACGCACCAAATTTTCACAGTGAAAAATTACCCTTTTTTTGCAAAGTGCCTAGCTGTAGTTTTTGAACCCTAGCTCTGCCGGCACTTTGGGAAACCTAGCAAACCTATACAGTTTTGAAAAGTAGACACCCAGGGGAATCCAGGATGGGGTGACTTGACTGGCTCTCACCAGGTTCTGTTACCCAGAATCCCTTGCAAACCTAAATAATTGGCAAAAAAACCAAATTTTCCTCACTTTTGTGTGGTAGAAAGTTCTGGAATCTGCGTGGATCCACAAAATTCCACCCACCCCGCGTTCCCCAAGGTCTTCCGAAAAAAATGGTACCTCACTTGTGTGGGTAGGCCTAGTGCCCGCGACAGGAAGCAGCGCAAAACGCAACGTGGACGCACCACATTTTCACAGTGAAAAATGACCCTTTTTTTGCAAAGTGCCTAGCTGTAGTGTTTGAACCCTAGCTTTGCCGGCACTTAGGGAAACCTAGCAAACCTATACATTTTTGAAAAGTAGACACCCAGGGGAATCCAGGATGGGGTGACTTGACTGGCTCTCACCAGGTTCTGTTACCCAGAATCCCTTGCAAACCTTAAAAATTGGCAAAAAAAACACATTTTCCTCACTTTTCTGTGGTGGAAAGTTCTGGAATCTGCGTGGATCCACAAAATTCCACCCACCCCGCGTTCCCCAAGGTCTTCCCAAAAAATGGTACCTCACTTGTGAGGGTAGGCCTAGTGCCCGCGACAGGAAGCAGCGCAAAGCGCAACGTGGACACACCACATTTTCACAGTGAAAAATGACCCTTTTTTTGCAAAGTGCCTAGCTGTCGTTTTTGAACCCTAGCTCTGCCGGCACTTTGGGAAACCTAGCAAACCTATACATTTTTGAAAAGTAGACACCCAGGGGAATCCAGGATGGGGTGACTTGACTGGCTCTCACCAGGTTCTCTTACCCAGAATCCCTTGCAAACCTAAATAATTGGCAAAAAAAACACATTTTCCTCACTTTTCTGTGGTAGAAAGTTCTGGAATCTGCGTGGATCCACAAAATTCCACCCACCCCGCGTTCCCCAAGGTCTTCCGAAAAAAATGGTACCTCACTTGTGTGGGTAGGCCTAGTGCCTGCGACAGGAAGCAGTGCAAAACGCAACGTGGACGCAGCACATTTTCAAAGTGAAAAATGACCCTTTTTTTGCAAAGTGCCTAGCTGTAGTTTTTTAACCCTAGCTCTGCCGGCACTTTGGGAAACCTAGCAAACCTATACATTTTTGAAAAGTAGACACCCAGGGGAATCCAGGATGGGGTGACTTGACTGGCTCTCATCAGGTTCTGTTACCCAGAATCCCTTGCAAACCTAAAAACCTGGCAAAAAAAACACATTTTCCTCACTTTTCTGTGGTGGAAAGTTCTGGAATCTGCGTGGATCCACAAAATTCCACCCACCCCGCGTTCCCCAAGGTCTTCCCAAAAAAATGGTACCTCACTTGTGTGGGTAGGCCTAGTGCCCGCGACAGGAAGCAGCACAAAACGCAACGTGGACACACCACATTTTCACAGTGAAAAATGACCCTTTTTGTGCAAAGTGCCTAGCTGTCGTTTTTGAACCCTAGCTCTGCTGGCACTTTGGGAAACCTAGCAAACCTATACATTTTTGAAAAGTAGACACCCAGGGGAATCCAGGATGGGGTGACTTGACTGGCTCTCACCAGGTTCTGTTACCCAGAATCCCTTGCAAACCTAAAAAATTGGCAAAAAAAACACATTTTTCTCACTTTTCTGTGGTAAAATGTTCTGGAATCTGCGTGGAACCACAAAATTCCACCCACCCCGCGTTCCCCAAGGTCTTCCGGAAAAAATGGTACCTCACTTGTGTGGGTAGGCCTAGTGCCCGCGACAGGAAGCAGCGCAAAACGCAACGTGGACGCACCACATTTTCACAGTGAAAAATGACCCTTTTTTTGCAAAGTGCCTAGCTGTAGTTTTTGAACCCTAGCTCTGCCGGCACTTTGGGAAACCTAGCAAACCTATACATTTTTGAAAAGTAGACACCCAGGGGAATCCAGGATGGGGTGACTTGACTGACTCTCACCAGGTTCTGTTACCCAGAATCCCTTGCAAACCTAAAAAATTGGAAAAAAAAACACATTTTCCTCACTTTTCTGTGGTGGAAAGTTCTGGAATCTGCGTGGATCCACAAAATTCCACCCACCCCGCGTTCCCCAAGGTCTTACGAAAAAAATGGTACCTCACTTGTGTGGGAAGGCCTAGTGCCCGCGACAGGAAGCAGCGCAAAAAGCAACGTGGACGCACCAAATTTTCACAGTGAAAAATTACCCTTTTTTTGCAAAGTGCCTGTAGTTTTTGAACCCTAGCTCTGCCGGCACTTTGGGAAACCTAGCAAACCTATACATTTTTGAAAAGTAGACACCCAGGGGAATCCAGGATGGGGTGACTTGACTGACTCTCACCAGGTTCTGTTACCCAGAATCCCTTGCAAACCTAAAAAATTGGCAAAAAAAACACATTTTCCTCACTTTTCTGTGGTGGAAAGTTCTGGAATCTGCGTGGATCCACAAAATTCCACCCACCCCGCGTTCCCCAAGGTCTTATGAAAAAAATGGTACCTCACTTGTGTGGGTAGGCCTAGTGCCCGCGACAGGAAGCAGCGCAAAAAGCAACGTGGACGCACCAAATTTTCACAGTGAAAAATTACCCTTTTTTTGCAAAGTGCCTAGCTGTAGTTTTTGAACCCTAGCTCTGCCGGCACTTTGGGAAACCTAGCAAACCTATACAGTTTTGAAAAGTAGACACCCAGGGGAATCCAGGATGGGGTGACTTGACTGGCTCTCACCAGGTTCTGTTACCCAGAATCCCTTGCAAACCTAAAAAATTGGCAAAAAAAACACATTTTCCTTACTTTTCTGTGGTAGAAAGTTCTGGAATCTGTGTGGATCCACAAAATTCCACCCACCCCGCGTTCCCCAAGGTCTTCCGAAAAAAATGGTACCTCACTTGTGTGGGTAGGCCTAGTGCCTGCAACAGGAAGCAGCGCAAAACGCAACGTGGACGCACCACATTTTCACAGTGAAAAATGACCCTTTTTTTGCAAAGTGCCTAGCTGTAGTTTTTTAACCCTAGCTCTGCCGGCACTTTGGGAAACCTAGCAAACCTATACATTTTTGAAAAGTAGACACCAAGGGGAATCCAGGATGGGGTGACTTGACTGGCTCTCATCAGGTTCTGTTACCCAGAATCCCTTGCAAACCTAAAAAATTGGCAAAAAAAACACATTTTCCTCACTTTTCTGTGGTGGAAAGTTCTGGAATCTGCGTGGATACACAAAATTCCACCCACCCCGCGTTCCCCAAGGTCTTCCCAAAAAAATGGTACCTCACTTGTGTGGGTCGGCCTAGTGCCCGCGACAGGAAGCAGCGCAAAACGCAACGTGGACACACCACATTTTCACAGTGAAAAATGACCCTTTTTTTGCAAAGTGCCTAGCTGTCGTTTTTGAACCCTAGCTCTGCTGGCACTTTGGGAAACCTAGCAAACCTATACATTTTTGAAAAGTAGATACCCAGGGGAATCCAGGATGGGGTGACTTGACTGGCTCTCACCAGGTTCTGTTACCCAGAATCCCTTGCAAACCTAAAGAATTGGCAAAAAAACACATTTTCCTCACTTTTCTGTGGTAAAATGTTCTGGAATCTGCGTGGAACCACAAAATTCCACCCACCCCGCGTTCCCCAAGGTCTTCCGAAAAAATGGTACCTCACTTGTGTGGGTAGGCCTAGTGCCCGCGACAGGAAGCAGCGCAAAACGCAACGTGGACGCACCACATTTTCACAGTGAAAAATGACCCTTTTTTTGCAAAGTGCCTAGCTGTAGTTTTTGAACCCTAGCT